>CM052539.1:32545220-32611626 GCA_028533065.1 Trachops cirrhosus
GTCGCCACCCCCTGGCTGGGGCCCACCAGCCACTGCTGCTTGTGCGCCCAGGGTCTGCCGGCTGCGGACTTGCGTGCCGCCCCAGGTGCTCAGCTCTCCGCTCAGCATCCCTCACCCGGTCGGACTCCGCCCCTCCTACCGGTCTGGATGAAAGTGTCTATTTTTAAATCCTTGGTTGTCCGACTTCCATACACTTCAATTTTCTGTCAGTTCTGGTTGTTATTTTGTTTCTATATCGTTGTTGTCCCTATCTTGGTTGTGCGAGGAGGCATAGTGCATCTACCTATGCCTCCATCTTGGCCGGAAGTCCCACAAGCACCTTTTCGACAGATGACTGGGCTATGATTTAACACCTTTGTAATCAGTGTTGGGCAGAAAAGTGGAAGAGAGTCTCCACTGTAAATGTACCTTTCCTTTGGGAATCTAAATGACACTGATGTCCTTATAAAGACCAGAACCCTTACTCTGAAAATCTAGATCAAGACCACAGCCTTTCCTCTGATTACTCACACAGGGAACAGAGCAGAAACAAATGGCCTATGAGGCATTCTGATTATTATAAAGGAACTGTATTGCTAAAGGAGCCAGAAAACCAATCTGCCAAAACCTGTGACAAATCCACCCAGCTCCTGGATCTGCAAATCAGTAATGGCAAGAAGTGGAGTGTGAAAGTTGTGGTGGCTGCAAGAAAGTCTACTCTCCTGTGTCTGCTTCAGATGTGGCTGTGGGAGACAATGTACCAAAAAAAATAAATAAATAAAAAAGCCTCCCAGAGAGCTAAAGCTACAGCTGACAGATGGGCTGACAAAAGGACTCACACCACTGGCAGGGTGGGAGTTTCCATAGTTCCTGTCCAACACAACTTAACCATTCTGGTAGATTGGTGACAGCTGTGTTTCCTATTCTCCCTTTTCCGATGGGAGTTTTTCAGTTATTCTGTTCCTACTCCTTCTTTCTATATTGGGTCTTCATGGGAAGATTACTTGTTTGTTAGTTCATAGGCCACCATATTACCAAGAACCACACTGGAACTGATGTAGAGGGCTGATCTCACCCAGAGACTCCTCGACCTTGACCTAGACCCAGGAACCGGATGGGACTTGGGACTGGATTCCTTGGGAAGGGAATGAGCATATTCTCTGTGGAGAATGAGTAATGCAAACACAGCCAAAGGGCGAAATGTGGCCAAGACTATTAGCTGTCCCTCAAGATCTGTTTCCTGCTTCTCCTTGATTTTAGGTGGGCACACTCAAAATAAAAATAATTCACAGGTTCCCTTGTAGATGGGTGACTATGTAAAGTTTCACCTAATGGGTTATGTGCAGAAGTAAAGAGCATAATTTATTATGATTTAACCATATCTTCATTAGCGGATGGGACATATTCTTCTTTTCCTCCAGTCCACTGCTTGGAAGGTGGATGTGGTGAGGAGCTACCAGAACCTTGCTGGCAGAGTGCACCCCAGCAATGGTGGACATACCTATAAAACAGAAGGATTTAAGTTCCTGAAGAATCTTGGACTGCCCATGTTTGGACAGTGACATGAGAAAGAATTTTGAACCTATTTAATGCAACAGTCTACATTGGGCCTCTGTTACATATAGCCACAACTTTATTGTTTCATTTATGCTGTCTTTAATAAAATCTTTAATACATACTATCAGGGCCTTTACAATTTAGACCCTTCTTTCTAACCCTGAACATTAAGATCAGCTACCCAGACATTTTGGGTGAAACAGTATAGTGCTAAAACAAAAACTGTAAGAGATCAGGAACCTTGCCTAGCTTGTTCACCACTGTATTTCTGGTACTTGGTAGGCTCTCAGTCTTTGTTTCCTTGCTAATCATTTAATTAATCAATTAAGAAATGCTTAGTAAATACCCAGCATGCGTAAGATTCTGTGTTTAGAAATAATAACAATAAGCATTTATCAAACATTTACTAAGTACCAGGCATCATTCCAAATGTTTTCCACATACAGTATTTATGCATTTAATCCTTATCATGAACTAATGAAGTGGGTTCTATTATCATTTCCATTTCACATATGAGGAAACTGAGGCACTGAAAAGTTAAGTGACTTTCCCAAGGTCACACAGACAATAAAGGGAGTATCTGGGACTAGAACCCTGGAAGTTTGCCTTAGAGTCTCCCTCCTAAGCATAGCACTTTGCTGCCTTTCCAGAGAATATTAGGCATTATTCTTCTCATTAAACACTTAATTAAACCTCAAAAGACCATAGTCTCTCCAATGTGTGTTCTGGAAAATGAAAGTTCATATTTGAAAATTACAAAGCCCATTTTAGGAAAAAAGTTTTACACGTTTGGTTCAAATAACAATTACTTTGTCAGATAGTAATAGAACTCCCCTAAAGACTAATTTTAATGAAATGGAATTAATTCCTAGTACACAAACATATTTTCTAATTCTATAAACCAGACAATTGAATTTCCTGGTCATTTTCAAAAAAGGAAATTTTAGAGTCTTTACTAATTGTTTAATAATGCTTTTGGTGAAAATAGAAGAACACTTTTTCCTTTAATAACTATTGTTTACACAAACCAAGAAGAGGGATAATTGTCTTATCCAATAATACTTGTCCAAAATGAGATGAAAAGGCATGTACAAAATAATTGCTTTTCCTTGATAAATTTAAAGTGATGTTTCAAAAGATAAATATAGTTATTCAGAGAATAATTCTCACATAAAAGACTAGCTGCTAAATATAAAACAGCTTGTAAGACAGATCAAATAGAAAGGAAGCATCAGTGGAAGACGCATGCTTACGTTCAGCATGTTTCAAACCCACTGGATGGTTTCCATCGTGTGAATGCTCTCATCTTGGCTGGTTTCAAGCTGCCAAGGCAAAGTTAGTGAAGGTGGAGTTGCGGAGGGATGTGCACAGTCTGCTCTCTGGAGCTGAGATGAGCAGATGCCATCAGACTGTGGGCTCATAAGTCAACCAAACACATTCCAGATACAAACACAAGTGGCTACTCTGTGTCTAGTGTTATGCTACACATTTTAACAGGGCCTATGTGAGTGTACCCAGGACTAACAGTGTGAGAATGTCTTGTGCAAGTTCCGAAAAGTATCTCCTGAGCAGAGGGGTGTGGAAGAAAAGTAACTTGGCCTTTGCCCTCCAGGAACTTAAAGAAGACAAGATGAGCCCACACAAAACATCGCAAGCGTCACTTACCGAGAGCATTCGTTCTCAGTGACGCTGCACATTTAGGTGCTCTATCGCCTGTGTTGCAGTCCAAAATGAGTGTGAAATTCACACCCCTGTCCTTTCTGCATAGAAATGCCAACCACCTTTGGCATTAAAAATGAAGCATAATTTTTAAATTTTACAAGTACCTATTTTGATTCTTTGCCTTTGCATTTTTAGAACTTGTGTTACTGTTTATTCCATCTACCTTCTCCCACATAAAAGGTGGCAAAATTGATTGGCAGAAGCTTCTTGATTCTGGTTTAGAGAAGCAATATCTCTATCCATACGGCCTGTACTTGGGAGTGGCCTGGGGGTTAATCCGGGCGCATCACAGTCACACATCCTACCTGCAGTGTGAGAACTGAGGGAGAGACTTCTGGCAGACTCAAGAGATCGACCATTGTGATTTGAGAAATGTCTTCAGAGACTGTTTAAACATTATATTTGGATTTATGTGCAGAGACAAATGCTACACTTAGTTTAGTAATGCAATTCTTCCGAACGAGAAAGGAGTACTACGGCATAACTGTCCCCGTGTACACGGATCCCGAGGTTCGCCCCGATCTCGCTCTGCTCCAGGCTACAGCATTTCCTCTTGGCTCTGCAGCAAAGGTGACAGGAAATGAAAACAGCAGCAGTAACAGCCTACCTCCTTTGAGACTCAGAACCTCTCTGTCCCTAACTTTTTAGTTAACCTGGTGTGAGCAGCTCATGGGCATGATCCTCATATCCTCTGAAACGATCTTCACGTTCTATTTGTTTTTCATTTTACGTTTTAATGTTTTATTGTTTATGCTATTACAGTTGTCCCGTTTTTCCCTCTTTGCCCCTCCACCCCGCCCATCCCCCCGAACTTCCACAGTTAATCCCCATACCGTTGTCCATGTCAATGAATCCTTCATGTATGTTCTTTGATTAATCCCTTCACCTTCTTTCAATCAATCTTCATACTTTAATGGAAGAGCGTGCCCATTTCTACTGGACTCTGTTGGCCCCTGCAGTAGTCCATCTGATGTGTTGAAAGTGGGCGTTAGCCTTCTTTTATCCATAGGAGGGATCTTTACTTTGCTATCCCCTGCCAACCCCTATTTCCAGGAAAAGACTTCTTTGCTCTTAAAACATTTATAGTTTATTTAGAGAAATAAGACTTTGTATATAAAAATATAGAAAGCATTTGTGAGAGAACCTAATAGCAGATGTGGTGAGTTGCTTATTAAACTAAAGAATAGTCCTATGGTGCCTCTATAGCCAGAATCTAAAAGAGCACATTGTGGAAGGAGGGTAGCCGCTGGGGGAAAGTCCTTGTCCTTTTCAGTGCGCCACCAGGCAGGCGCTCGGTGATCCCATGAAGAAAGACAGATACTCTACACTTCTACAGATGAGAAAACCAAGGCACAAAGAGGCTGGGTGGCTTGTTCAAGACTAGATGGGCTCTTAATTCTGGAGAAGGTTTTTGCTTTTAAAGGGTTCTTTTTATCACTCACTGACTGCCTCTCTGTACTGTTCAGATTATCTGAGGCCAGTTCCAAAAGTTTATATCCAGGCTGGTTGTCTTCTTGAGTCAAGCCAACCTAGGCTCTGGGACTGGTCTCGTTCCCATTCAGGTGGTCTCAGAGGCTGACACCATTTTGGGGGATCCTGTTTATTTCATGTCACTGTCCCTCCAGCACCAGCTGTAGACCGTCAGCTCTACACATCTGACAGGTCAGTGCCTCAGTGAACCTTCTACTAAGTCATCTTTATAGTTCCTGTTTCTAGTTTGTTTTTTTGGCCTTCATAGCTCAGGCTATCAGCTCCATTGATTCTCTCAGTACCCTAATCATTGCATTATTTGCCATTTAGCTTTTTCTTTTCTTACAACAGGGAGATAATTAAAATAGATAAGAATCTTTCACACACAGTGTTGGGAATGTACAGGGCCCAGCAGAAGTAATGCCTGCTTGAGTTTGGTTGATAGGGTAACAATATGGGTGTAATAATTTATAGTTTTTAAAATATATTTTATTGATTATGCTATTACAGTTGTCCCATTCCCCCCCTTTATTCCCCTCCACCCTGAACACCCTCTCCCATCCACATTCCCCCTCCCCCTTTAGTTCATGTCCATGGGTCATACACATAAGTTCTTTGGCTTCTTCTTTTCCTATACTATTCTTAACCTCCTCCTGTCTATTTTCTACCTACCATTTATGCTACTTATTCTCTGTACCTTTTCCCCCTCCCTTGCCCTCCCACTCCCCTGTTGATAACCCTCCATGTGATCTCCATTTCTGTGTTTCTGTTCCTGTTCTAGTTGTTTGCTTAGTTTGCTTTTGTTTTTGTTTTAGGTGTGGTTGTTAATAACTGAGTTTACTGTCATTTTATTGTTCATATTTTTTATCTTCTTTTTCTTAGATAAATCCCTTTAACATTTCATATAATAAGGGCTTGGTGATGATGAACTCCTTTGACTTGACCTTATCTGAGAAGTGCTTTATCTGCCTTTCTATTCTAAGTGATAACTTTGCTGGATAGAGCATTCTGGTATGTGGGTCCTTGTCTTTCATGACTTGGAATACTTCTTTCCAGCCCCTTCTTGCCTGTAAGGTCTCTTTTGAGAAATCAGCTGACAGTCTTATGGGAATTCCTTTGTAGGTAACTGCCTTCTTTTCTCTTGTTGCTTCTAAGATTCTCTCCTTATTTTTAATCTTGGGCAATGTAATTATGATGTTCCTTTGTGTGTTCCTCCTTGGGGCCAACTTCTTTGGGACTCTCTGAGCTTCCTGGACTTCCTAGAATTCTATTTCCTTTGCCAGATTGGGGAAGTTCTCCTTCATTATTTGTTCAAATAAGTTTTTAATTTGTTGCTCTTCCTCTTCTTCTTCTGGTATCCCTATAATCCAGATGTTGGAACATGTGAAGATGTCCTGGAAGTTCCTAAGCCACTCCTCATTTTTTTGAATTCTTGTTTCTTCATTCTTTCTGGTGAATGTTTCTTTCTTCCTTCTAGTCCTCACCATTGATTTGAGTCCCAGTTTCCTTCCTGTTACTATTGGTTCCCTGTACATTTTCCTTTATTTCACTTATCATTGCCTTCATATTTGCATCTAATTTGTGACCAAATTCAACCAATCCTGTGAGTATCCTGATCACCAGTGTTTTGAACTGTGCATCTGATAGGTTGGCTATGTCTTCGTCGCTTAGTGGTATTTTTTCTGGAGCCTTGATCTGTTCTTTCATTTGGGTCATTTTTTTTGTCTTGATGTGCCTGTTATGTATGAGGGGCGGAGCCTTAGGTGTTCACCAGGGCAGAGCAACTCAGTCCCTGGGTTGTGATGCTGTATGTGGGGGAGGGTTCTGAGAGGGAACAATGGTGCTTACTTCACTCTCTGCCAGATTTCAGTCACTTCCACTGCTACTCATAAGCAAATTGGGCCCTTCTGGTGCTAATTCCCGTGTGGGTGCATTTGTGTACGTTCTAGAACCCCGTGGGTCTCTCTAACACTCTCCTGTGAGGCTGGGAGTTTCTCCTGCTGGCTCAACCCCCAAGGTGTTTTTAATCAGTGGTTTGAGCTTTATTTCCCTGTGCTGGGGCCCTGGGTTGCACAGTCCATCTGACTCCCGAGTTGTTCCTCCCGGTTTATCTGTGCATGAATGTGGGACTGCCCGCTTCACCAGCCGCTGCCTCGCTGGGTCTGCCAGCCACTGCCTTGCCACGAGTCCTCTCCACCCAACTGCCCGTCTCCACCCCTCCTACAGGTCTGGATGAATGTGTCTCCTTTAACTCCTTGGTTGTCGGACTTCCATACAGTTCAATTTTCTGTCAGTTCTGGTTGTTTTTTGTTTTTAAATTGTTGTTGTCCTTCTTTTGGTTGTGTGAGGAGGCAGGGTGTGTCTACCTACGCCTCTGTCTTGGCCGGAAGTCCTAATTTATAGTTTTAATTTGAACATTTCACCTAAAATGTCATATGGTATGCTTGAGTATGACATTGTTATGTTACAGAGTTACATGCTTATGCTTTTATAATAAAAAAGGGGCATTATTTGTGCTGGACTCTGTACTTATATAAGTAGGTGTCACTTTCATAATGGGTGAAATAATTTCAATTTTTAACATGTTATATTTCAAAATTTTGGTGGTGCCTTGCAAGCAACTGAAAACCTAATGTGATAATAGAGTTAATGGTTAGGTCTGAGAATGTATTCTGGAAGCAATGTCTAGGAGAGTGCCTAGCAGTTAATAGTATTTAAGAAATAATGAATTCTGTATTAAAAGATAGCTAATGATTTAAGTATTTGTAGTCTGGATCTATATGTATATTTTCTTTTTTAATTTATTTATGTATTTATTTAGTTATTTTTTTTACTTATTGAATTTATTGGGGTGACATTAGTTAATAAAATTATATAGGTTCCAGGTTTATAGTTTTATAATACATTATCAATATATCGTATTGTGTGTTTGCTGCTCCAAGTCAAGTCTCCCGTCACCTTTTATCCTCACCCCATACCTCTCTTTCCCTCTGGTAATCACCATATCACCATACTGTTGTCTGAGTCTATGAGGTGTGTTTTTTTTAATCCTTTCACCCAGCTCCCCTCCTCCCTCCTCTCTGACAGCTGTCAGTCTGTTCTCTCTATATATGAGTCTGTTTCTATTGTGTTGGTTAGTTTATTTTGTTTATTAGATTCACATATAAGTGAAATCATATTGTGTTTGTCTTTCTCTGACTGGCTTATTTCACTTAGCAGTTCCATCCATGCTGTTGAAAAAGGTATTTCCTTCTTTTTACAGCTGAGTAGTATTCTATTGTATAACTGTACCACGTTTTTTTTATCTATTCCTCTACTAATGAGCACTTGGGCTGCTTCCAAATCTTGGTGGTTGTAAATAACGCTTCAATCAACATAGGGGTGCATATATTCTTTCGAAGTAGTGTTTTTGTTTCTACCATCCTTTGCTTCACTGTTTACTACAAGTAATGTTTCTATTCAAATAAGTGGTCAGGGGAAGAGAAAGAAGTCAAACATTATTTCCCAACTCACATTAGTCAGGTGGCCATGCTAAAGTGTTCAAGTGATTTTCAGTCTACTGGGATATTAAGACTCATACTCTTTGATATATTTATAGTATATTAATTACAGTATATTTCCCCAATTGTGGTATAATTTATTCCTTTCAAAATATATGACTATTAAGTTAGAGTTTAAACAAAAATTTTGATTAATACTATAAATTACAGATAATTTATACTTTTGTTTAATATTTATTAGGGAGCATACATGACCAGAGTTAATTGCTTGATCTTTCAAAAAAAGTGGAAGGTTAAATGACACTAAGAGGAATTTATCTTTCTGATGTATGAATTAATAATTATTTACTAAGTGTGGTATATATAGACAAATAACATGAGTAACTGAGTTTTCAAGTTGGGTGGCAGAATGGTAGAATAAAAAGAAAGCAAATATAGTAGGCATTTAAAGCTATAGGTATTCATTTTTCCTTGTCTAAATAATTCCCAGTGGCTACCTACACTGGAAATATTTATTTAAATACGCTTCTGTGATTGTCAGCACAATCACTGAAAAGTCAAAAGGTACAATGATAGTCTTTTTTGCAAGTAGACACTCCCAATCTGCTAAGTAATGATGATTTATGCTGGGTGAAGAAAATGCTGATCTGATTTGCTAATGCTTATGTATATCTCCTAGGATGGGAAAAGACTGGGAAAAAATTAAGTGGGATGATAAACATACTACACTTCTTTTTAATGGAAGTAATTGCCAGCTTCTTACACCCTTGTTTTTCTCAATTACTGTATTTGAACATGACAGACTTTTGCTCTATCATTCTCTTTAGACCTCATGCCATAAAAAACCATGTTATAGTGATTTTCTGGTAGCACTTAACAATAACTGAATCTCTTTGGATGCAAGAACAAAACACTGCTACACCAAGCGTCACATCATGGTGGGTTGTATTATAATGAGACTCTGATGTTCATGTAATGTTTTTCTTTGATGACGGTTCATGAGAGGATCTTGAGCCCCGAGGGGTAATTTCATTGTCAAATCACTCCCTCTTTGAAAGATTCACAATTTGTTTCTTGCCTCAGAGGATAATTTCCAGCCTCAAAGGCAATGTGTTACATGATTATTTGAAAATTAAAATAATCTTTTCCTCCCTGCTCCACCCCATGCCAGTAGGAGAATTGATGCTCAGAGAATTTTCAGGTGTTCAGATCAGTAGTTCGTTGAACCTCCTGGAACATACTGTGGTGTTGGTTCTATTGTTTCCATTTTGAAGGAAGGAAAGAGGTAAGAAGGTTAAACAGGTGGGCAAATTATCCTCCCTCCAAAAAATATCTTGCGTGGGTTACCATGGTAGTTTTGTTCAATGTTTGATGTTGCTGGGTTACTTCATTTAAGTCTCATTTATACCTGGAATAAGTCACGGGGTCATTATTTTTAATTCACAGTTTTTATATTTTTAAAAAAGAGCAAATTATCCATTAACCTCTAGTGGCTTCCCAGTATATTGTACTCCTCCAAAATTGTCCACATTGGATTAGAATTCTAGTTGGTTTTTTTTTTTTGCCCTAAAACAGTGATGTGAACATGTCAAATGACTTAGTGGTTCATCTGGCACAAGTAACTGAAAATTTGAATGCTTATCTGAACTTTATCTGAACTATCCTGAGTTTTCTTGGGTCTGTAAAATTGGAACTGAAATCTCATGGAAACTGGCTTTCTCAAGAAATTTTTGGTGAGCCAGAAATACTGTGAGAGCAGCCTTTCCCGTGGTGTTTTGGCAATTTTTACTTTGGCCTCAGACAGAACCAGGAAGTTCAGAGGTGAATGGGAATGAAAAATAATGAAATTGTAACTGATCTTTTTTTTTGTACTTCAGAAAGGTTCAGTATAAAATTCTTTTAAGAATATATCAAGTCAGAGTTAACAACTATAGGCCTCAGAATGTGCATTAAGAGAGATTTAGAACACTATTAACAATTCAGCCCATCTGTGGCAAATAAGGAAACAGAAAGTTATCATTTCCTCTTGTCTTCTTTTTATACTGCTGTCCATTGTTTATGGAGATGCAGATTCCATAGAGTGATTGGTCAGTGTCATTAGCATGTTTTCCCTGACATTAATGATGACATGGCAGATATCTTAATGAATTGATACCAGCTTTCCTTGCTATCTCTTAATTTGCTACCACCAGGTAAATTGCATTTCTATGCATTTTTATATTTATAGGTTTAGAACCTATTATTAGAGTTTATCAGAGTTTTTAGCAGAAGGATCATCACAGATTGTCCTGGAAATCAAGTCTCTCTGTGTAAGCCCAAGCCACCTAAAAGATGCATTAGTTGCATCCACAGAATCACTCTGAAGGAGAGGGAGATTCTTGTGTACTAAGACAGCAATATTCAAACCCTGGTCTACTTGTGCAGTTTTAAATAGGAATTCCCAGGCCCAACCGCAGGCACCCCTACCAGATCGGTGATGGTGGAGCCCACTATGCTGTATTTTTATCACATTGTGCATCACTTAGGAGGTGTGAGTCTTCACCAGTTATAAACAGCAACCCACAATGACAAATTATATTTATATAGGGCTTGACTCCTTTATTTCACCCATTATTGTCTTTAATCCTCACCAAAAACCTATGTAAGGAGGCTATTACTACAATATTCGGTTACTCATTCTATGGTTGAAGGGACTGAAGCTCAGAGAGTTTCAATAATTTTCCCAGTTTTTAAAGGGATAGAGTTGGAACTCAGCTCCTGCTCTTTTGCCTCGAAGCTCTGGGTTTTTTCCTCTATCACACCAATGTACAGTAAGCAGAGAAAGGAGGAACACCTGTTCTTACTATTTAAAAAACTAAAAAGGGATTGTCCAAGAGAGATGCAGCATTATAAACATGAAGAATACCAAGCTTTTGACAGACACTTATTTTGATATGACTCAATCACTGAAAGAAACAGAAAGGTGATTGAGACAGAGTCCATAGATCACTTTTTGCAGATGACTATTCCAATCTGCGAGGGCTCACTAAATCTTTCACAGGGCTTGAAGTTTCTGATTTTCTTGCAAAACTTTGCAGATTGTAGCACTGGAAGTGCTCCTGGCTAATGCTGAAGGTGGTGTTGTCAGCCACTGAGAAGTGCCCATTTGTAAGCCACCCTGTTAATTCTATGTCCACTTTTGTACAGAGGCTTAGACAACAAAGGGACCAGAAGCCATGCTGAGCTATTCCATTTTAAGTGAAGAATATGTCATTCCTGGAGTGTTCTAAAAAGTCAAAGTTTGCAAATGTCTGAAAATTTCCAAGAAATTTGATGAAATTAATGCCCTCAAAAGATTCTTACTTCATTGTTTTTGCTGGCCATACTTTAAAAGCGATTCACCTTCAGTGAACCAAGCACTGGACTTTGGATAAATGATGCCCTTTGGACCAGTGTCTGCTCTGTGATTTGTGCAGGATTGGCATCATCAGCCCGGCCTTCGTTCCGGGCATTCACTTGGAATGCAGTCACATAGAATAGGGCAGGGGCAGGGGAACATGAGGGCAGTGAGGGATGATTTCCCCACTCAGAGAGAGTTGAGGGAGAAATTGATCCTAGAGGGTAATGGTAAGCAGAGTTAGTATGTAACTAAACTAAAAAGTGCATGAGTTTTCGGAAAACAGCAAAGTGTATACAAATTACAGCAGACTGCCCTTAAGCAGGTTTAGCGGGTGTAATTGGCTCTCAGACAAAAGATAACCTAACCTGACACTAACCCTGCCAGTAGTTGAGGGATAATATTTTCACTAGAATGAACTATTCTTGAACTGTTTCTGTAATTTATTTGGTGTGAGCAGGCTTTCCTTCAACATCAGACATGCATGTCTTGTGGCCCCCCGTTTGTTTACTGTAAAAACATATTTATTATAGCCAATGCAAGCAAGCCCCTCCTTTTCTCTGGTGTTTGTATTCCCCTGGAGCCTTCTCACACTGTGTGCCACAGCCCTGATGATGAAGTACACGCAAGCTTGTTCCAAACCATGTCCCATGTTTTCTTTGGACTTATCTTCAAAATCTCTTGCTAAAGAGCAACTCCTAGTGTTTTATGACCTTTTACCATGATGGTGCTTATCCTTTGGGCTTGAAATGGTTTTCCTTCTCTTGATGAAAGCGTCAAGTGTGCCTGAGGGTCCAGTCGGAAAGTGAGCTTTGGGCTAAATAGAAAGAACAGCTGACTGGGTGTCAGGTTCTAGAAAACCACGGGGGTGTATGTAGTAAAGGCTGGGTTCCAGAATCTATGTAAAGCCCTACAATGTAATATAGGTTTCATCATCATTATTGTCTTTAATATTATTTATTTTACCTGAAGTTGCCAATACTTAGCTTCTGAACTGATCCTGAAACTACAGAAAGCCTGGATGATTCTAGAGATGATAACTTCTATGGACATTAATTAATTCCAGAAATATTTTCTTGAGTAGTTACTATGTACCAGGCAGTAAACAACCATAAAATAATATTTCCTTTGCCAAATCCAATTATTCTTTTTCTATTTGAAACTACCCAATCCTCATCTTCCATTAGTAAAGCAAATTGTTTTGGGTTTATTCCCAAGCTCTGGGATGCCAAACATCTTTTAGGATGCCAAAAGAGTACAAATATCTAACGAGCATTTTAGCCTTCATTTATGAGCATGATAAGAAAAAACAATCAGCAATGGTTCATCTATTCTTCCAGCCAAAGAACATCTTAGATGGTGTTAAAGTGATTCTATGTAAGAATTAGCACTTGTTTAAAATACACGATAGGACTATTGCTAGCACACGTAATAGCTTTGTACAAATTAGAAAAAGTGCCCCTTTCTCACGACACTTTACTTCCATAGGGAATATTGTTACAATGGATATTTGAGTCCATGGCTTTTATGTCACCTGCCTCGATGTGCTCTCTGTGCAGCGCGCGGCTCGCCCAGCTATAAGCAGTTGCTCTGTTCAGCAGCTCCTTCTGACAATCTGGGGGGCCTGCAAGCCAACTGGAACCACACATTAATACAGACGTGTATCTTCCTAACAAGAAACACCTGCTAATAATCTTCTGTCACCACATTCCAACAGCTCTCTCCCTCTGTATAGTTCTCTCCCAAGCATGTGTTTAGTAGGAAACCTGAGTTTATCTCCAACATTTAAATAAAAGCTATTTTAGTACTCTTCCTAACTAATCACACTTTCCTCTGTAAATTTCGCTAGATTTTTCCCTCAGTTAAAAGCTCTGCTCCTGTGATTAATTTAATTTTACTTTACTGCTCATGGATTGTATATAACCCATCCATACAACTGGTCAATTTTTAAAGATGTGGTCCTCGAAATCAAATGGAGAGAAAGTCCCTGAGTTACCTGGTCATGGGATACTAAATCACTGAACTACATATCTGAAAATTGTGTCATGGAAATTCTAGAATCCCATAATCCAAACTAAAAAAAATATTTATTTTTTGTCTTTATCCTAAATGTATTTTTAATCACTTTGTTATGACTTTACATGGCAGAAAAAGGAAAGTGAATGCAAAATAAATTAGTGAGGGTCTCATCTTTTTTGTTTTGTTTTGTTTTAGTTTCAACATCTAGTTTCCAGAAAACCCCAATGTCTACAATTTTAGGTTGCTTTCATATGCTCAAGCACTCACCAAATAGATTTTGGTAAGTGCAGAACTGAACTGGTCTCTCAGAATTTAAATTGAAAAATTTTCAATTATAGTTGACATAAATACTGTATTAATTTAATGTGTACAATATAGTGATTAGACATTTATGTAACCAAGAAAGTGATTATCCCCATACACCTAGTACCCATCTGATATCATACATAGTAATTGCAATATTATTGACTATATTCCCTATTGCAATCCTTGTGACTGTTTTATAACTGGCAATATGTACATCATAATTCCTTCCCCTCTTCATCCATCTTCCCAACTCCCTGACCCTCTGGCAACCACCAGTTCGTTCTCTGCATCTATGAGGTTGTTTCTGTTTTGTTCATTCATTTATTTATTATATGGTTTCACAGACAAGTGAAACCATATGTTATTTGTCTTTCTCTGTCTGACTTATTTCACTTAGCATAAAATGCCCTAGGTTCATCCATGTTGTGGTAAATTACAAGGTTTCATTTTTTCTTTTTATAGCTAAATAGTATTCCATTGTGTATATCCCAACTCTTCTTTATCTATTCGTCTATTGATTGACACTTAGGTTGCTTCCATATCTTGGCTATTGTAAATACCACTATACTGAATATAGGGGTGCTTATGTCTTTTCTAATTAATGTTTTGGATTTATTTGGATAAATACCAAAAGTGGAATAGCTGGATCATATGGTAGCTCTCTTTTCAATTTTTTGAGGAACCTCCATATCGTTTTCCACAGTGGCTGCACCAGTCTGCATTCCCACCACCAGTGCATGAGGGTTCCCTCTTCTCCACATCCTCACCGACACTTGTTGTTTGTTGACTTACTGATGATATCCATTCTAACAGGTGTGAGGCGATTTAACACATACTGGGTGGGGCAAAAGTAGGTTTACAGTTATTTGTATGGAAAATAATATAATAATAAATAATAATAAAAGAATAAACTCAGTGTTTCACATATTCACAACTGTAAACCAACTTTTGTCCCACACTATAATTTATAGGGATACAGGTTATATATAGAGTGATTATGACTGATCAGAGAAAAATAGGCCAATCATAATTATAGAGTGAATAGTTTTGAAAGCCGAACAATTGTTCTAAAAAGGTTTGATGAATGCCTGGTCTGCCTCCAAGACATTGTCTTAAAATGGCATTTCATGTTCTTACTGCTTACGTAAAAGCAATAAGATTTTGAGGGACATTCTTTACTACTTAATTACACTTTGATTTCCTTTTACATTGGTCCAGGTGTGCTTATTTATTTGTCATCTAAGGGAGGAAGAAAATAACTTTGCTTTTCATGTTTTCTTACAATGTAGTCTGAAAAAACTGTTCTTACACAGCAACTGCCTAGGCCTTTTTCAAAAAGATAGAGTGATAGATCATCCTATTAATCTCTGATATCCATCCACTTAATGCCAGGCAGAGGCTTGTACCTTGCTTTTACTGATGAAATGTGACAGAAAGTCTCATGTGTCCCTTCCATGTGAAAGCTTTAAGGGACATCATGTGCTTCCCCCTTTTGTCTTCGTTCTGGGGCAGTTTTCAGCAGTGCTACACACCCCAGTGAGGGTGAGAGGAGGCATAGATGCCCTGCTGACCACCAGCAGTGTGCAGTGGGAGAAGGAACACAAACAACAACAACATAAGCAACTTTGGTGTTTTGAGCATAGGAGTGAGAGTGAAAAAGTGGTTTTTGGACATACCGGTATATTTTTATTTTTGCGTTTTGAGTCTGAGTCCAAATGTGTTATCAGGATCTTCTGTGGTCTTCCTGTGATCTGGGCCAAGGCACTATGTACAAAAACAAACCGCACTGGTTTCCATTCCCCCTCAAAATCAGAGAGGGGGAGATAGAACTGGTGCAGCTGTGGCAACAACCTTATTGTTAGAGAACAAGCATATCTGATTTGTAAGTGCCTAGGACGTTTGAGGATGAAAAAAAAAGCTGTGAATATGAGGGCAGGGAGTTTTTAATTGAGTAGGAAACCATACTTGCGTGCTTTTATTGATTATTTTGTCTGAAAAATGTGAATGTGAAGTTAAATCTCTCACTTTTACTAATTTGAATTATTGAGTTCTAAAGTGTAGATTTAATGCTGTATTGGACCAAGTTGCTTTAATTGTCAGTCATCGGGGACCTAACGTTTGATGCTTCCCAGCCCCCAGATTATGGGTGGGCCTATCACGGAGATATCTGAGTGTTCTTCTTGGTAAGCATTAATCACACCCCCATTGCCTCTCATGGAAAACTTTCCAGAAGCCCAAGGCAATATTTAGACTATTGACATTAATTCTGTCCCTCTCCCTCTCTTAGGTGGTATCCAGTAACCTCTAAGATCATATTGTTAGACAAGCAAAAACATTTTTAGATTTCTGATAAGTTTATCTTTCATCTTATGCCAAGATATAAATTTACATCCAGCATTTGCTACAGTCACATGGCTCTTCACAGCTACTCAAGCAAGAAGCCAGCAGAAACAGGAAGTTTAATAAAACCTTATACTTCCACAAAATACAGCCTGAAGTGTGTTGTGGACCTGGGTCTCCAATACCAGACTGATAAACTGACATTTTATTTTTAAAAGTTACCAGTTAATCTAACTATATTGGATTCTTTAAGTAACTAAAGGAAAAGACACTTCCAGCAGTTGCAGTCTTTGGTATGAAAATGTATGTGAACATACTTTTACATCATTAATTGTCATGCCATTTCAAAATAATAGTCTTTTCTATCAGTTTAACAATTTCAAATAAAGCATAGCTTTGTATGGTGACCTTGAAGGTTATGTGTATATTTTGAAATGAACCATTACAATTCATCTGTATACTAGTCATCTTCATGCTTTCTGTTTATCAGACAGGAAACATTTTTTCATGTCACTATGATCTTTTTAAGGAACATACATTTATAAATTTTTCTGAACTGTAATACTATACCAGAAGTGATAATTTAGAAGAATTATATGATCATGAAATATATGCCAGAGATTATAGGCAACTGTTCTTTATGTTTATAAGGGTTATGCCCTTATTTCTAAGATTTAATTGAACAGTATCAAAAATAAATTATAGATAATAATAAAGGAATGAATGTAACCAAAGTGTTACAAACAAAAGCAGTTAAGAAATTCAAAGGGGGTGTGAAAAGTTATTGATCATAGAATCTCTTTAAAACTTAAATACAAGATTTGCAGTTCTATAATGGGTGAAATAAAGAAGATATTTTTACCCTCTCTTCTTAGAAATCACACAAATAAACAAGAAGAACAAGACACAAAAACCAAAAACTCGTGTTCTGGGACGCTAAGGGATATCTTTATATCTGAACCCTGACATCAGAGGAAGGCTGCCAAATCTTTTGAAGTGAAATAGAGGCCCAGGAAGATGCTGAAGGAGGCCTCCATGGGCTGCGCATCTAACTAAAGGCTAGCAAATCCCAACTTTTCTTTACCTGGGGCAATATAGTTAAACTGTGGAACAGCAACAGTTTCCTTAGATAGGATTTGGTGTTAAAATGCAGAAGAAGGTGTAACTGAATGAGGAAATAAAAATACAGAGATAAGCCATATTGTTAGAAGCAATCTGTGGGTGAGGCAGGACATGGGAGAAATAATGCTGTGTGAAGCCCTGAAGCACCAATCTCTATTAGCTGGGGAGATGTGACTCATTAACACCCACAAACCCGATCATGAAGAGAACTTTTGATAGTCTAGATTTCAGTACCAGCCACTCTCTACCATGTCAGCCTACAGATAGCTAGTTCAGGAAGAACTAACCTCATTCAGGCAGGACTGTTTTTTGTTTGTTTTGTTTTTTAAAAAAATTCCATAGAACTATCTAAAAATATTATGAGAAGAAAGGGGGAAAGAATATCAGGTAATAAACCCTCACTAGATAAATATTTTTATATTTATCTAGAGTTTAAAAACTAGAGTTGTTTTATCTAGAGTTGTTTAAAAACTATGAACAAGTATTTGTCAAAATTTTTTAAAGGTTTGTTTATTTATTTATTTTTAGAGAAAGGGGAAGTAGAGAGAAAGAAAGGGAGAGAAACATCAATGTGTGGTTGCCTCTATGCTCCCCCAACTGTGGACCTGGCCCGAAACCTAGGCATGTGTCCTGACTGGGAATCGAACCAGTGACCCTTTGGTTCTTAGGCCAGCACTCAATCCACTGAACCACACCAGCTGGGGCTATTTGTCATAAATTCTTAAATGTTAAGAACTTATTGCTACTATTAAATAGGAATTCTAAGTACAGACATGAAAATGTAGGAAAAATAGGGCGAGGCAACAGAATGTGATGAAACTTGGATTGAAAAACTCAAGACAAATGGAAGAGAAAACAAAATCATCACAGAAATAAAGGGCACATTGAAAGTAGTGCAAAGATGAATAGACTGTATTCAGAACAAGTAACAGATGTGGAATATTGTAAAGGGGGCAAGACAAAATACAAAGTTAAAGGGAAACTAGAAGAATTAGAGGGAAAATGGTAGACCTGAAGATCTAATATAAAAGATCCAGTAGATAGAATATCAAAACTATAAATAATATGTTGTCCTCAAAATTGGAACATAAACTGTGAAGAAAAATATTTAAAGTTAAAATTAAAGAGAAGTTTGTGGAATAGAAGTAGTCACAGGTATATAGATTGAAGGGCACCTACAGCATGACCTAGGAAAAATTGACTTAGATTAATGAACACAGAAACATATTTCATTTTTATATATTTTTAATCTTTTTTATGTGTTATTGTTTATGCTATTATAATTGTCCCAATTTCCCCCACTTTGCCCCCTCCACCAAGCCTGACCCCCACTTCCATAGTCAATGTCCACACCATTGTCCATGCCCACAGGTCCTTCATATATGTTCTTGGACTAATCCCTTCATCTTCTTTCAAGGAGTCCCCATCTCCCTTCTCTTCTCTTATGGCTGATAGTCTGTTCCATGATTCTATGCCTCTGGGTCTATTTTGCTCATTAATTTATTTTGTTCATTAGACTCCTCTTATAAATGATATCATATAGTATTTGTCTTCCACCGTCTGGCTTATTTCACTTAGCACAATAGTCTCCAGTTCTGTCCATGCTGTTGCAAAAGGTAGGAGCTCCTTTTTTTTTGCTGTGTAGTATTCGACTGTGGTGCTGGCATAAGAAGAGACACATAGAAGAATGGAACAGAATAGAGAGCCCAGAAATAAACCCATGTCACTATGGTCGTTAATACTTGACAAAGGGGGCATGAGCATACAATGGATCAAAGATAGTCTCTTCAATAAATGATGTTGGGAGAACTGGACTGGTACATGCAAAATAATGAAACTAGAACACCAACTTACTCCATACACCAAAACAAACTAAAACATGGATAAAACACTTAAATGTAAATTGTGATACCATAAAAATCCTAGTAGAAAGTAGGCAGTAAAATTTCAGATATTTGATGTAGCAATATTTTTGCCAGTACATCTCCCAGGGCAAGGGAAATAAAGAAAAACTAAACAAATGGGAGTACACCAAGCTAAAAAGCTTCTGCACAGCTAGAGAAACCATCATCAAAATGGAAAGGGAACTGACCATATGGGAGAACAGATTTGCCAATGATAAACTGAACAAGTGTTTAATCTCCAAAATATATAAACAACTTATACAACTCAAAATCAGGAAGAAAATCCAATTAAAAAATGGGCAAAAGGCCTCTACAGATACTTCTCCAAGGAGGACATACAGTTGATCCATAAACATGTGAAAAAAATGCTTAACATCGCTAGCCATCAGAAATATGTGGATTAAAACCACCACGAGATATCACTTCACACCTGTCAGAATGGCCATCATTAATAAATCAACAAACAACGAGTGCTGGCAAAAAAAGGAACCCTAGTGCACTGTTGGTAAGAATGCAGACTGGTGCAGCCACTGTAGAAAACAATATGGAATTTCCTAAAAAAAAACTAAAGATGGGACTGCCTTTTGATCCAGTGATCCCACCACTGGGACTATACCCTAGGAATCCTGAGTCACAATTCAAAAGAACCTATGCACCCAATGTTCATAGCAGCATTATTTACAGTAGCCAAGTTCTGGGAACAGCCTCAATGCCCATCAATAAATGAGTGGATCAAAAAACTGTGGTACATTTACACAATGGAATACTATGCAGCAGAAAGAAAGAAGGGACTCCTACCCTTTGCAACAACATGGATGGAACTGGAAATACCAAGTGATCTCACCTATAAGTGGAACTTAATCAACAAAGCAAAAGAAACTTGGGAATAAAGAACAAACTGACAGTGACCAGAGGGGATGGGGGAGGGTGATAACGGGAAACAAGGGGAAGGGTCAAGGAAAATGTATTTAGAGGACCCATGGACAAGGACAACAGGGGAGGGGGGAGGATTGAATGTGGTGGGGGGTGGGCAGGGCAGGGAGAGCAATGTGGGGGAAATGGGGACAACTGTAATTGAGCAACAATAAAAATTTTTTAAAGAAAATAAAAAAGAAGAAAAAAGAAAAATAGAGACATTTATTGAAGAAGATACATTTATTGAGACATTTATTAACTGACAGTATTGACATGGGTTTATTTCAGGGCTCTCTATTCTGTTCCATTGATCTATATGTCTGTTCTTATGACAGTACCAGACAGTTTTGATTACGTTGAACTTGTAGTATAGTATCAGGTATTGTGATCCCTCCTCCTTTGTTCTTCTTTCTCAAAATTGCTGGGGCTATTCATGGTTGTTTGTGGTTCCACATAAACTTTTGAAATATTCTGTGTCTGTGAAATATGTCATTGGTATTTTAATGGGGAATATTTTAAATCTATAAATTGCCTTGGGTAGTATGGGCATTTTAATGATGTTAATTCTTCCAACCCATGAACATGGTATATGCTTCCATTTAATTGTGTCTTCCTTAATTTCCTTCTTCAGGGTTGTGTGGTTTTCAGAGTACAGATCTTTTACCTCCTTGGTTAAGTTTATTCCTAAGTATTTTATTTTTCTTGTTGCTATAGTAAATGGGATTTTTCTCTAATTTTTATTTTTGATATTTCATTGTTGGTGTATAAAAATGCCTTTGATTTCTGAATGTTGACTTTAAATTTTATTGCATAGGCAAAAAACAAAAGGGATATAGAAGAGTCAACTAAAAAATTTATATAGCTTTTTATCTTTCCAAATAAAAATATATGCTTCTTTCAATTACATATAATATATATATTTTTTTAAATGACCATGTGTTAGGCCACTAAGGACATTTCAATAAATTATAGGAAAATAAATATCATATAGACCATATTTTTCTGACCACAATGCAACTAAATAAGAAATCAACATTAAAAATGTAGTCTTAAAGGACCCACATATGTTTGGATTTTAAAATACATTTCATGAGTCAGAAAAATATTTTAATTGAAATAACAATAGAAGTAGTTCTACTCTAACACTTGAGGGACACAGCAACATGGCATGTGGTAGCAGAACAGGGCCTTTCATGCATTTGAAATAAAGAAAGATGGATGCCCTGGCTGGTGTGGCTCAGTGGATTGAGTGCTGGCCTGTGAACTAAAATGTCACTGGTTCGATTCCTGGTCAGGGCACATGCCTAGGTTACAGGCTGATTGATGTATATCTCTTACACACCGATGTCTCTCTCTCTCTCTCTCTTTCTCCCTCCTTTCCCCTCTCTCTATAAATAAATAAAATCTTAAAAAATACTATTAAAAATTAAAAAAAAAGAAAGATGGAAGGACAAAAGGAAAAAATACAATAAAAATTTTAAAATAAATAAATATAAAAAATAAAATAAAGAAAGATTGAAAAACATCAGTTAAGTGTTAATTCGAGAGGCTAAAAAGTAAGAAAGAAAACAAGAGAATATAGTAATCTAAGAAAAGAATAAGGTAAGGGCACAAATTAATAAGTAGAAAATAAAGAAATAATAGGATCACTTAGGCCTAAAAGTTGAAATTTACATGAAAGAGTTAAAAAAATAAACAGCACATATAATTAGTAATGAAAATAGGACATAAATAATGGGAGTAAAAGATGGAAAATTGTGCTTGAACAATAATTAAAATAAAAAATACTAAAAAATAGAAAAGAAAATAGGTCATAAATATAGTGACACTACAGCTATTAAAAATAATAAGAATATATAAAATCAGTTGAAAATTTCAATGAAATGGTAATTTTCTACAAAGATATAAATTACCAAATTTGACTTGAGAAAATATTGAAAACATGAATAAATCAACAACTATTAAAGAAATTAAAAGTTTCCTTCCCCAAAGACACCAAGCCAGGACATCTGAAAACCGGTCAAAGAGGAAGTCAGTTAAGAAGAATGGCAGTACCCCAGATGTAATGACTGGGTGCCTTGTACTAGGGTGGTGGCAATGGTGATTGTGAGTACATTGACTAATGGACAAAATCTGGTAGCAAATATATTGCTCAGGGTTTCCCAGAGAAAGAGAATGAGTGGAATACATGTATGTTTTACTCTAAGGAATTGACTGGCACAGCTATGGAGGCTGATAAGTTCCATGACCCACAGTCAGCAAGTTAGGGACCCAGAATAGCTGATGGCGGAGTTCTTAGTCCAAGTCCGATAGCCAGAGAACTGTGAGGGTGCATGATGTAGTTCTAGCTTGAAGGCTGGCAGGCCCTCTTGGGGGAGCCTCACAGAGGGAGTCAGCATTTCAGTGTGGGACTGAGGCAGGAAGAAAAAGTGTCACATCTTGAGGCAGTTAAGTAGGAAGAGTTCCCTTTTATTCATGCAGAGTTAGCCATTTTTTCCTATTCTGGCCTTCAACTGATTGGATGGGTCACCCACATTAGAGAGGGAAATCTGCTTTATTCCCTCTACCTAGTCAAATGTGAATCTCCAGAAACGCTATCACAGACACACCTAGCTAGAGTCATGTTTGACCAAAACATCTAAGCATTCCGTGGCCCAGTCACGTTGACACATAAAATGAACCATTACAGCGAACTATAAATAGTCCTTAGTACAGGAGAGCTGCAGAAGCCCTACAGATATCACACTTACATCTGAGATTTAAACGTGTTCCCAGCATCAAGACAACAGCAACATTAGGTAACCACTTGTATGCAACCACTTCAACTGTGTGGTGAAGGTCCCATCCAAAACAATACAAGGAAAAAGGATTAAGTGGTATAAAATTTGAAAAAACATATAAAACTGTCCTTATTTGTAAACATTGTGATTTTAAATGAAGAAAATCTAAGAGCTTTTCAAACTAATAGAACTAATAAGAAACTTCCATAAGTTTACCAGGCTCAAATCAGCATACAAAAATTATTTCGGCAAAACAACAATAACCAGCTAGAAAATTAAATAAGAACAAAATGTACAAAATACCTACTAATCAACCTAGTACATGATGGTTAAGACCTCCAGCAGGAAAATGAAATCTATTGGAAGAACAAATAAGATTTGAATACAGACATACACTACCACATTCAAGAAATGGAAAGATGTGAATTTCCCTTCAAAATACTCTATAAACTTAACAAAATTCTTACCAAAATCCAAAAGAGACTTTATGGAACTTGAAAAGCAAATCTTAAAATTAATATGGAAGCACAAAAAGTCAAGAATAGCCAAGATAAATTTGAAGAAGAATAAGCTGGGGGAGGGGGAAATTTGCCTGTATATCAAGAATTTATAGAGCCATAGAAAATGAGACAGTGTGGTCTTGGCAGAGGAAGAGTCAAATAAACCAACGGAACATAATAAAGTGCCCAGAAACAGATACTTGCATATGTGGAAACTTGAAATATGACCCAGGTGGCACTGCAAATCAGTGAGGAGAGGCAGAATTATTCAATAAATAGTACTGGGACAACTGGTTAACCATGTGGAAAAAATAAAGGAAAACCGGATCCCATTCTCACACCATATGCAAAAATAGATTACAGATGAGTTAAAGATCTAAATGTTAAAAGCAGCTTTTGTTAAAAAATGATGAAACATCTTCATAATACTTAGATGTGGGAAAATTTCTTAGACAAGACACAAAAAGTAGAGCAAAGAATTGGTGAATCTGAATGCACCATGATAAATTTTAGAAGACCTCTTATGTTGAGTAAGGACCCAAAAACAAAGTGAAAAATAAACCACAGCCTGTGAAAAGATATTCATAATTTATACAATGGCAAAGAAATTTATTTTTTTCTAAGAAACTGAATAGAAGAAAGAAGGAAGTCCATTAACAGGTAATTTAAAGAAAAAAGCAATCTAAGCAAATAAAAAGATGCCTACTACTAATAATTAGGGAAATAAAAAAATAACAGCAAGATACCTCATATCGTAAAATTTAAATCATGACAGTCCCAAGAGCTGTCTCGGCTGCAGAGTCACAGTGATTCTCAGACACTGCTAGGGCACGTGTGAGTTGGTGCCACTGCTTTGGAGAGGAAGTTTGAAATCCCTGGTAAAGCTGATGTTCATACTCTCCGTTTTAGCAATTTCACTGCTAGGCAGATAACTGAGAAAATGTCACATGTGTGGAAGGAAATGGGTGCAAAAATATTTATTGCAGCATGGTTTCTAAGGAAAAAAATTTAAAAGCAGAAATAAATATTCAATAGGAGGGCAGATTAATAAATTGTGATATAGTTGTAAAATGAATTACTATATAGCATTTTAAAAGAAGCAGTAGAGATACAGGTGTTTATATGAATTGTCAAAAGCTTAGATTGATAAAAAAAGCAAGTTGCAGAATGTATGTACAGTTATAGGCACTTGAAGTAAACTTTGAAGTCCCATAGACATTACCACATTATGTAGTATTACTTATATTGTTGGATACATATGAGTAAAGATATTACTTATGCATGGGACTTAGGAAACACAAAATCTGTGACTATGGTGGGTGGGCAAGAGAGTAATGCATCAAGAAAAGATACTCAAATGACCTCAACTGTATTTGTTAAGTTTCATAAAATTGAAGCCCATATTGGCATTTCGTTTGGTTTAATAAAGCTGTGAGGTGAACGGGATGCAAGGGTAGCCACCTTTCGTCCTTCTCTGTAGAGAGCTGTCCCACGTCCAAGAGCACCAGGCATGTTAGAACCAGCGTGAAGGGGATCCCGCGTCACTGTGAGGCCCATAGCCAGTGTGGTAACATAAAGCAGTATGCATGTCATCTTTATCTTTGAAATGTTTCAGAAGGTTTTTAAACATGTAATGAGGTAAGAAAAATAAGCCAAGTGCCTAACAGAATGCATATATCCTGTTATTTGTTTTTTTTATATTGATATATTTGCAAGCATCACATAGCTCTGGAAGAACAGTCCTTAAAGGAAATTGCTAACAGTTGTGCTCACTGTATTTGGGGGGCAAGGAAATGACTCTTACACTTACCAAATACTCTTTTGTTCTCTTTGACTATTATTTATTTAAAAATAAAATAATCTTTAAAAATTAAATGTAAAAACCATTTTTACCACGTACTTTCATTTTGTACTCTTTCATAAATCCTTCATCTGAAAGCCATCCCACATTAGAAAAGAAAGTGACCTCTATTTATTTTTTCTCCAGAGTTTATTAAATGTTGCCAATTTAATAACCGAAGGAACTATTTTTGTTGTATATTAGTTAGTATTTGAACAGTTATATAGTATGTGGCACTCCTGTGAATTGAAATCAGGTTTAGTAACTCCAAAGCTAGAATTCTTTAAAAATACATACTGTATATACACAAATACACAGATGTACATGTGCGTGTACATATGTACGTACAGGCACGTGCTCGCCGCGTACTATCCTGGGATAAGAAATTAGGAGTTGATGTAAGTGTTGAGCACATATGACAGGAAAGCAGAGAGAAGCTAATCAGCTGAAGGCCTTAAGAGCAAAAACCCAAGGGAGTAATTCTGCCTTCAGACTGTGTCCCCAGTAGAAACTGCAACATCAACTCTTCCCTGGGTCTTCAGCCTGCTGGTCTGCCCCACAGAGTTCAAACTTGCTAGCCCCCCATCATCTTAGGAGTTGATTCCTTAACATAAACAAACAAAAAAAGAAAGAAATTAGCAATTGAGTTCTCAATGAAATACCACAAAAAATCCCAGTCTTCTAGTCCTTCTCATGGCATTTTGAAAGCAAGATAATTTCAATTTGTCTTTTTATCCTTAGCATATGAATAATATTTTATAAATAAATGAATAAAGTAACACTTCTCAAAGTGCTTTTTATGTAGAGAATATAAATGCCCATAGTTTACCATGTCTCTAGGATGACTGTAAGAGACTTTTGGAAAATCTGAACTACCTTTATGGAAGATGACTTGGAGAATCAGATACTGCAGTTTTCAAATTAAACGGATTTAAGCTGAAAGCACCAAAGTCATAATTTCTGACAATGGCTCTTTCCCTTTCAGTGGGGAATAAACTTGGAGGGGGAGGCTGATACTCGAATGAAGGACTGCAGAAACTGAGTCTGAACTTAAATGAGCGGCACGAGATTTCCCGTTCCCTGAGCTGCTTAAAACGAGCCACAGCTTTCACAAGGTACAAACGCAATACTGGAATTCACTGCGTTGGTTCCTTTTCTCCCTTGTTTACCGTGCGGCATCAACTTCAGAAGCTTTATTAAAACAGTTGTGTCAGAGGCCTTGATGAGTTAATGCCCAACTGGATTTTAAAGTCTTAACTCTTCATTCGAATAGTAATTAAACTCTAAAGCTTAACTCAGTTAAGACATTTTTTTCTTCCGTTGAACAGGTAGCATGCTTGTCATGGCAGGGGGTTCCTTAGCTTGCTAAGCCCCGATTAAAATAGTTTTTACAAACATAATACACAGTTGCCTGATATTCTTGTGGAGTTTTTTAATATTTCATGACAAAAATGTAAGTTGATAACAGCAGAAATTTTTTTCCCACTAATTTTACTCTACCAATTAAATTTTCTGAAGATTTATTTCTTTGAAAAAGTCATTGAGTTACCGTGGAAAATCTGGAAAATACTGAAAAGTAGAACATGAAAAATAAATAAGAGATGCATGGGCTCTCACTTAAAGATCACTCCTGTTTAAAGTTGATGCATTTCCTTTATTTCCATTTAGTCTTTTCTGCATGCACAGTTTCTGGTTTGGGTTTTACATCATTACAACACACCACAGTTAGGGTTAGTTTTTGTTTTTTGTTTTGTTTTTGAGAAAGTGACACAAACTAAAAAAATAACTTTCAGGCCATAGGCCTGACCTTATCTTTTTATGTACTTATTTAAGCAGGATCAAAAAATCAAACTTCAGTTACATTGTCTTTGGCCTGATTCTTAACCAGTTTCTTTAGTTCATTCTGATGTAGGACTTAAAAACTGTGTTGTAGCAGAAAAAAACAAAGACTTTGGAACCTTATCACCAATCTGGATTTGGATTCTAGTTTCACCTCCTAGTAACTGTATGTGGTCCATTGTTGTTTTTTTTATATGACAGACACTATTATTCAATCTGAAGGAATGTATTTAACTGCTTCTTACTTGGTGAGATGAGAAATACATGAAAAATGTGCTCTGCCAAGTAAAAATTCACTGGATTTTATTTTAGTCACTTAGGAAAAAACCCTCATAGATTTTAAACACACTAGCTTCAAATTGTACAAATGAGTCTATTAATGACAGAAATAAAAATAGCTAATCCAAAGTAGTTAATTCACTGTGAAGAAGGTATTTTAAGTAAAACAACAAAAGGGTTTCTGAAAGATTTTACACTAGCTGCTGTTTGCTTAGAAGCTCAATAGAAAAGCAGAAAGTTGAGATTGAAAAAAGAGGAGAAGGAAGAGGGGGGACAAGGAGGACAAAGTGGGGAGGGAGAAAGGAAAAAAGGGAACAAAAGTCAACTTGACTCTGACAGGAAGACTAGAGAAGTGTATGCAGTTGAAGTATTAGAAAAAAATGCAAGTGTCTGTACATAACTGAAGGAGATCAGCCCTAAGGGAAGAGGAATTCCGCTGTGAACACCAGAGGGTATTAGAGGGTGTTGCGTGGCCAGTGCGGTAAAGGCTGAGCTGGTTCCACAGCTGGGTGCGGTGGTCGGTGTGATTGTATTCCAGTGTACATATGTTTTAGAAACAAAAGCTGACCACTAATTGCCGCCTCCTGACATGGTAGTCTGGAATGTTTGTGTTACCTCAAGTCCTTTGGGTTAATTACCTTCTGGGAATAGTCTGACCCTAGTGACAGTGTACCATTCAAAAAAGTTCTATTGGACAAACTGTCACACCACCACGACTGTCCTTCATCTAATTTTCCCCTCAGAGCATCTCTGAGAGGAAAAGGAGTTAAGAGCAGGTAATTAAGGTGAGCAGTGGTGGACTTCTCGCTGAATAACTACAGATTGTAAGGAAATAAATAACCTCATTGTTGGGTTGGAGTCTTTCTGATATTTTAATTAACACCAACAGGAAAAGAATACATATTTTATAACACAGCATATTCATAAGCATTATATTTTGTTACATTTACATTTAAGTTGCACTAACTTGGCACTTTATTTTCTTGGCTGTTTTTGAAAGGGCATTTAAAGATCTAAGTGTTCAAATGTACGGTGTGTAAAAGCTAATGAAGAGGTGCAGCAATGAACTTGGGTTTGGACGCAGACGGAGGGCTGCAGTGCTCGATTGTGTGAATCAGTGGCCACACAGCCAGCTACAGCTCAGCAGCTTCTGCTCTGACCCCTCCTCAGTAAGGGAATACCGCTTTCACTATAAAGAAGTGGAAATCCTTTTGATAAGCTTTTCAACATAATTACTGAGACCTATATGTGGTACTCCTTCCCTAATTCTCTGGTTCATGAGGTTTGGTTTTATGTTCTTAAGAAAATTCTTAGATTAGTGTATTGCCTACCAAATCAAAAGTATGGATATTTTGATGGCACATTTGAATTTGTTTTATAGCATCTTTTCCTTCCTTTGCCTTTCTCAGGTAGATTTGACATGGTCTCACATAAAGAATGGACTGAAATTATTACTTTTCCATTCCTTAACAGTTATAATCAGTACCACTTTTAACCAATTTTAAATGTTTTCTTTTTTTTCTCCCTGAAATGTGCAAAGCACCATTTTTACTGAGAAAATGTTAATCTCCAATGTTTTGTAAAATATTTCTTTTTATGAAATTTGAAAAAGAGCTTAAAAAGGCATTGATCATAAAATATAAGATACAAAATAAATATACTAAATTTTCAAGTACATTTAAGATAAAATTAGACTACTAAGAAAGTGACATAAAAACAGAAAAGCAATTTCTACATTAGGCCAAAACATATTTTTTTAAATATTTAAATATAGTTTTTTCATTTTTTCTGTCCTTTATACCCCCCACCTAATAGCATAATCAATAAAATGTACTTTAAAAAATAAAATAAAATAAAACACTCCATAGATTTCAAAAAAAATTTTAAGTCCAAAAAATTAAAGTAGGAATGAAAACAAAAATGAAACAAATGTATAGGAATTGAATATGCTTAAGGAATAATAACTTTGAAAAGAGATACATATAAGAAGAAGCAGATACAGTTTCTGTGATGCCCTATTTCTAAGTATTCTCTTTAACAATGATATGTTAAGTATCAAAGGAATGTTTAAAATGAATTACTGCATACATGCATTACTTGAAATAATCTATTGTGAATACCATATATCAATCATTTTATACCTTTGAAGTTTATACTTTGACATCCTCAAAGCAATGAAGAAAAATCAAATTCAAGCCCAAGGGTATGAACAGTAACAGGGAAAAGTTAGGTTGATTTTTTTCCCATGTTAATGATGGTAAGAGTGGGTTTAATTCTTTATTCAACAAAGTAGATCTTTATTTGATAGTTTCTCTCCTTACAAAATTGGATGAAAATGGCAGACTTACAGCAAACGAGAGAATTTCTTGCTGTAAAGAACAAACCTAATGCTTGATCAAATTTCTCCTAGCTTGAAAAGTGCCACAGAAATCCAAACATATGGGACAGAATGCCAACTGGCTTAGGCAGAAAGCTTCCAGTTTTGCTCAAACATCCACAGTCAGTGCAAATTTGCCATTTCTTTAAATATGCTCTTCTCTTGTTGGTATATTGCAAATGTTTTGATTCTGGGTTCCCTACCACACTCTTCCCCATTTACTAATAACATCACAAATATTATAGTTCTAAATTCCTTGGCTTGTTGTGACTGGCAGAACTTGCTTATTCTTTTTCCAAAAAATATTTTATGTCTAACATTTCTTCATATTCTGATGCATACTGATAACAAGAGGGTCTCTAGTACTTTTCGTGTTTTAGACTAGAAAAGAAAAAAGGTATCACACATCATGTACAGTCCAAAATAAACAAAACTGAAATGCTTTCAAGCATCTGGTTTGCTGTAGCTTTCAAAATCCTGGGACTTTAAAGAATCTTTTTTTTTTAAAGGACTTTAACAATGAAGTAAATTAAGGGAATAAAGAATTCTTTATGAGAAAACTCTTAACTAATCATTTTTGAATATTTACTCTTTTTAGTCACCTATGCTTAATAATTTTTCTGTTCTTATTTAAAAACGTGTGAACAGAAAGTGTTATATCAAATCATTACAATAATGTTTCTCCTTGATTAATTAAAATGGTCTTCTAGACTAGAAAATGGTGATGATAGAGTTTATTGACCTAACACTGTGTTTAGCTTTCAACTGAAAAATAATGTGTCATTAGTCTTAACTAGTGTGTGGCTCAGAGAAGTGGCAGGGGCCTTGTTTTCCTTTTTTTTAATTTCCAAAATATGTTGCTGTTTTGATTATGAAACACTTATAAAATTGTTTTTCCCTTCATATAAGGAAAAAATTGCAACATCCAATTTTGAGATTTATAGATTTGTCACTTTTAGCAGAAATAATTTTGTAACAAAATCTTAACTAATAGTTCTCATTGTATAGATAAAATAAAAAGATATCGAACTGTGAACTGTGTCAAGAGATCCCTCAAATGTTTTATTTTTTAAAATAGTCATTAAGTCACATAGAGCTATTGTGGTAATTATGGGTTTTTCAGATTTTAGTTGCTGATTACTCCATTTTTCAAAGTTTATGTAGCTATAAGATTGTGATAAGGCATTTAATTAAGAAGAAAGTTGAAGTTTTTATCTTCTACAAATCTTAGAAACAAATGATCATCATTAACTAATCCCCAAACTAGTATTTACTAAAATTTAATGCTATAGTGAATGGGTCCTTTAGTTAATAATTTTTAATTTTTATATGAAGAAAAATTTTACTGTATTAGTTTATAGATACCTTGATAATTTTTATGCATAGATTATCTTTGTATGCACTCTCACACATAGGTGCATCCATGTACATAGTAGATGCGTAATAAATAATTGTTCTTTGGCAGAAGGTAAAGCCAACATCATTTCACATGAAATAATCTCATGCAAACATTTCTGTTCAGTTCCCAGAAAAAAAAGATTTTATTTTTTAATTTTTATTTTATTTTTTAAATTTTATTGTTTAAAACATAAGATTTTATGAGACATCTGCCTGGCTTGCTTAATTAATTAATTTATTTATTTACTTACTTACTTACTTACCTTAAACACTTCCTTTGACAGACTTCAGTGTAGATCTTTCTCCAACTTCAACATTCCTTTGTTGATTAATTCATTCACACTTAACATTTCATTTATGTATGCCACTCTACATTTGTTTTCAATTCCCCCTAAAAGACAAACGTGCAGGTAATCTAAAGACCAGTATCTTACTTTCTGCTGCTTCACCAGCTCTGGACAAAATTAAAACAGGTACCTTCCAAATGTGATAAAGGCAAAAGTTACACACCTATGCTTTTTATCCCTTAGTCTCTGATTTCAGAAATAAGTGGCTTCAAGTGCAGAACAGCACTGAATGCCTGGCATCACATCTTTTTTATATAACACCTTCATTCTAAAAGCCTCTAGAATTCTAGATTCTAAAATGCACACACGTCTAGGATTGAAGTTTCATGGTTACGGAAGAGGATCCCCAGAAACCCCATCAGTTTCATTCAGCAGGACTCTCATCTGCTCCAGCGAAACACGGAGCAATTGATGATGAAGACCAACAGTTGGAACAAATGCCTGTTTCTGCTTTGACCATGAGGAGAGTGATAGTAGTGCCCTCATTTTTAAAGAAGTGGGAAAGTTTCCCCATTAGTTTCCTCTTTGTTTTTCACCTCTGGGGAAGCTGTTTCCATGGAGATTCCCAGTCACCCCCTCTCTACTAGCATTAGACTCAGGGGATTGGCATGTGCACCTTATGCTTACAAAAGGCACAGGGTACAGAGGCCTGTCATCTCAGACTCTGTCATCCCCACCTTCTGAATAGCTATGCCATTACAAACAGACCTTTAATAATTACACTCCTGACTGCACGCTGAGCTGGCAAAGGCCAAGGATACAGGGTAAGGCATTCAGAAGGTGTTCCCCTGTCCACTTCCCTCCCCACTCCCTGACTCACTGCTACCTTGGGCTATGTCATTAGCTATTTTGGGCATGATGTAGGAATGAAACTGCTAACCGAGCCATTTGCTGACCACCTACCTCCCAGAAGTGTTGAAAAGCTCAGCTATTAAGCTATTGTAAAGCAATCTAAAATCATGGAGTGCTACATCAGCATTAGCTCAGTGAGGAAAGCAAGCATGCTGTACCTTGAATCACCAGCTTGCTTTCCTCCTTTCTCTGTTTCCTGGTCATTTCCTGGAAAAATAAAATTGCTTTTCCAGGGTGATCAGGGCTGAGCCTGCTCCTGGAAGGTAACTAAGGAGATTGAATTTCAAAGTCATAAAGCTATGGGTCACATCACCTTCTTAATTTGGGAAAAGTGATTATTTAAAATTGACAGATTTTTTTCAAAGCATTTTTAAATTTACAGAGAAATTGATCTGGAAGTATCGAGAATACCACCTCCACCTCCACACACAGAATGTTCCCTTTTCTTTACATTTTGTATTAGTGTGGTATGTTTGTGATAATTGGTGAACCAATGTTGATACATTGGTAATAACTAAAGTCCATACTCTATACTAGGGTTCACTCTTCATGTTATATATTCTATGGACTTGAAAATCTATTTTTCAATGAGCTAAAGTAGGAACCTTTACACTATTTACCTACACTGGATATAATTGGATATGTGACAGGAGAGGAGAAAGGACTGGAATAGGACTGCATTTTATCCTGATTATGCAAAAAGAAAAAAGAAAAGAAGGAGAAACACTGATAGAAATTTATAATGAAAGAATAATTTTCTGAGGAGCTTGGAGTGATGCAATACTCATTTCAAACAAATGAGATAGGAACAGTCCTTAAAACTCTCACCTGCAAGGGGTGGATAAAAACTTCAAATTAAACTGGGGGTAGGAATTGGAAAGATATCAGTGTCACAAGAAAAAATTAAAACAAAGAATATAAAGGGGAATTTTGAGAGTAATTAGTATCGTTCCAAATTAAGAGTTTAAAAACGTTTGAACTGTGACTTTCTGAAGCCAAAGGAAATCTTTGAGAAGAGAAATGTTCAACCAGCGTGCCAACTTTCTCATGTGGTTACCCTTTTTCTTGTACAGAATCAGCCTAAATCTGTTCAGGGAAATCCCTTCATGTATTTCCCTCCATGAGGAATCAGCTTGTGATTTATTGTAACTACGTGAAATACGGAGCATTAAGAATAAAAAGGTGTTTTTGTTAAGTGTTCTCATTCCTTCCTTAAGCCCAAGTAAGGAGCTCGCTTGCTGTTAAATGAAAACCTGTCTCGAAAGCTATAATAATAAGATCACAAAATAGAGAAGATATAAAATACCAGGCTTCATCGAATCTTAAGAAGTCATTGACAATAAGAAGCACTATTATCTTATGTCACTAAAAAACTTTCCCAATTATAATTTTAATAAGAATCTTAATTTTAGATATTAAAATTTGGAAAAAACATGTCTTAGATTTGATGAAATACAGCTCATGGACTAATCTAGAAGAGGAAGTACAGTTCTTTAAGACTTCATTTAGAAATGTGTTAAATTGTACGTGACTTATTAAAGAGATGTTAAAATAGTCTTACATTTAATCCTCCATTAGAGAGGTTTTTTTAACTGTTATATTTAGTTCCATTAAACAGAAGTAATTTGCCAAAAAACAATGCTGAGTCTGTTCAGTTTTAACCTTTTAATTTTGAGATACTCCTCTTATCAGAAAAACTTTGTAGTTTGAATCAGTTTGACTTATTTTTCAAGTTACTTGAACTCACTAAACCTTGGTTTCCTGAACTGCAAAATGAGTATCATAATAGTGCTGATTTTAAATGGCTGTTATGAGGGACAAAAAACCCAGTGCCTGGCATCTCATAATGTTGAATAAATATCAGCTATTGCTATAATTATTTGGTAAACAAAAATCAGACCGATCTAAGTTTACCTTCACCATTTTTTAGTCATATTAACTTGGGCAAATTTATTATTCTTCATACCTCAATTTCTTCCTCATAAATGAGGATAATCACACTGATCTTCCAGGTTATTATTGAGGGTTCATCAGGCTAACTACAATATAATACATCACTTTCCCCAAATTCTGCCAGCCATATTCTGCTGGTGAACTCAAAATGCGATACCATAGGTGACGGGTATTGACCACCTTTTTTCAAACATTCTATACTCATTCGTTCATTTAATCATCACGATAATCCTAGGAGGTTGCTACAGTTATCATCTCCATTTTCCAAACAAAGAAACTGAGTAGCTAAGTAATGGCCACACAGCTTTGACAGAACTGAGCATCAAGCCTAGATAGCATGGCCCACAGCTTGTATGCTGCTCAAGGTACTTCTTCAGTTGCTTTGACTTTACCATGAGGAATAATACACGACAGCCTTAGAGAAAGAACATGGCTTTCTGCTAGACTAAAAGATTATGGAAATGACAATAATCCAAGATAGGATGGGCCACCACAGTTGTGCTTTTCAGTGGAAGGCAAAGGCAGGACACAGGACCTGCCGTTAGACAGGAGAATTGCTCATAGCTACAGTGCTTGGCACGCTGTGAAAGCTGAGTCACTGAGAACTCTCTGCACAGCCACATGAGCTGGGGAATAATGTGGAAGGTATTTAGCAGTCTGTATGAACATGCAAGCCCAGTGTAATAATGAGCAATCTGTCTCTTCAATTAACAGAAAGAGAAATAGTTCTAAGCAAATTGGAACATTTATGAAGACAACCATGTTTAAAGATGAAAGGAATGTAATACTTGCACCTGAAAATATTTAATGCACAAGTGAAATGGAGTTCAAGAGAAAGCAAATACAGTGACTAAGCTGGTATGGGGAAATGGAAAGAGTTAATGAGGCAGAGTTCAGAAAAATGACAAGAGAGCTGGTAAGGATGGAGATAGTATGGAACTTATTTGAAAAATCACAGATGAACTCTGGTCTCCCATTTGTACTTATAAGTAGTAGCGTAGAATTTTAGGATTTAAATTTTCTTTGTTTCACGTGTGTTTATGTGGGTTCCTAAGCAAGACTGCAAACTCTGGAAACTGCTGTGATGCACAGGAAAATACCAGGTTTGGGACCAGAGGAGAGTTGTTTAAGACCTAGCCTGTCCCTCCAGCTAAATGCCAAGAGACAAACCATTCACTCTATGTTAAGGTTTCCTCATCTGTGAAATGAAAATAAGAATATCTACTTAAAATAAGAATGGATGTGGAAAAACTTTAAAAATTAGTTACTGCTACATAATATAAGACACTCAGAGGCAGGAAATAAAAAACCACCACCAACCGGGGATCAGAATTAAAAACTTGAGATCTGAAGGCCCGAGATCAAGACTTTACCACTTAACAGCTTCATGACTTTAACATAGAATAGTTTAATGATGCCACTTAACCTCTCCAACTTTAGTTTCCTTATCTGCAGAATGAGCTAATTGCGCTGAGCTCTTTCAATGGACTTCTATGCAAAACACATCAACCCTGCAAGGTAGGTAGTATCATCCCCTATATTATAGATAAGGAAACTAATAAAATGTTTTTTTTCCTGTCATCATTGTAATGATTCTTGTAAAGTCTAAATACTTGTTGGTTGATGAATTACATAGCTATCGTACTGGAAGAGCACTGTATGTGAAGAAGGCCTCTATCTATCCACGACATGCATGCTGTAAACATGCCGTCGTGGGGTGGCTGGACAAGATGATCACTGGATGTTCCTTTTAGTTACGTGGTTCTGGGAAGTCAAGTAGAAACAGAACAAAGAACATAACTGGCAGAAATGAAATTACTGCTTTTCTGGAGACAGTGCTATTTGTCTGAAAATTGTAAAATGGAGATGGGAAGGAGGAAATAACAGGTCTGTGATTCATGCTACTGAAAGCTAAGAAAAGGTGGGTTTTCTTTGTGGTCATAAAACAAACCAAAAAAGGATATAAACCCCATATTTAAATGTTAATTTGCTAAAGCACATCATATGTTTATACCAAGAAATTGATGGAAGCATCAGATTAAAAAAAAAACAACAAATCCTTTCCCATTGCTTCATGCTTATAAAGAAGATACCCAACTATCTCCAATAATGCATATTTACATTTCTGCAGGGAATACCCTGACCTTTTTTGCTGTAATGACCATGAAACATGCTTCTATGATGGATAATATGACATATTTCAGAACAAAGGAAAACCTTGTGGTTTTTTAGATAAAGAAAAGCCTACCCTATCTTGAGTTTCTTGGACTTGCTGCTATGTACTTGGTTTGCCTATTACCCTGAGTGCATTGTAACTGGCCTTCAGACTTGTTCAACTCTCCACGTTTTACAACAGAAATGTGAAAATAAATATAATGGCCACCCCAGTATCTTATGTGTTACAGATTTCAGAGGGATTCTGGCTAAAAACTAATAAGGGATTGATTACTCATCTGCAATGGTATCCAGGCACAGGACATGATTCTCCTCTGCCTTTCTTTCTCCAAATAGACTGTCATCCACTTCGAGTTTGCCTTATACTGCAGCGTAAATCGGAGGGGAAAAAAGAACTAACAAAATTCCATCACATCTATTTTACAAACTGTAATAACCGGGCTAGTTCTGTAAAATGTCTGGTCAGGGGAAAGGCTGAAACTACTGACTAAAATGAGGTCTGAGTTTCTTCTGAGGATTAGAATTCCTTGTGTTCTTCCAAGTCCTAGATGACATAGATAATGGAAAATTAATTTTAATGCTAATGATATGCTTAAATTGGCAAAGACCAGTAGTCATTATGGACTGGTTTTTGTTCATGTCTTAAGTTTGCCATTCTAAACCTTTGAGCAGGTTTTAAAACACTTAATACATCACTCCCTGGACTCCAGTATTTACCTTCCTCCAAAACCCATCTTTCATTATTTCCCTTTCCTTCCACATAGAGAAGTTAAGTACTAACTAAAAGGACTTTGGGGCAAGACTGTGACTGGATTGAATCCCAAGTTTTTTGCTAAATTGTGTGACTATGTACAAATTACTTAACCCCTCTGGAAAATGGGGACACTATCTGAGAAGTCTGTCATTTTAGGGGTTAGTGAGACTGAAATGAGATAGCCCATGTAAAGCACTCTGAAAAGTGTTGTCATCAATTTAAGTTTTCTATAAATGTTAGTTATTATTATTCTATTTCATAAATGAATATGTACATGAATATTTTAAAAAATTTAGTCAATATTATAAGTACTACTTTCAATTTTCTCATTTCTCACTTATAGTAAAAGTTGACCTGTTATAACTATGTAAAATTCACAAGCTCCACCCAAAGGAAATAGATTATATATGCAAACTAAAACTTTTTATAATGTTGCCTTTTATTTATTTATTTATTTTAGAGAGGGAGGGGGTGGAGGGAGAGAAACATTGATTGGTTACCTCTCACACATGCCCTGACTGGGAATTGAACTGGCAACCTTTTGGTTTGTGGGCCAAAGCCCAACTAATGGAGCCACTTCAGTCAGGGCTAAAAATTTTTCAATGAAATTCAAATCTGAATAACCTTAGTAAACTTTTGGATTTTTTTTTTGTTCCAAACATTTTTGTAATTTTATGAAGCATGCCTTTAAAACTCTTTTATCTTTTTATTTTAATTTTTGGTTAATTGTTCAATTACAGTTTACATTCAGTATTATTCTGTATTAGTGTCAGGTGTGCAGTGTAATGGTTAGACAACCATACACTTTAGAGAGTGGTCTCCCTGATATTTCAAGTACCCACTCGGCCCCATACACAGTTATTACAATACATGTGCTATATTCCCTGTGCTGGAATTTTCAGCTCTGTGCCTCTTTTGTGACTACAAATCTGTATTTCAAATCCCTTCATCTTTCCCTCCAGCCCCCCAACCTCTCTACCTGCCTCCCTTCTGGCAACCATCAGTTTGTTCTCTGTGCTGTGAGTCCTTTTCTATTTTGTTCACTTGTTTTGTTCTTTAGCTGCCCCATGTAAGTGAATCCTTTTAGATGTGTGAGTTTGAAAATGGTTTTGGCAGTGGTGGTAGGGAGGACACCTCAGAGTAAAACAGAAGCTTAGACTTGCAAAGGGTCTTCAACCTGCTCGTGTGTCAGGGACTCTGGACTCAGACTGCCTGGCTGGGAGCCCTGGCTCTGTGCTTCAGGAGCTTTGAGACCTGCAAGCTCCTCAACTCTTTTGTCCCTTACTTTCCTTACTTGGAAAAAATGAAGACATTATTAGTACCAACCTCACAGTGCTGCTATACAGATTAAGTGAGTTAATATATTTGGGAGTTAGAACAGTGTCTGGTATCTTCAGTGGGTTTCTCATTAAATGTTAGCTATGATTATTATTTTAACTAATGAGTAAATCAAGGTCAAGAGAGGAAGTGAATTTCTCATGGTCATATTTTAGTTACTGGTGAGGGGAAGGGTCTAGTACTTCTGATTCTCAGTCTTCTGCCCTTTCCACTCTAACACCAACTCACTCTTCATCTTGGCCTTGCCTCTAGATATTCTTTGCTTCTCCCACCTGGACAAGAGCTAAGCATCTACCTCTTAGCCAGCGAAGATGTGAGTTCTAGGCATTGCTCTTCATGGCTGGTGTTGAGAAAGGTTGATGCTTGACAGGGAAGGGGTTAGTTCTACGCTAGATGGAGATTGAAATTTCTGCTCAGTTGCTATCCGTGGCTTTCTTGTTGCTTAAACATCAAATAATTAAAAAAATCTGCAGCAAAGCAAGAGAGGAAGATTAAGAAAGATTGTCAGGAAGAAATAAAAACTATCACTACCCCTCAAAGAATTCATGAAGTGTTTGAGTAGACTATTGAACTATTTAAGACCTCTCCCTCAAATCTGCTAAGTATGGGCACACTATGAGCCTTTCTGGTGCAGATGAGCTGGAGAAGGGGCTTGTTTGCCTAGATTCCCCTGGGGAATCTTCCCTGCAGGAGGTAATCAGCAAAGAGAAAGAAAGGCAGGCTTGTGTGGGGAGCATGTTAAACCTCATTTTCTGTTTATCTCTTCACAGATCCCAACTTCACCACCCACTGTAGCCCCTACCTGCTTAATCTCCTGTGTCACAATTCCAGGTGCACTCATCAGCATGCAGAAAGCATATATAAAGGTGAGTACATTTGCATATGAAGACAGATAAATAAAATCTTAAAGTAGATCATGACATCAGTGTATGCTTATAAACAACTTTTTGGTTAGACCTTGGGAAAAAGGAACATGATAGTTTTTCTACAAACTGGTGTGACTTCCTTATTTTAAGTAAGTTTTTGGTTTTGTTTTGAGAAAATTTTCTGAATCTATTTTGAATGTTAGAAATTGTCTGCTAACAGGAAGTTGCTTGAGCTTGGACATTGGTGCTTAGATTACTTTAGGCACAGCTTCTCCAACTTTTCCATGAAAGTGGACCTAACTACAGCCAAAAGTGAATAAGAGTTAGGGACAAAACCTGAAGAGGTCAGCCAAAAGCAGGTGTTTTTTCAAGTTTCCCAAATGTACAGCATATAGTTTAATGAACATAGATTCTTGAAGCCAAATGGTTGGGTCTTGAATCCTGTGCCACTACTTACTAGCTGGGTGACCTTGAATGAGTAGCCTATCCTTCTTTTGCCTCAATTACTTTATCTGTTTAGTGGGAGTAATAATAGCATCCTCTTCATGGGGCTATTGCGTGGAGGGAAGGAGTAATTCAAGTGAAGTACTCCTGAGAGGTTCTGGCATACAGTGAGCACTCAGGAAATGCTAGCTTTTATTTGTAAGATGATCACTTGCATTCTATGCTATGATATACCCTGGTTTATTTCAAATGAAAATAATAGATCTCTGTCAGACTCCTTGGCAAAAATCATCAAGTAATTTATCCATTTATATAAGAGAAATGTATTGAGGATATATCAGAGACCTATATTGTGCTAGCATTGTGAGAGATACAAAGATAAATAAAACACACACAGCTAGTTCTCAAGGAACTTAAGGTCTTCCAGAGGAAATGCATGAAGCAGAGAATGGCCATGGTAATAAAAATAAATATTTATTGACCAAATACTATGTTCCCAGTTTTATGTAAATTGGCTAGGTTCCAAACAATCCTGCAAGAGAGATACCAGTTTTACCATGTTGCAGCTGTGGAAACAGAGGCTTGGGGAGGTCAGGTAACATTTTCAAGTCACATGGCTTGCAAATAATGGAGCAAGGATTTGAACCCACATCTGAGTTCACAGTGCAAGCCTTTTCCACTGCACTTTCATAATTCTAGTTTGTTACATTTGTGGTCTGGGTTTGGAAGTTGGAGGCCCCAGATAATGACTGGTAACCAAGGAGGAGCTGAAATACAAAAAATTGTGTAGGGATGTTTAGAAAATGAGAGGAAAAAAAAATCTCAAAGAAAACCCAAATCACTGACTCCATATTAGAGGATCAGCCCAGGCAAGGACAATGCAGAGAGGTGGGCTTCGTCTCTGTGCCAGCTCTGCTTGTTGGTTGCTGCTGGCAACACCAGGTAGAGAAGCATTGTTGATGACCTGCACCCAATGGGAGGAGAGCCTTGCCCAATAAGCAGTGTCTTTGGTGGGGACAGGAGTGGGCAGTGGCAACATGGTATCTGCAAGCCCCAGGCTGGGGTAAACAGTGAGCCAGAAAAGCAATTAAAGCAGAAACAGATGAGGATAATTAGAAGGGATTGCTCTGAAGGGTAGAAGGAAGCAGTGAAACTAAAACAGAGGATTGAGCTATTTCCGTTCATCCCTTGATGTCTGGAAAAACAATCTTTTTGGTCCAGACTATGGGACCACGCCCTGAATAAGACTGGAACTGTTCTCAGTGCTGTACCCCTAGTTTGGACTCAATGGTGTCTTCAGGATTCTGCTACCACATTGCCCTGAACAGGACAAAGGCCTATCGATCATCTCCATTTGGGTGTTTGTCAGATTTCTAACTCAACTTCATTGAAATTGAACTTCTCATCTTCCTCCAAAAGCCTGTTCCTCTTTTGGTATTCAACATTATAGTTTAACAGTACCAAATTCATCTAAATCAGAGGCTTTATGGTTTTGTGTATGTACTATCCTACCTACTCTCTCCTCTGTTAAAATTGTCAAATGGTCATTTTATTTGAATGAAGATATATCACTGCCATTATGGGGGGCAGGTGGCAATGGCCCATCGAGTCCCCAGGAAAGCCCTGTTCAAAGCCTTGTTAGCATGTTAAGCCAAAGTCATGGGATCGCCAGGGCTAGTTTCCTAGAACCTTATAATAATCTAGGAGGAAACACTGGAAAAGTACATCTTTTATCAGAGAAAAGAGTGTCTAAACAATCTGGACATCCAAAACCTATGGAAAGGCACTAAAAAGACTAGAATGGAATGGAAAAGCACTAAAGATATTCACATTTCCCACTTCGTCATTCTGCTTGCAGAAGTCGGTCATAAGGAAATGAGCTTAGAGCTTTGCCACACTGGCTGGAAAAGGGTGAAGACTGGAAAAGCCGACCGGATAGTTCACTTTCTACTCAGTCTCCTCTACTTCTTTGACCTCTTAGATGTGCATCCTGTTAAACACAGCAGAGAGGTGACTACTGCCTAATTTGACTTTTCACTAAAGCACTTATAAATGTGAACTTTTACTGACGGAGCCCCAAAGCCTCAGGTGTGATATTTACGTTATGAAAGCATTGACATCATGCATCCTTTAGTGTTCTTGGCATACTCAGTGCAGAGGAGATCAGAATCTGGGTGCTGCAGGTCTGGCCTGAGGCTGTCTGTTGGAGACTTCTTGGGTGTCTGGTCAGATGAAAAATGCTGCAAATATCAGAATTTTATTTGCACTAAGTTTACTGGAGTTTTCAAAGGATACATCATATTTGCAGGTCGGACTTAGAGATCCCTAAATGAGTTGCTCTTTTGAATTATGTTGCTTTATTGAATTTTTTTTAACTTGCCATGCAACCTTGGGAAAGGAAAATAAGCTGCCTCTGTACAGTACATGTAATAACACTGCCGGATTCACTGGACTATTTTGAGGATTAAATTAAATAGTCCTGGCACATAGTGAGTGCTCAAATAATGTTAGTTGTCTAATCACAATAATTCTGCCAACAGACTATTAATTCTGAGACAAAGGAATGAAACGTTGGAAACGACTATTGCAGGCAGGGGTAGAGAAAGAATATTCACAAAGAACCCTTAATAGAAAAGGTTTGAATTTCATCTCATCTTTCTTAGCCATAGCTTCTTCTATTCCTTTTAAATCAAAGGATTTTAGTAACAAAATCTAAAAAAAAAGTCAAAGAGTACTGCAGGTATGGTGATGGAAACTAGTAGCTACCTACGCTATTTCCTCTTCACCCAAATCCTGCCCCCTAAAAATAATCCTTTAACTCTTTAATTTATTTCTTCTGGCATTTTGAGTAACATGCTTATGGTGATATCCTTTCTGTCCTTATATTTCAAGTTGAAAATGTATCCATTGACTTCCAAGTACGGGAGATAAGAATGCTGCTCTTTTATTTTACATACACACGCATTTCACATTTCCCTCCTCTTTTCCTCAGAGAGTTACATTATACTCAGTGTCTATGTTTTTCCATTTTGTTCACCACTGAGCTGTATGCTGGGCTATGATTACATTTCTTTTATTGCAGGAGGTTTTGGTTTTCCTTAGAGGTAACACATACCATGTTTGGTTTTTCTTTAGTCTCTTTGTTTTCCAGGTAACTATTATTAATGTATAATCAAAATTTTAATCTATCTATAGAACTCCTGCAAATACAATCTCAAACATATTATGTAATTTATCAGCTCCTGCTTTTTCCCTTTGAGTAACGTCCCTGTCATTCTCTGCTACTCTGCTCCAGTCTCAAGAGGTTGCTCTTTGGGTGTACCACAGAGCTGTTCTCTTGGGATTTCCTTTGCCATCATCCCAGGACTTTCTTGCTTCTATTGGAGTTCCTTGTCCTAGATATCACATCTTCCTCCTTTCTAGTTTATTTCCCTGTTTTAGTGGCACACATATTCTAGTAGCTACCTAAGAAAGATTTAGCCCAGGGATGTTGCTTGAGTCCTTGCATGAGAGAAGCTGCTGGTTGCCATCAATATTTCCATTCCTCTTTTCTTACAGTTAGAGTATTTAGCTGAGCCCATACCTACCTGCCTAGAATGAATACTGCATTTCCCAGACTCCTGAGCAGTTATATGAGTTCACTGTGACTAAATTATGTAGAATGGACTAGGAGCCGAAACCCCAAGTGGCATCTTCTGTGGACCTTCCGTGAGAGGGAGCTATAGTGTACCACTTTCATCCCTAGAATATGGATGCCACCTAGGACTATGAGAACATGAGCCAAATGTGGGGATGGTGGAGCAACGTGTTGTAAGTGGCCTGGGTCCCTGAAGGCCCCATGGAGTCAAGGCCTCCATGCCAGTCCTGAGCTGCGTAACCCTGTCCTTTGACATGAGAGAGGTAACTGCTGTTCTAGAGAATAACCAGATCTGTACTATTAGACCTTCCATGTATGAAAAGTTCTTTACCTTCCCACTTGAGTGATAATTTGATTGAGTTTAGAATTACCCCTGGGAATTTTGAAGTCTTTTCTAGCTGCCTTCTAGCTTCTAGTACTGTTGTGAGAAATCTGTTGCAATTTCTGATTTTTAATATTTATGATATAACCTTATTTTAAAAAATAAATTCATTTATATTTTAAGCTTTTTATTTTTTCATTTACAGTTTACATTCAATATTATTTTGTATTAGTTTCCAACCTTCTTATTTTTAATCTCTCTCTCTGGAAGCTTTTATGGTCATTCAGATATTCCATAAAGTTAGAAAGAATCCTAGGGTTCTAATTTCTCTTACAGGAATTTCAACTGATCCTCACCATTTTATATTTCAAATCTTCCATCCACCCCCTTTCTCTGAGGCATCTGGTACCTCTGGTTCCTGAGATATTTACCATTCTGCCAAATGACTTTGTTGGCTGCTGCTAACATCCATCCTGAAGGTCGTTAGGTTACACAACTTTCTCTTCGCTATGAAGTCAGTGAACTCTCACATACGTGTTTTCCATTTTTCGGAAAAAAAATTGCTGACATTTCTTGACCAAATTGACAATTAATTGACATCATCTTGTTCCTCCCTCTTAAAACTTATGTACTAGGGGAGGAGACAGATAAATACAAAAATGAAATACATCTAGTGGCAATAAATGCTCTGAAGGAAAATATATTCGGGGAGAGAGATAGAGTGACAGGCATGCTATTTTACGGGGCATTCCAGAGAACGTCTCTCCCATAAGGAAGCAAGCATTTGAACTGAAGCCTGAGGAAATAGTTAGGGTAGGAGCTATGAGGATTTTCTCAGGGAAGTGTGCTCCAAGAACAGAGACATTCAAATGCAAAAAACCTGAAGTAGGAGCACTAGCTTAGTCTGCATAAGGAACAGCAAAAAGGCCAGTGTGGCAGGAAAGGAGAAGGTGCTACCAGAGAATAGTGGTGGTGACAGTGTCTGTGCAGGTTCTGTAGGCTTGGCACGCACCTTAGACTTTACTAAGTCAGGTAGAAAGGCATTTTGAATAGGTGGTGATCTTACTCTTTACATGCAAAGTTGTCTCCTCTCCTGTTTCTGTGGTCCTTGTGAGCTTTTAATCCTCTTATTGTGATTTTTTGTAAGGTTTGGTTACATTGTATAAGAGTTCAGTCTACATGTTTGACCAGAAGTTTTAGCCTCCTTATTTTAATAATTTTTTAAACCGTTGAAATTGTCTAAGAAATGGAATGACCTGCCTTGAAAATCAGAAACAGAGCTAATCACAACCAGTATAACCGAGTGGAATTTTGCTTTATGTGACTCTCTGTGGATCTTCACAGCTAAAATGGGCTAACAAGACAAAGTACATTCTGGGATGTCCCACCGTCCAGTGGTTCTCATCTGGAGAAGAAACCAGCCATGAGGGGGCATTGGATAAGTGTGGGAGCTCTATCATTTTCATGCTAACTGAGGATTCCTCCCTTCCTTTATACCACTGTTCTGCAAAGAATTATATTGGGTTGGCCTAAAGGCCATATTTTTTTCTCTGTATTTTTTCTCACAAAATAAAAGACACAGTTTTTGTTTCCACCAATAACTTTATTGATTTGGGTATTGTGAGTATGTTGGCTATCTCCCACATGGCATAACACTGGTTGTTCTCAGTTAATGTCTCAGTTTGATCACTATCAACTTCAACTGGTCTACGCAACTGGGGAGCATCCTCTAGAAAGAATTTCCAGTGTGAACTTCACAAACTACTTTTGACACATTTGATCAGTCATAGCACCTTCTCTATATACTCTGTACAAATCTTTTTTTGTGTGTTTCAGTTGCGTTTTTACCTTTCTTGAAATGATAAACCATAATATGCTGAAAATGTTGCATCTTTTTTCTTTTAAAACCATGCTGATACGACAGCGGTCACAATACAATCTAACAAAATTATTTCGAATGAAGTTAAAAACAACTAAGCGCTACCAGAGCCACCTTGCAGAAAAAATGAATGAATGTTTTGGCCAACCCAGTACTACCACAAGATGCAATAGCATAGATATTTTAAATATAGCTTTAAACCTTCCCTTGAGAGGGAATCCAGGATGCCCACCATTCCTCCATCATTTGAAGATGTGAGTGAGCCTGGGTGCCTTATTTTGGCTCTACGCCTCTGGTTCCTGATGTGTATTGATTTACACGTAGAGGTGGCTACAATCCTTGAGGTACACTGGACTGTTCAATCACATCTATTTTGAGTTTCAAGTCTTCACTCTCTCTAATTCAGACTGTGAGCTTATGGAAACACAAGTAGCTCTTGCATTTAACACAGCTGTAGACACATAGTAGTTCTAAATAAATACTTGTGGATAAACCTCAGTTCTGAAACTGACTTAACCATTGAGACCATACTTGTGGAACATATACACTGAACTTCGCCAAGTCATATTTCTGTAAATTAACTTTTCTAATGACAAGTTAATATGACACATATTACTATACAGTACGTATAGTAATGAAACTTAACAACATTCTTCCCCCACGTTCCATAAGGAATAATTGCCATATGAGTACAGCCCCCCCCACGTTCCATAAGGAATAATTGCCATATGAGTACAGCGCGCCATGAGAGTGTGAAGTATTATGTAAGAAGGTGAGGTAGGTCACTATTACATAATACGGTTCCCTAACATGGCTTGGCTGTAATGCGGAACCTTGGAGACAAGCTGCAGAGTGCAGGCTGTGTCATCAACATGCGTCAACTCTGAAAAATGAACACTCACCACTTGTAATCACAGACACAGCGGAGCCCACAGGAAATACCTAGCCTGCAATCAGCCTCCTCCTCACTGTGGTCTGGCAGGACAGGTGGTACCTGTCTTCATGAATTTTTATGTGGGAAATTCTTTTTTACTTCTGAATCAAAATCACAAACCTTTATTGGCCAGCTGGGAACATGTTGATGGTCTACCAAGCTTTTGTTGGTTTTTGTAACAGCAACAGACCATTCGTGGCCACCGCTAGTTGTTTACATGACAGCGTTTTTCATGTGAAATGATTTTCTTTCAAAGTACTTTCAGAATCTGCATCTTGTTAGTCGTCAGAAAGTCTTGTGGGGAGGATAATAAAAATGACTGGACTCCTATGGCAAAAGGACGTTGGAAAGCCTGGGGTGTTAAATGACGTGCTTTCCAATATCCTGGGAAAGTGAGTAAATGAATGGTTAACAAACCCGTGCCGAACCATCAGTAGAAACATCACGTTATTTCTAAGGTTTTAGTGCCATTCCTTTGCTACACTATAAATACTGTGTTTGGTTTGTCAGTCTAGCCATCCCCAAAATCCTTATCAAGGGCCTGCAGTACGTCAGACACTATGGAAAAGCAGGATGTGGTAGTTTCAATTACGCCTGAGATGACCAGACACTCCCAACAGTGATATAGACTATATAAAACAGAATAAATTAATACTTCCATGTTTTTAAAAAGGATATGTATTATGTGTATAATTAATAAAACTTGCTCACAACTGAAACAAAGAGAAAAAAGTATGAGAAAAAATGAGGTTAAAAAACTATAATTTAACAGCATTAAACAAATGAAAATAGTACATGCAAAATGCTTATTTTAGTATTAATATAATAACCATTTGGAATATGTTGAATATTAATAAGTTAAGGTAAGAATATTGTATAATAATGTTTATTTAATAAGGAAATAAGAATGCCTGAATAAATTCCAGATAAAGATTTAAATGCATATAGGAAATAGTAATATTAACAGAGGTAAATTATTTTATAATTTGGGGTTATTTTAATTAAATTATAATTTAAAATTAATTTTTGAGTTAGAATTTTGAGGGAAGCCAACAATCATAAGGAAAGAGCAAATATGTAAATGGTATGCATTATAAATCTCTGTAACCAAAAGAAAACCTATACAAATTAATGACAAACCGCACATAAGTTTTATGTTGGCATAGTATATGGCTGCATAATATATGGTGATCATTAGTATACTTATGAGAAATATTTACACATTAATAATAAATATATTTACATCCCAATAGAAAGGCAAGCAAGACCTAAACAGGCAAGTCACCGAAGGAGAAATATATATGCTCACAAAGGTTTTTGTATATAAATATATTATATAATTATATAACATGTATTCTTTCTCATTAGTAATCAAAGAAATGCAAAATGCAAATTTTTTACACATTAGATTTACAAAGATGAAGATGGTTGAAAATGTCTTGCGTTTGTTCAGTTGTGAGAAAACAGGTGAGCTCATCGGTAGAAACACACTGACACAGCATTTTTTTCCGTCAGTAATCTGACAACAGATTCCAAATATTAGGTGTATTCCCTTTATCCATTCCACTATTAGGAGTTGTGTTTAAAAATAAAGAAGTGCAGTAAGAGGTTGATATATTAATATTCAAAGCAGCATTATTTACAATGTTTTTAAAAGAGAAAAGTTAAGCAAAAGGGGTCTACTTTAACAATTTAAGTTGATACAGTATTAAGTGGCCATTAGAATGGTTTTCTATATCTATATTCATTGCTTCCAAAATGCAATTCTTTCTCTGTATTCTCAGACAACATGAAAGTGAAAATGCCCTCAACATTACCACATTCAAAACCTGTAGATATAACTTCTACTAATAAATAGACATATGTCCTTTCAAAAGGTTTTTGTATATATATATTATTGACATAAATGACCTCATATTGAACACTGTGTTCTGTAATTTTTTTCACCTAAAATGTGATGTAGTCATGTTTATTTGGGTGAATAGATGCTATGTGGTCATTAGCACAGAAAAATGTTTACAACGTAGAGTTAATGAGAAAAAGAGAAAAAGCAGACTACAAAATGCCCTTATAGCATGGATTCTCAAAAGGAGGGATTAGGAAGAGTGGGAGAAATAGGTATGTCATTCATTCTTCTCTCTGCTCCCTCAAAAATTTGATTTGTCTTTTCAGGGGTCATGTTTGAGTAAAGTAGGGAATGATGTGTACTTGGAGAAAGATCCCCAGGGTTTGAATCACCAGCCACACCCCTCCTTTCCTCTCAGACTTTTCCAGGTTGGAAATCACGGCTGCATTTTTTCCTTTTAGTATTAATGTATATATTTAGTATAAATATATATATATAAAAATTTATATATACAGATTTATATAAATATATAACTTTATTAAATATATATACATATATATACACACACACACAGAAAACAATGTCCAGAAGCATGTGGACTATAATTATCTTTGAAAGAAGATATTTGGATGATTTTTATTTTCTTTTTTATGTGTTATGGATTTTTTACTTGATGGATTTTTTCATTAACAAAAAACATAATTTTTATTTAAAAAATAAATAGGAAACTTGAAGTCCTTGGGAAAATGCTGCTGGAGAAATCAAGTGACAGCAACCCAATGTACAACCACAGTCAAAACAAGCTAAAAAAGTTTGTAACAATGGATATCTTTTGTTCTAAACCATAATTACATGTCTTCACCCAGGAAGCTAGATAAAGTCAAATGCATGGCATAAATGATCTAGAGGAGCCAAAAGACATTTAGGAATCAACAGCCAAAAATGATGGCTAAGTATCAAAAAATTTAAGTTGTTAAAATCATTATGTATATTGATAATCTTATTGAAAAGAGAAAATTCCCGTAAAAACTTTTAAACCATAATTTAGAAGAAAAACATTTTAGAGAATGGGGAAAAAAAACTGGGAATTTATTACTTCCAGAAGAGTAGAGAGAATACATATACAAATGGGTTGAAGAAAGAATTCTTACATAAAATAAAATTAACACTAGATTGTTAAAAGAAAATGGAGAGTTTGAGAGCATAGTTCTTAACACTTGAGTCTGACACTAGGAACTTCAACTACGTACTTCCGCACGGAAACATCCCTTATTATTCCTGCCAGAGGCATGTACCCGAGTTGTATGAAGCTGTGTCTGACTGAAATGCTTTTTTCCCATTATAAATTCCAAATTAATGGAAAACAAATTAATGATAGTTTACTGTTTATTATTTGTTTTCAAAACTGGTGATTTAAGGATTTAAGGGGAAATATTAGTAGACTTTTATGGCTTTTCGAAGAAGAGTCACACATGACACAAAGGTAATGCTCCTCTCTGTTTTCCCTGTGCGCTCGTTTGTTCCAGTTTGACTTGTGGTTTCGTGGAGTTGCCTATGCTTGTGCCTGGTGCTTCTGGCTTCTGAAATTGGTACAGTTACCCTTCCCTGCAAATAAAAACAGATAAATTATTAGGGTTGATATGGACAATTTCTTCAGATAGAAAGTGGAAAGACATGGGGTTAAAAGCGAGGTATGGCAATAGAGGAGGAGGGAAGAGTATAAAAAGCTTTTAAGAGGAAACTATTCTGACCAGGTCTGTGGCTCATGGAAGTGCCTCTATTTCTACTTTCTATTCGAAGAAATATTCTTTCAATTTGCCACTCTTTTTTCAATCTGATGTCACGTATTGTCCAAAGAAAGAAATTTCTTAGTTTAAATGGAAATCACTTTTGCAAACTGATCTTAATCTGCACTTCTGCTTGTTATTCTTTAGCCCGTTCTCATTCAAGAATTAGTAGAAATCTTCTTCCTGAAAAGCTATATCCGTCATGACAATTATCCAGGTACTGGATTAAGTTCATAATACTCCGTTCCCATAGTTCCCAGAATTGTGACAAGTCACTCTTTTGTTAACATGCTTCTTTCCTTGTTCCCTTTTCGCATGAAAACACACACGCCTTTTCTATTTAGAAGTTCACCCGATCCAGGCTCGGCTCCCCCACAGTCTCCACCCCTGTTGAAGTCATAAGTTTCTGAATATGACCTCGTAGTCTAGACACACTGTTGATGTGTTTATTGTCACGTACAGGATCTTATAAACTCAGAGACGTGCATGTAGATGCAAGCCTGCTGGAGAATTTTGCAAGGTAGATGGTGACGCACACGTCCGTGTTTTGTTCACTGGGCAGGATTGACCCCACAGGCTGTAAGATTGGTTACTGTTTTCCAAATATTTCTAGTGGAAGAATTAACACTGAGAAAGCTGGACTTAATTGCTCTTCTATCATCACCTAGTAACAGCAGGCAAAAGTTTGTCCTCTAATTTATTTCAGATACTTGTCTTAAATTAAAAAAACACTTCTTTTATTAATAAAGGAACTTGGTTTTCAAGCTTTTGCTTTATTATGCAGTTCTCTGTTTCTCTGAAACTTAGCTTTTATAAGATTTAAGAAAATCATTGCATGGTGTTACATATAGTCCAAATGGCACAAGAAAGTAGTACCAAACACTTTCAACTAGCTACTCTCTTTCTCTCATCATTTTCTGTATTTACTTGTCACTCATTCAATCAAGATTCATTGAGCACATATTATGTGCCAAGCATAGTGTAAAACACTTTAACAGAGATGAATAAGACGTCTCTTAGGGGCCTCAAGGGTTTAAGGAGGCCCTCCACCCCAAGGTATAAGTTATCACAGGGGAAGGAAAGTGCTCATGGAGACGTGTACCTCTGTGAGAATGGCCATAAGATGATGCACATGGGGGTGATATTTATGAAATTTTTAAATACCGAGCAGGAATTTGCAAGGTGCACAGTCCAGGCAAATGTGTCAGCCTGTTTCAGATGGTGGGGATGTGAATAGATTGGTGTATTGGGGAAACTGCCCAGCAAGAGTTCATGCAAAACCATAGGGAGACAAAATTAACAGGGGAGTAAGGAGGCAGGTCATGGAGGCTTTTTATGTTCATCAAGGAAGGGAGCTGATTTGAGGAAAAGTCATTAAAAAGAATTAAGCCAAGGTGTGCCCTGCTTAATTTTGTGCTTTAGATATAAGAGGCAACAATGTAGAATACAGGCTCAAGAGGAAGGGAAGGTGGGGCCGCCTGCGTACAGGGAGATCTGGTCAGAGGCTACTGCAACCGAAATATCAAGAAATGGTGAGAGTCTGAGGTAAGACAGAAACAATGGTGATGGAGTGGATTCCAGAGATAACCATAGACTCCACCAGACTTAATGGCTGTTTAGAAAAGCAAGTAACAAAGAAGAAGTGATTCTGATATTTCTGACTTGGATACTGGATCTAATGAAATGAAGTGGAGCAGAATTGGAAGGAGGATAAAAGAGAATTTAACTTGGGATATGTTAAGTTTTAGGTGTTTGTGATATATCTAGTACAGCCCAGAAATACAAATGTGAAGTTGAAGAAAAGGGTCTGTACAAAAGATAAAAAGTCAAGTCATAAATGCATGGCACCTGCTACTACAGGGGTGGCTGAGGCTGCCATGGAAGTAGAAAGAATAGGTAAGTGCAAGGACAGCATCTTGAAGGAAAGCCAGATTGTAAAAGGACCAATGTAGGAAAAAAGAAGGGGAAGAGCAAATGGAGGTGGAGATGAATTGCCACATCAAGTTAGAAAGACAAGCATTTCAAACAGAATTCTGTAAATATTTTGAGTTCTATTAAAAATTTGTTGCAATAATAATGAAGTGCTCACTAAATTTTTCCACTGCAAGATCTTTGGAGGCTGTCGCAAGAGCAATTTTCTTGGAGTGAAGGAGGTAGAAGCAAGGTTGTAATGGCTTCAAGAGAGAAAAGGAAGGGAGGGAGTGACAATAGCTTCTTTCAAAAAGTTTGAGTATATATGCCCTGGCTGGTGTAGCTCAGTGGATTGGGCATGAGCTGCAGACCAAAGGGCCGTGGGTTCAATTCCCAATTAGGGCACATGCCTGGATTGCAGGCCAGGTCCCCAGTGGGGGCCACATGAGAAGCAACCACACATTGATACTTCTCTACCTCTCTTTCTCCCTCCCTTCCCCTCTCTCTAAAAATAAATAAAAAAATCTTTAAAAAAATGTTTGAATATATAAAGGTAGACAAAGACAAACTTTCTTCTGTTTTTCCTTTTTCTTTTCTCCTCCTTCTTCTCTTTCCTTTCTCCTCCTTTTCCTCCTCTCCTTATTTTTTCTCTCCCTTTCTAAGAAACAAATGCAAATTAGTGTAAAATAAAGGAAAGAGTTTCTAGTCCAAAGAGATGCTCTGATTTGGGTGGCTACTACAAACATCTGCTTTCGGCGATAATTCTTTCATATTAGGTTTTATCTGTAGTTGTGTTTGCAGGAGCACAATCTGATGTGTAATAGACCAACCTCTATGTTAATAGCCCTTTGTCCTACAACAAGATTCTACTGTACTTACACAAGAGTATGTGAAGCTACCAGCTAGAAATTCCAAGAATACAGAAACTGAACAGCATTAAAATTAAGTTGTTTGAGGTCCATGTGTGAGGGTGTTATACCTACTATAGTATTTTTCTCTTTATAAGTCCATTTGATACATAAAACATTAATTAAAAACTACTTATTAAGCATTTATTTTGTATAAAGTTGAAAGTGTTCTGAGTGCTTTTATGACAATTAGGTGCTAACATACTTGAGTCTCTCTCCTCAGGTTCCTTGCATATGTTAAAAGAAATAAAATGCATGAAGTGCTTTGAATCCATATGGTTCTTATATTTGGGAAATGTAAAACCTCTTTCAGATGTTACCATAGTATTCCTCACAGCTTTTTAGTTTTTTTCTGAACTCCATATCATCACCTCAGGTGGCAAATAAGATATGTGTCATGACAAATTCTGCCTCCTGTCCTGGGAGAAATATAACTTTTCAGACAGTTTTGGCTCACTACATGGTTGTTGGGAATCCCACTAAAATCGACTACTCTGTTAACTGTTTTTCCACTCACAGCCTCTTTTCTACAGAGGAGAAAACTTAAATGTATATCATCCCTGAATTTTTGGACAGAGAGGATCTTGAAGATTAGGATCACTTGCTGCTAATAACTGAAAGCAGAATGACTGGAACTGGTAGCAGGAAGGGTTTATCTTGAACTCCATCGGATTAGATTCTATCACTTACCTCTTATCTCTGCTTCATCCTGCTGTATTTTTCCAATCCTATTTCCTCTATGTCCTGGGCAGTAAAGTAGAACATGGCCCAGGTTTATATGTGACAACATTAACTATGCCCAATAATGTTAAACACTGAATCTCATTCCACCACAGATTCAAAGCCCTGGGTGAGGGAGGCAGTGATTGATGGTTATTCGTACAATTAGCTGTGGTCCAGAAATGAGGATCACATTGTCTAAACATGACTTCCTGAAATATATACTGGTAGTTTGGGGTGTAGTGGGGGGATAGTTAATGGGATCATCATGGGCTAAGCAGATAAGCCTTAATGTGTCTATGAGAACAGCTACTCACACTCTGACCACACTGCATGCACAAAGCATACCATTTTATATGTAGGAAAACATTCCCCCAAATATGAAATTGTTTGGCCAAGCTATAAAGTGAGAATTCTCAATGTGATGCTCTATTGGTATATGATTAAACTTTCTTGACAGTAGACTGATCAACAATGAGAATGTTGGTATATATACCAAAACATTAGTTTGCTTCTTTTCGTATCACTCTGAATCCCACAAGTCCTCTTCCCTGTACTTTCCTACCTTTTGTCTGTAAGAAAATTAGAGAAAGTGCCAGATGTAAGTTAAAGAGACAGTTTTGCAGACCTTACCGAGGCAATATATTGATTTAATAAATTTTTATGCTAAACAAGAATGTTTTTATACATACAGGGAAAGGGAAGTTACCACAATGACATGGGGAGAAAAGAACCAAAACACATTACCACCGCTTTCTGCAAATAAGTTGCCTAAATCAGAGAAAATAACATATCCATATATGAATGGAATAGACCACAAAGGCACATATATAGTGATGTACGCCAAACTACATAGAAATTACTGAAGGAACAGAAAATAAAGACAAAGGATCAATATCTTCAGGGAGATTTTCTAAAGCCAAGGTTTTAATAGTTCTTAAAGAAGCTAATGGTGATTAAGCCTTAGAGGCTGCAAGCTGATGGCTCACAGGCCAAGTCAGTTTTACTTATGTTTTGTTGAGCCAACATGTGCCAACACTTTAAAAAACAGCTTACATTTGAGTGCCTTTACATGGGACCTGCTCTTTCCAGTTCAGCAGTACTCTTCATTACTCTGTACCATTTTATTTCTATCTAGTCTACTGAAGACATTTGAGTTTTCAGTGCCTGGATATAAGTTGGCATAATGGAAGAGTGGACAACCACTCTTGGAAGACCAGTACATGCAAAGGTGAATAGATGTGAGCTGTGAACATGTGCATGGACTAAAGATACAATAGACACAGGTCTGTATGAAGCCAAGAGATTCTACGAGTAAATTATAAAAATGAAAATAGTTTCAGTAGGATCCATAGGTACTAGGTCAAAGAATCTAGATCTTCCCCATTAAGAAGTTGTCTGTCACTTTGTGTTCTTATATTTGAGAGTTACTTGACTAATATAATCATATGACATATAATGATGGACTGCATGTATGATGGTGGTATACCAGATAGCCCAGGTGTGCAGTAGGCTACACCATCGTGGGAGGTTTGTGTATGTGCACTCTATGATGTTCACAGAAGAATAAAATTGCCTAATGATGCATTTCTCAGAACCACTCTCATTGTTAAGTGGCTCATGACTGTATAGTGGTTAAACTTTGAATAGAGAGAAAGATATGAGCTCAAAACTTTTGCCATAATCTAGGTGGGAGATAACAGTTTGGATTAAAGCAGTGGCTCTGACATGGAAAGACATAGATAGAGAACTGGTAGGTGAGAGAAACGGGCTTAGACAAGAATGATAAAGGAAAAAGAAGTTGTAAGACTGCTGTTTCTACTGAGAGTAAAAAAATTGGAGAAACATGGCAGAATCTAACATTGTTACAGAGGTGATGAAATAAATAAAAGCTGGTTTTCATATTAGCACACAGCAGCTCTCAATCCCGTTCATGGGTTTATTTCCTGCCAGCACAGTTACTGGGAGCTCTCGCCACTTCACCGCACTGCTTGTCAAGAAAAGAATAGGCAGCCGCATGGGGTCGGCTGTATTTGATTCATTACAGTTCCTTTTATTTGTTGTTTTAATGTATTTAATTTACTAAATTATTACAGATGTTTTATATTACCATGCTAATAAGAAAAATATGAAAAGATGCCCGACTTCTTTTAAGTATGGTAGAAGTGGAAACATTTTTCCTTCTGCCTGTTCGAGTTTCAGTTGATCTTTTTTGAAAATGCTGACTTGAAATGGATGGTCCATACTAATTTTAAGTGGAGGGGGAAGGGTAACAAATGTTAAGTGACATCTTGAAGAAATCATTATATATTCTGCAGTGAGAAGGCTGGAGACTTGAGAATTTGTAAGCCTCACATGTATCATCACACAGTGCATTAATATTCTTTTCTAGTATCCTTATTACTCTTTGAGAACATTAAATATACAGGAAATGCTTACAGCATATCAGCATTATTTGGTGTTAGTATTCACTGGAGTGTGTGAAAATCTTAGACCCAGCTTCCGTGGATGGTTCTGTGGGAAGGCGACTTCATGTTGAACACAGGGAAATAGTCTCTCAAGAACTGTACTTATGTGTGATTCATATATGTGGATTAGAACACTTAAGGAAAAAAGAAACTGAACAAAGAAAAGAAGCTTTCCCTCCAGGCTTCATGATTTATATGAATTAAATTTGTCACTGTTAAGATAGATACAGAAGGCTCACTTAAGGTTGTCCAAACCCTGCACTGCATTAAAGCTTATGATATAGCCACAGGTAACTATATTAGATTTTCTTTGAACTCATTCTCTAATTGGAGCCCTGTCATTGCAGAAAACAGTTGAAATTTAATTAAGGGGCAGGAAACTCCCAAGTCTAATTTTGTCCCTGAGCTGCTTGCTCTGTGGGTTGTCTCTCAGGACTTCAACAGCTGTTGAGTGAAGGTTTTGGCGTAGATGCTAAAGCCTACCCTGGTGTGGCACTTCGCAATCCCCATATAACATAATGGCTTCTTTCTAAGTAGACTAAACCTCTATTTCCATAGACGCGTTGTGTTACACTGTTAGACTTCTGCTCGTTTTGATGAGGGTACCTTCAAATAAGGGCAAAATTGAATCATGATAAAAATAAGTACTTCAACAAATAACTCAATTTTTCTTTTTTCTATTCCAATTGTAAATTTCCTAGTGGTTTTTGTACTGAATACTTTCAAAACAATCAGCTCACCTTCACCTGGTGGGGAAAACCGAAATGCAATTAAGAGAGAAAATAGATGTAAAAAAAAATCTGTGGAGTTAGGAAAAGGTAAGATATTATCAAAATACCGTTTCAACAAAAACAAACTTCCCAAAGACACGTTTATAAATTTCTGTAGGATTCGTGCCAAAAGGATTGCAGAACTCCACTTTTTCCACGAGCTCCTTGAAACAGACCCAAGGTGCTGTCTTAGGAGCTTGTCTTCCCGCTGTCGTGGATTTCTCCAGCCACTCTCCCACGCATGAGGAGGATCCTAACAACCTGGTTACCTTAGAGTGTACCTGATTTCTTAGCAATCTAATAGACTAATCTGCAGAGCAATGCACTGTATAAATACCATACCTACTGTGTAGTGCCTCCAAGTAGCAATACAAATGTTTGTTCATCATTTTAAAATGTCAAAAAATTAATTGCTAATGAATAATTTCCACATGCTCATGTGATCTAATATGAAGGTAACCACTTGCAAGTTGAACTGGACTACATTTTGGGAATGGCTAACCTCCTGAAGGTCCAGTCTGAGATGACAGCATCATGCAATGGGCAAAGCCTGGGTCTCAGACTGAGCAACATCAGGACGACCCCGAAGGTAGAAAGCAATAATCCAGAGTGCTGGTCTTGTTTGTTTGCCTTCATGTGTATGTGCTTATGGTCATCACATGGAGCAGAGGAGAAATGTGATATAGTACCTCTAACATATAGTAATCATCAGACAACTGAAAGGCATTTTGGGTGCCAGTGCCGACTTCCTTTCACTGCTCCATTCTTTGGGAAATATAAGGACAGAGGAAGCTGGAATAGGAATTATTTGACCAGATTGCCCGTGGAGGCTGGAACTTCATGGTGTGCTGACAAGAGTGACCTGCTATACCCATGGATGTTCACCTTTTTTCAGTGGAAATTCTATTTGCATGTAGAGTGGATATAATCAGTAAACATCCCCAAATCACTAATTCTGGCCTTTCCAAAACTACAGACACTTCTAAAGAACTGGAAAATGAATAAACTTTGAGATAATTCATTGGGCCTTTCACTCTTCTTCCAAGTATGTTGTTCTGAGTAAAACCAGCTTAAGAATGTCCCTGACATATTATTACAATGTTTCTGCATGCTGTAAATGCAACGGATGAGTTAAAGACAAAGTTCTAACCACAGCCATCTATTTTCTTTGTTTTATATATTTAGGTCAGACTCTAAACATGGCTTTAACATATTTTCTTTGAGGCTTAATTTCCTTTGTGATTATTTCTTTTATTTAATGGGAGTGTCAAAATGTCTCAAGGACTAAAAACCAATAGCAGCTCATTTTTAACATAGGCACTAAGAGGTACTCTGTTAGTTTGCCTTTCGGTCGAGATTAAACTTTCAGGATCATTTCAGGCTAAAAATGCAACAGTGAGACATTTACATTTTCTTAACAAAACATAGGGGACTATATTAGCGCGGCATTCTTTCACACCCCCTCGGGCCCACGTCTCACAACAAACAGGGAATGAGAGAGTGTGGGCTCCACAGTGGCGCTCAGTGTGTCTCTGGTCTGCGCCTCCACAGAGGCGTCCACGCGGCGCCTGCGTGCGGCACTACCCCGCAGCCCATGATGACTCCCTGGAGGCAGGGAGGGATTCCTGGACATTTACCAAGGAAAGGCAGACTAAGTCATCGGGGCAGCGCCCCAGGACCACCATGAACTTCAGAGCAGTGCAAAGAGTGCTGTGTATCCATCTTCTAAGTGTTAAAACTGCAAAGAGTTTTTTCATTTCCAATTTACTATCCAGCCTATTAATGTGTGTTTGCTTCTGGCACTTCACTCAGTTTATATCCTGATAGTGCACAACTCTGTTTTAATGGGATATATAATAATCATTTCCCAGGAAAGGTGTTGAAATGTTTGCTTCTTAAGACAGGAGATTTTTTTTTTTTTAACATTCACGTACCTGTTCATTTGGTGAGTAGCAAATATACCTTTTCTTATATTTTGGCCTTTATAAACATAATGTATTCATCAAATTCTAAAATGGATCCCTAATAGAATTTCCTTTGATTTTATCCAGGACTTAATATACTTAACACCTGGATAAATTCAGACTTCTTTTGAACTAAATGAAATCACTGAGAATCCAAGTTACCAGACAGCTGTTAATAGTTATAACAACTTTCTGCAGTTGCCCAGAGGGAGGAAAATGTGGTCCATTATATAAAATGCAGTGAATTACAATGGAAACAATAGTTTAATAAAGGAGAGTCCTGTTTATTTTAGCACTCTTAATAGGACTAGCATTTCTGCTAGCTAAAATATTAAGACATTACTTTTCCTTGAATTAAAAACAAGAATCAGCAAAGAAATAGACCCATCAAAAACAAATTAGTAATGACTTTCTTCCTATTCATACTGTCATTATGGGTGAAGAATATATTTTACAATGACACGAAAAAGAGTTTTTCTAAAAATATCATAATCACAAAGTGCAATTTTACTGAAATATACTGAAAGTCAATATTATATTAAATTAATGGCAAAAATAAACATATGGTCAATTGTAAATAGTTTCTATCTTTTTCCAGTAAGATACAAGATATTTATGGAAAGGAAGACAAAATTATTAAATAAGTGCAATTCTAAAATATACATACTTATTAAATAAGACACTTACTTAGATGATTTTTAATTTTCACATTAATAAAATTTTCATAAGTGCTTATTTTTTCACCCAGGAAAGGTCTAATCACTGTACCACTTACTTGTAAAGATGTGTCTTATTATATAAACCAATGATCACATGTAAACATGATAACACAAATTCAAATCACAATGTTTAAGATAAACTATGCTAATTTTTATAAAAATATTTTCCTAATAAATTCTTATTAGCAATTTTTTCATGAAACATGTGTTTCTACTACTTCCAAAGAGCTGGTAATCGTCCGTGCAAATGAGAAAAAGAGTGTATGTTTTCCATACATGCATAAGTTGTTCCACAGACATCTGGTGACGGAACTCCGAAAGCTGCTAGGTTTCAAGCCAGCCCAGGTGTTCACTACAACCTCTCTAGAACTCAGCAATTGCCTGCAGTAATTTGTTGCAACTCGTATTGGCACTTTTATGGTATGATGAGGCAAAGGGTGATGACATCATGTACTAATGTTACGAAGGTGCTGTGAATTCAGTGTGAAAATTCCATCAATGAGTGATTGTTACTGAAACTGACTACATTGGTGGCCATCACATTTTGCCAACTGAAACATCTGGGCACAAGTTAGTAGTGGCACACCTTGTAAATAACTTAATTGAAATTAATTGCCAGAAGTTTGCAGGACCCTGGGTAGTTTGTAAGTGCCATTTTTTATTCTATTGCAATGTTTTGGTCTTAAGAATCTTGTATTCTCAGATTCTGTTGTAGCAGCTTTTGGGGAAAGTGAAAAGCGTAGAAAGTATATGATGATACAATAAGACAAAAGAAAATAAAAAGTCATTATATATAAGGAAGAAAATATTGCTATCTCCTATACCTACATTCACAGATAAAATATTTTTCTCACAGAAATAATTTTTAAATTAATGTAAAGAGGACAGTTGAATAATTAGATATTGGTCTCTATTTTTCCAGAAAAATATCATCTAGTATTTTATTATAAATATCAAATGCTTGTTGTGTTGATGAAAATATTTGAAATTATTGTATACTGTAAAACCACATATTTGAAGAGACAAAGGAAGAACTAGGAGACTGATTAGGAAATATGGGTCCTATTATTTCAGTAAGATTCTAAAGCATTTAGATTATTTTTCTAAACTATTCATATCTTCATGCCTCATAAATACAGGGAAAGGGTAACAGAAAATATTAATACAAGGATGTTGTAGTCAACAAAAATGAATGTCTTTCAATGTCAATTCCTTTCTTCTTCTTTTCCTAAATCCTCTTCCCTTTGAATTTTTGCTTTTTAAGAAAATTTTTGCAAATGTAAAGGTGGCTAAGGCTATTAAATGTTGATATTTTATAATTCACATAAAAACCCAATTAATAAACTAAAGTTTATATCTGTCTTAAGAGTGCCTCAAGTTATTTTTAATCTGCAATATAAACTTCCACAATGCCCTGGATGTTTCAGAAACTTTTATATAATCTCTATCTTTTAAATACAATTTTTTTTAAAAAAAGATTTTATTTATTTACTTTTAGAGAGAAGGGGAGGGAGGGAGAAAGAGAGGGAGAGGAACATTGGCTTGAAACCCAGGCATGCACCTTGACTGGGAGTCAAACCTGCAGCCTTTGGGTTTGCAAGCCAGCTCTCAATCCACTGAGCCACACCAGCCAGGGCATATATAATCTCTATTTTTAAAAATAACTATCATTTCTGTATCTGAATATGAAAATCCATATAACTAACATTTTTAGAGTTTAATGTTTGGAAGAATTTTTCTAATTATAATTATTTTTATTATATAAAGAAAACATAATATAAAGAAAACATACAGTTATGTGTATGTGTGTGTGTGTGTATATATATATATATATATATATATATATATATATATATACATACACTTTTTTTTTTAGTTTGGCTACTAGTAGTTATGAGCCCAGGCTTTCTGGTGCAACCAAATTATTGCTTTTTCTGCCCTGTCCCCTTTTTTTCTCATGGACTTTGAGCTTTTATAATTGTTTCAATAGTCAGTTATATCCCTTTTCTATGTAAATTAAAGTAGATAAGGTTTAAAAAAATAAATACTTTATAATATCTAGGACTACTAGTTGGTATACTTCCATACAAAACATTTACAACTCAAAAAGGCTGTTCTTTCTCATACTGTAGGATATTTCATACCTGGATGCTGCAAAAATATCACTTTATAACAATGTTTTGCTTTGTTTTTGATAAGAGTGACCCTATGTTCACAAATGAGCTTTTAATAAAACATTACAACCTAGTTGTTATAAAAAAGGATTTGAATTCTTTTCCTGGACAGAAAAAAAAATTGTATCTCTATACCCATTCATAAAAGTAATCTCAGTGCTTTTTCATAATGGATGTATTGTTCAGGAAAAGTGAGTTAAATGAGCTATCCAAATGTAAGAAAGGATTCTATTTAATCTTTGCTTTTGTTAGAAACAAGCGTGGAGAGTATGGGCAAAGAAGCAGCCTCAGCTTATGGTTTTAATCTTCAACATTTGAATCCTTGTATGTTCCCTTGAGGTTAATATTTTAATAGTATCAGATCACATTAAATAGAGAATATGTGGAAGGAATGGCAGACAATTAACAAAGCCAGATGAAATCAATGACAGTTGCTTTTTAATCAAATTTCCACTCAGCTGGTTTTCACTACAAATAAATGTATTTTACAGTAAAAGTGTATAAATATTTGGAATTGTACATGATTTTAGAGTATATCTTTGTGATTTAAGATCAATAAAACAAGTCCTAATTTTTAAGGATCTTGCTATTAATAACAACAGCTACATTTATTAAAACTATAAAAGAGCCTGAAGTAGAAAAATGAGTCAGGGATTTTGCTAATGAGTTGCAGAACTGACAGACTTGGAGAAGGTTGTTAGTAGGCAGTATTTGAGCAGTGCTAGAAATAATGAACAGGATGCAATACAAATACTGAAGGAAGGGGCAAGCTAAAAGCTATCTCTCAACTATAAGTAAGCGAATAGGTTCTAGTTCTTTGATTAATCATTGCCATATTCCTCCATTGGGTGTTTTCTTTCATACATTGTAGTGAGAGAATGATTTCAACCCAAAGCAGTTGCAATGGCCTTGAGATGGTTATAAAAGCTAGGGGAATAAAAACTTCAGTAGCATGGCAACTAATCATGAAGATCTGTTCTTTCATTCAGTTAATTCAGCAGCACCTGTGATGCTTCAGGCCCTCCACCAGGCGCTGTGGGTATAGAAGCCAATGAGGCAGCTGCTACTGCTTCTCTGTGCTGTAATTTATGCTCATAATTAACTGTCCTGAGCGATTGAAAAATGTATCAAATTAGATTAGTTACATTTCATTTTAAAAGACATGGAAGTACAGAGACAACAAAGCTGATCTGTGGGGTCAGATAGCAAGATAACGGTCAAGCTTGGAGGAGATGGGGGTGGTAGAAAAAAGAAGGGAACACGAAACAGGCATTTGAAATTCCAGTAGTTTGTTTCTTGATCATGTGTTGGTTGCGTGAGTGTACTAACTGTAAATATTCATTGAGCTGCACACTCTAGGATTTGTACACTTTCCTGAATTTATACTTTAGTAAACATTTACATAAAATTGAAAAGAAAAAAGAAGACAGGTAATTGTTTAATACATAGACAAAAGGTATGTTTTCCTTTCCTTTTCAACCAGGATTGCTCAGCTTTCTTTTTATTACTCTTTTACTACAAGATGTAGTAAACTCCGTGCAATAGTCCAACAACCCAGCTCTCAGTGAGACTGCTGAGGAAAGACGCACCACCTCTCCTGGTCGCTTGTCAACCTTTGCCTCCTGGGATGGCTCTTCTCTTTGACTCATTGACCATTCTTTCCTTTAACATTTTTTTCTAAATTAGCGTAGTTCAAAATAATTTTTTGTCCCCTCATTTGGCTTTTGTGACACTATACTGTCCTGATTCTAACTTTCATTATTAAATTATTCCCTCTCAGCTCCCTTTGCAAGATTTTCTTCTAATTACTCCTTAAATATTGATGTTCTTCTGTTTTCTATCCTCAAACTTTCGTCCTTGCTATAACTTCTTCTGGAAATTTGATTCAAAGGTTTCTTAAAATTACAATCCATTGATAATGCTCAAATCCTCCTATCTCCACCTCCAAGAACATGAGATTCAATTCCATATTTTAAGTTGTCCACTTGACATTTCCACCTGTTTTTCATATCCACACTCAGTAAGTACCAAACTGAAATTACTGTCTAAATTTCAGAGTCTGATTTTCCTCCTTTATTTCCTGTCTCTATTAGCAATCCATCCTTAGCCCAGTCATCCAAGGTTTCTTTCAATTCACAGGTGAATAGCCAACCATATTTTTTATTCGTTCCAATTAAGTATTCCTCAAATTGACCATCTCTTTTCAATTCTATTGAAATGAATATAGTTTAGACCTTTATCTCCCCCCAACAGAATATATTTGTATCCTCGTAAGTGGGTCCCCTGCTTAAGATGTGAACATCTTTCTTACCTTTCTCTTTTTTTACATTGCTTCTGGAGCCATCACACTGCCACCTGTGTATAGCACCTGTGCTGTGTATAGCACCATTTGAAGGGCACTTCCTGTTGGCATGGCAGCGTGAGCACAGCTGTCTGACTTCCCTGTTAACATCTTCTTTCTGAGATGCAAAAATGGTTATTCCCAGCATCAGCACTGAAATCTATGGAAGGGTCATAATACTCAAGGGGTTGTCATAATATTTAAGGGGTTTTATTGATTACAGTGCAGGTGGAGTCATATTGAAGAAAAATGACATTTCATATGTATTGTAATTAAAATTCAAGAGACCCAGATCTGTATAAAATAGCAGAGGAAAGATCAGAGAGCAAGTCTACAAATTAAGTCAGAGGGAGGTAAATTTTTAAAAAGAACAAAAATTCAAAGTAGTTGAATTAGAAAAGAGAAGATTTAATAAATTTTAAAAATGCTATGGGATTTTAAAAACTCTCGATAAGAAAAAAGCAACATTGCAGAAAATAAAATTAGCATTAGATTGAATGGATAGAGACAAAGGCGAGGAGAGGAGAGAAGAGACCTATGTTTTGCTGTTATAAACAGGACTAGAAAGACCATTTCTGTATGTAAGTCTTTGCATGTTAGTGCATATTTCTTAGAATAAATTTCTAATTGTGGAAGTAATGGCTCATAAGGTATGTACTGAGAAAACTTCCAGAATGTATTATCAATTATCTTATAAAACTATTGCATAGATTTTCTTCTACCAAAGGTGACTTTATCAAAGGGGAAAGGGTTTTCAGGAATATCTATAATGGACACATGGACAAAACCAAAGTAGGACAAAACCAGGGTAGGATCAAGGGTTGGAAGTGGGGATGGCTGGGGTGGGGGTAGTGGTGGTGGGAAAGTGGAGACAACTGTACTTGAAAAATAATAAAAATAAATAAAAATACAATTACTACAAAATGAAATAAAATAAGAATAATCACTTCTGTCCCTCCCATACCTCATTAGGTTGTGCTGACAACCAATTTAGACCTTTGTGAAAAGAGTTTGTAAATGCTGAAACGCTATGTAGATGTAGGAGACTATTGCTAGCATCAACAAGCAGTTAAGCAAATGGACCAGGGGTGGGAAAAAATACAAAGGTAAAATGTCATCAGCTACAAGCAATGCTAACATGAACTAAAGTAGAAGCAGGGGGAATGAAGAAAAAGGACAGGGACTCTCTTATTTTCTGGTCCATATGAAGCATCCAAGTTGTTTAATAAGTGAATGAATGAATTCTAGTCAGCAATTCTTTATAAAGAAATCACCTTACTTATCAAAACATTACCTGCTACAGTAACTTCTAAATTCTGAATTCCACTCCTATTTTTGTAACACCAGTGAACTCAGTGCACATTTTATTATTGACTTTATCACTTCAGTTTAATGTATTTATTAAATTTTCCATTGCCTCTTCTACACTTGAATCCCTGCAGTTAGGGCCATGTTTTATTAATGACTGAAACCTCTCTTGTTGCCTAGCACACTGTTTAATGTGTAATAAACATGTAATGCTTGATCAATAAGTGATTAATCATCTTAAAAAATAAAAATTGACTCATATCCAACCTCATGACTATTATAAATATTTTTAAACTCTTTGTTGCTATATTGTCTTAAATTCTATTAATGATTACTTTTAATATTAAAAAATAGATTATACTAGACATCCCTTTAGATTGTTTGACCTTTAATTCAGTCTTGAACTGCCCTTGATGCTCATCTCAGTTCTTTTAACTGTCAATTTCTCCTCTATTCTATTGTTACCTTATCTCATTTACTGTTTATTTTGATTCATTTTACAATGGACAAAGACATATCTTTTTTCATTAAGAATATGAGTGCTAGAAACACATGAAAAGATGCTCAATAACACTAGCTATCAGAGAGATGCAAATTAAAACCACAATGAGGTACCACTTCACACCAGTCAGAATGGCCATCATAAATAAAACAACAGACAACAAGTGTTGGAGAGGTTGTGGAGAAAAAGGGACCCTGGTGCACTGTTGGTGGGATTGCAGACTGGTATGACCACTGTGGAAAACAGTATGGAACTTCCTCAGAA
>CM052539.1:32612126-32659380 GCA_028533065.1 Trachops cirrhosus
AAAAAAAAAAGAATATGAGTGCTATACTCTCTAAGTCCCTGTATGTATAAGAATGTCTTTCTGTTGACTTAATATGTAAAGAACAACTTAGTTGAGTTTAACACTTCGGGTAACAAACTTTCTTTTGAAAAGATACATTATTTTCTCTCTTTTGATGTTAATTGCAAGCCAACCAAACTGATTGTTACTTTTTTATAGGCAATCTGTGTTAATTGGCTGCCATGCTGTAAGCTATTTTTTTGTTTTTTATATTTAAAAATTTTAATCATATATGTGTAGGTATTAGTATTTTTGCATTAATTTAGCCTGATTCCATTATTGAGCAATGCTTATTATGAATAAATGTGTTTCTGCAGCTTTGGAAAGTTTTCTTTTTATTATAGTATTGGTTAAATTGAGAAGAGCACAGATCAATATTTATTCATGAACTAGGGAAGAAAGGGGTAAAAAATGTATTGGACCCAGAAGTTTTTGTGAGTTATTTTTAATTATTAAGCAAAATTCCTATGTGATAAATTCAATTTTTTCCCAATATAGAAAAAGATGGAAAGTTTCCCAATTAATTTTATAAAGCAAGTATAAATCTTGGTAGCAAAATCATACAAAGTACCAAAATACAACTGCAGTAATCACTCATAAATATAATACAAAAAAATCAACTAAATAAAACAGCTTTAAATTATATTTGACAATATATTAAAAATATAGCAAGATAAGGTAGGCTTTATTTCACATATGGCTTAAAATTAGGAAACCCATTAATATAATTCATGACATTAAAAAATTCATATGCTCATTGCAATAATACTCATCTTCAGTAACTGGGCTGGATAGTTGTTCATTTTGCATTAAGTTGCATACCATTTCACTGTAGGGGAGAAGCCACAGGCTACCACTCCCAGTCAGAACTTGCCAATAAGATGTACTGACAATGAGATGTACAGAACACAGGAGAAGAAGGCCCTTTGTCCCTGGAGGCAGTGCAAATGGACAGATGAGCAAACATGAGATTCAAGTAGTGTCCAAGGGTTTGTGAGAACCACCTGATGTGGTGTTTCAGGCTGACATGTTCAGTTTTGTTCTCCCTGACCATTGTTTCTCTAATTCTTCCAAGAATTGTATAAACCTCAAATTCCTATCAAACTATTTGCACCTGCGTTACATGAAGTAACTTCTATTTTCCTGGATGATCACTGATGGAGACAACAGAGTATATTTGATAAAATTCAAAATCCAAATTTTAAACAAAAAATAAAACCCATAGCAACCTGAGAGATACATTGAAACCATGATAATATCTTATTCCACTGGGTCCCATCATGCTTAACAGTGAAAGATTAGAGCCATTCCAGCAAAAGTTAGAAACACAACACATGACCATGAACACCACTATTATTTACTGGCACAGTTCCACAATCTTTAGTCTTTAGTCCATGAACATCAAGATGTAATTACAGGATAGGAAAGAACAAAATATTCATTATTGTCAGATACTTTTTCTGTGTAAAACTCAAATGATTTAAAGTTAAAATCAGTACAATTTGTGGATATGTTTTTCCATGTTAGCAATGATAATCAACATGAAGTTAGAAAAGATGGTGGAAATTTATATATATATATATCAAACTTAGCAACAATGTGTAGGAAATACATAAAGAGATATCTAAAACTTTTCTGAGAAAAATCTTGAATAAGTGGAGAAGCATACCCATTTTTGGATGTTGAAGATTCAATGTTATGAAATAAGCAAATCCCTTCAAATTATACATTTAATATGATTTAATGAAAATTCAATGAGAATGTTTTTAAACTTAATAAAATTTTTATAATACTTTTCTGAAAAAAATTATTAAAAAGATAAATTATTATTGAACAATGAACAATGTATAGATAATTCACCTACCAAATTATAAAATTATAATAAGGGTTTGCAGGAACAAGTATATAGGACACATGGACAATAACAAGGGGGGCTGGAAATGGAAGGGAGGTGGGGAGGGCTGGGGGGTGGGCTGGGATGGGGTAAAAGGCAGAAAACTATGTGAACAACAATGAAAATAAAATAAATGATATGGTGCCACATCACTATAAATATAGATCAATGTAAATAAAACAAAATATGGATAAACAAAACCTAATATACATAAGAGCAAAACTGTTTTTAAACTTTTTTTTTGCTATCTTCTCCACCACACTCGTCTACCACGGGCTGTTTCATTTTTGTTTTTTTTTTAATAGACAAACAACTTCATTCCTCACTCCCTCATCAATTGCTCGGAATTTAACATTATTATTGACTACAATGAAATGTTCACAGTGCCTTTTATCCAATAAATGGGTTTTATGGAATTGGCACTTGGTTTCAGCCTTAAAGATACTTTGGAGATTAGAAGATTTAAAAGCCAATACTACCAAAAATGGCATTTGGGTCAAACAAAATTTTAATGAAATCCAAATGATTTTTTTTTTGTTGGATTAGAGTAATCTATCCTAAAATTTACATGGAATTTCAAAGGATCCTGAGTAGCCAAAACAAAGTTGGATGTCTCATACTTCCTGACTTAAAGACTTATGAAAAAGCTATAGCAATTAAAATAGTGTGGTACTGGCATAAAGACAGATATACAGACCAATGAAATATAGTAAAGAGCCCAGATACAAACCCTCACATACATGGTAAAATTATTTTTGACAAGGGTGCCAAGACCATTCAATGGAAAAGAACATTCTTTTCAACCAATGGTGCTGAGATAATTGGAAAGACACATACAGAAAGAGTGAAGTTGGGCACTTGCCTTACATCACATGCAAAACTGAACTCAAAACAAATCAAAAACTTAAATGTTAAGAGTTAAAACTCTAAAACCTTTATAAGAAAACATAGGAGGAAAGCTTCATGACATTGGATCTGGCAGTGATTTTGTGGCTATGACACTAAAAACACAGGCAATAAAAGAAAAAATAGAAAAATTGGGCTACACAAAAATTAAAAACTGTGCCCTGAAGGACATGACCAGCAAAGTGAAAAAGTTAACTTGAAGAATGGGAGAAATATTTGCAAATCATATATCTCAAAAGGAGTTAGTTATTAGAATGTATAAAGAACTACAACTCAACAATAAAACATGAACAACCCAACTTAAAAAATGGGCAAAATACTTGAATAGATACTTCTCTAAAGAATATATACAAATAAGCACATGAAATGATGGTGAATATCACTAGTCATCAGGGAAATACAAATCAAAACCACATGAGAAGCCACCTCACACCCATTAGGACAGCTACTATGAAAAAAACAGAAAAAAGAAAACAGGTGTAAGTGAAGATGTGGAGAAAGCCCTTGTGCACTTGTGAGAATAGAAAATGGTACAGTCAGTATGGAAAACACTATGGCACTTCCTCAAAAAATTAAAAAAATAAAATGACCATATGATCAAGCAATTATACCCCCAAAATGGAAAGCAGCATCTTGAAGAGATATTTGTAGGCTCATGTTCATAGCAGCAGATTCACAACAGCCAAACAGTGGAAGCAACCCAAGTGTCCACTGACAGATGAATGGGGAAACAGAATGTAGTATATTCATACAACAGAGTGTTTCTCAGCCTTTTTTTTTAAAAGGAAGGAAATTCTGGCACACGCTAAAACAGGGATAAACTGTGAGGACATTATGCTAAGTGAAGTAAGCCGGTCAGAAAGAAACAGATACTTTGATTCCACTTAATATGAGTCTGTAAGGGTCAAGTTCATGCCAGGGAGTAGAGGTGCTAGGTTAGGGGGAGGTGGACAACGAGTACAGAATTTCCGTTTCTCAAGTTGAAAAGAGTTCTGAAGATGGATGACAGTGGTTGCACAACAATGTGAATGTATTAATGTCATTGAACTGTACACTTAAAATGGTTAAGCTGGTGAATTTTATGTGTACTTTATCACAATCAACTAATCATATACATACACAAGTAAAGATACATTAGGAGATATCTATGAAAAGCAAGACCAGAAAATTTTAATTCTCTTATGCTTTCTGATCCTTGGATAATAACTATAATCTCATTTCATGGGACCTCCCTCTCCTCGCTCCAGCAGAATACCAGCCAATATTGTGACCTTTCCCACTGCCAGAAATCTTGGCACCAGCTGACTCTTCCATTCCTTCCTTGTTTTCTAAGAAGCTGGTGCTCTCAGAAGGCTTCTTAAACTAGACACCATCCCTCCTCTTAGGTGACTTACTTTTCAGTAAGGGGCAATCACAATACAATGTGGTGATATTGATATCTGGAAAATTCACTTGAAGCCGTGATGGCATGGATTTCAGGAGGGCTTCCTATTGCATTTTAGCACATCTAAATGACTAGGAAAGTTAAAAGCAGCATAAAACCTGGAAGTTTTAATTTGATAAGGCATATACTAAGAAATATTGTGTATAATAGCCTGTCAAGATGAATGACTTAATTTTGTTCTAAATAATTATATAGGTATGTGGTCAGGGTAGAGAGGACATAATTAACACATAGAAGACTTCTCTGTGGTTTACATAGAAAAAAATTCAAGCTGTAGGGTCCAAAAGTGTGGACAAGAGCTCTTTGATTAGCAGGTGTTTCAAGGGTCAAGAGTGAAAGGTAGGATTATAGAATTCAATTTAGGTGGAAAATTTACTACTAGGTTTTTTTGTCTGTCTGTTTGTTTCATTTTATTTATTTTAGTGGCCAAGAAACAAGTCCATGCCACTTATGAGGTCATTATATAATTTGAGCTGAAAAAATTAACTGATGAACTCAAGGCAACTCCAAAACTTCCCATATGATTGCTTGACAACTTTGCACCAAAAGCAGAGGCTTCAGCTGGAAAAGTGTCTTTCACAGCTTGGTCTCTAGGTTTTGTGACTGTCAACCAATTTGAGCAAAATAATTACAATGTAATTGGAGCAAATTGGACTCCATTACAGACTTTTTTCACTTAATTCCTAAAAGATGTTTAAAAATATTAAAAGAAGTTATATTTGTTCTTTTTGTTTCTTCTCCCAGGTTATTATGGATACCTTTAGATGTTCTATCATAGTTTTCTATTAGAAAGAACATCTGCATAGAACATAGTTGCATCAGTGAAAAGTTGCAATTCTTTCTTTTTTAACAATTAGAAATACACCATTTTAAAAATTAGGATACTTCTAAATTTTTAACATCAATAAAGTTTAACACCTTGCAATTCCTCCCATTAAATATGATGATGTAATTCAAATCTGTTAACCTTGAGTACATAATAAACTTCTGTCAGATTTTCATGTTTAAAGATTTTGAAACATTTTAATAAATAAAAATTTGTTATTTAAGTGGACTTTTGGAGGTATTAAGACTGAGTCCTGTAAATTCATCTAAATTAATTTGGAAAAAGAGTATTAAATTCATAAAGATTTTTACTACAATTTTCTATTTGTTTTTTGGTAAACATACCAATTTCTTTACCAAACTTGCTTCTCCTGAGTCTTATATTTCAATGAATGAAACTGTCACCCTTCCGGTTCAGCTAAAAACCTCAAACTGTGTTTTAACTTCTCTCTTTACCCCAGCCACATTTACTTAGTTTTTACTCATACCAATTGTACTTTTACAGAACCTCTTGCTTGCCTTTATTTTTTTTCAATCTGAAAGCTACAGAATTACTCAAATAGTCCTTTAACTCAACTCTCCTACCTTTAGATTCTTAGTTACCCAATACATTCCACACAAGGCTGCCAGATCAATTTTCTGACAGTATACAATGCTAACTCTGATCTTTAGTTCCACAGCTTCCTGTTGTCAGTTCAAATTTTGGAACATGCCTGGTATTCAATAAGCTCAAGGGCCTATTCATAATATACATCTCTAGCATTATTTTCCACTACTACCTTTGCCATCCTGCAAGCTCCCTAAGCCCTTTAACTTTCCATACCCATGATGTTTCCTTTGTCTAGGATCTACTTTTATCACTTTCAATAGTCTAAATGAATTTGTCTCACCTGTAAGACTCAGCTTAGATTCTGAACCCTTCCCAAAAGCCTTCATCTCTTCCATCCTCTTAATTTTTATAGTACCGTATTCCCTATGTATCACCCTCTTTGTATAATTTTCATCATATGTTTAACTTTTCATTTACACTTTAATCCCTTGACAGATTTCAAGTTCCTCTTTAACAGGAGTCTGTTCTAGATGCTTTATCTTGTTATATACCAGACTTCAATTGTTTGATACATTATTTAATGTATTAATTATTAATTCACTGAATTATTTAATCTGGTTGTAAGATTGAAACCCTTGGAAACACAGGTGTGAGATATGTGAAGGAAGGCAATCTCACCACCTTTGGATAACATTATGCATTTGTAAATCTACGCAGGAGAATTGAGTTCAGTAATCCCGAAACTATTGTCAGAAAGTTGAAAGTGTAACAGAATTTACTAAAAACTCATTACATTACATTTTATGTGGTAATTGGTTAATTTCTCAATATTAAGAATTCCATGTAGGGAGCACAGATACAACAAATGTAACAAAATGACTTTCATAATTTATTATCTTGCCTGTTGTCTGCTTCTGATGATTTGACCTTGGCTTGTCCATAGGAGACACCCAATGCAGGAAGCAGTAGAGGGGATTACTGCACACTGCCCTCTGGTGAGCCACAAAGGTAATCTAGAGGGAAAAATTCAGGGTTGAGAGTGTAACTCTCCATGCCCAGGACGCCAGCTGATGCCAAATAATGATGTCACATTCTGAGATGTGATCACTTCTCTCAATTGTGCTCTTCTGAGTGAACCAATTCTTTCCATGCAGGTCACCAAACGGCCATCAACTGGTAAAAATTCCCTCTTTGTTTAGCCAAAAATGGATCGAGAATAGTTGTAATGAGTCTCACTAACCCAACATTTAAAAAATATATATTACTATTACTTCCACCACGACTTTCCCTGCATCTTCAAATATCCCCAAAGCACTGCATGAAAACAATGCCAAAAATATTATCTTCATTTTGCAAGAAAAATAGACTCAGTAATTGACATACTAAATTCTCCTACATCCACATTCAGAAGTCCCATTTCATATATAAAAACATAGAGCTTTCTCATTCTTCAGGAGAATGCCAAAAACAAAATAACCAACCTAATAACATTAGAAGTAGTGTTTGATTTGGAAGGACCACAAGTATATCTGGCTTTTGACAACACTAAATTGCCATATTGCTGGGTGATGTTATTCACTCATTCATTGCCACCTGAACAGATACCATCCATTACTGAATTAGTAATTAAAAGTTTCAGAATAGACATGGAACTGCTCAAAACTCATATTCTAGGAGGCATATGGAATAATCCGGTGTACAATGAGGTGCTTCATTGGCTTCCGTAATCAACTCTATTTAACCTTTGTACACAGGACATTTGTTATTTTCTTATCCTATTCCTAACTTTGGGAAACTACATTTTTTAAAAAAATCTTCACCCAAAGATATATGTATATATAATGATTTTAGAGAGAGAGGAAGAGAGATGGAGAGAGAGGGGGTTGGAGGGAGAAGAGAAGAGGAGAGGAGAGGAGAGAAGAGGAGAGGGGAGGGGAGGGGAAGGGAGGAGAGGAGAGAGGGGGGAGGGGAGGGGAGGGGAGGAGAGGAGAGGAGAAGAGAAGAGAAGAGAAGAGAAGAGAAGAGAAGAGAAGAGAAGAGAAGAGAAGAGAAATTGATAGATGCTAGAGAGAAACACTAATTGGCTGCCTCTCACACACACGCACCAGGGATTGATCCTGCAATCCAGATATATGCCCTGACTGGGAATCGAATCTGCAACATTTTAGTGTACAGGACAATGATCCAGCCAACTCAGCCACTCAGCCAGGGCTGGAAAACTATATTTTGAAGGAGTAAAACTAGTAACGAGTGATCTTCAAATAAATGGAAATTTTATTTCTGAAGAAAAAGCATGACTTGTAAAAACATGGAGTAAGTGGCTTCTTGCTGTTTAATGAAGTGCTAATGTAAAAAAAAAAAAGTCCACTTCTATCAAAATTTTGCCTATCTTAAATCTCCAAGCACCCGATCTTGCTTTAGAAAGTTCTAACCTTCTAAAATAGAAATGTAATGTTTCCTCATGTTCTATTACATATTGAAAGTTGAAAATACACTAGAACTAAAATCATTTCGTTACTCTCAGTCTTTTAATTTTCTGAGGCTGTTTACATGCAAACTCAGTAAACTGTCTTTCACTTGTTAATTTACACGTATTTTACTTTCAAATAAGAAAACCTTATGTGGGAGGTTTAACATTGGTTTCTGCTGAGTTGTTGCTTAAATGTGGGTAAATAGATCCTGAATCAGAGAGAAGTTTATATAAAATAACATCAAAGGTCCTTTAACCTCCAAAATTCTGTTTCCAATGATATTTTAATTTGCAATTCCCTAGTGGCATATGATGTTGAATATCTTTTCATTAGTTTACTTATTAACCATTTGTACATTTTCTTTGGTAAGATGTAGGTTAGGCTTTTAGCTCACTTTTCCAGTTTTCATTTTATAATTGTTGAGTTTTAAGAGGTTTCTTTTTTTTTTGTATTTTGGCTGAAAGTCCTTTATAGAAGTGTCTTTTGCAAATATTTTCTCCCAGACGGTAGTGTGTCTTCTCATTTTTTGACATTGTCTTTCACAGAGAAGTTTTTCATTTTCATAAAGTCCCATTTCTCATGGATTTTGCCTTTAGCGTTTTACCTAAAAAGTCATCAGCAAAACCAAGGTTACTTATGTTATTTTCTAGAAGTTTCATGGTTTTGTATTTTATATTTAGATCTGTGATCTATTGTGTGTATGTGTGTGTGTATCTGTGTGTGAATGGTGTTAAGGTCTGTGTCTTGATTTATTTTTTCATGTGTATGTCCAATTGTTTCAGCATCATTTGTTGAAAACACTATCTTTGCTCTATTGTATTGCCTTTCCTCCTGTCAAAGATTGGTTGACTATATTGATGTGAGGCTATTTCTGGGCACTTTTCTGTTATATTGGCCTATTTGTCTCTTCCTTGACTCATACTACATTGTTTTTGTTATATCTTTATAGTAAGTCTTGAAAGTAGATAGTGTCAGTCCTCTGATTTTGTTTTTTCCCTTTAATACTGAGTTGGTTATACTGGGTCTTTTGCATCTCCATGTAAACTTTAGACTTATTTTTTCTGTATTCACAAAACAACTATCTATGATTTGGTTGGAATTGCATTGAATCTATAAATGAAGTTGGGAAGAACTTAACATCTTGGCAATATGAGTCTTTCCACCAATGAACGTGTAATATCTCTTCATTTATTTAGTTCTTCTTTGATATCTTTTATTAGTTTTATAACTTTTTTCAAATAGTTCTTGTGCATATTTTATTAGATCTATACCAAGGTATTTCATATTTGGCGGTGCTAATGTAAATGGTAATTTACTTTTTAGTTTCAAATTCCATTTTTTATTGCAAATATATAGGAAAGCAATAAACTTTCGTATATTAATTTTGTATTTTGTAATCTTGCCATAAAAACTTATTGATTCCAGGGTTTTTTTTAATCAGTTCATTCAGATTTTCATAGATAGTCATTTCATTTGCAAAAAAGGAAAATTTTATTTCTTCCTTTCCAATCTGTATATCTTTATTTCCTTTTCTTGTCTTATTACATTAGCTAAAACTTTCAGTATGATGTTATAAAGCAGTGGTGAGAGGAGACATCCTTACTTTATTTTTTGTTTCAGCAGGAAGGCTTGAGTCTCTCACCATTTAGTGTAATGCTATTTGGGAAAGTGTTGAAGTATAGATTTTAAGGAAGACTGAAGATCACTTAAGAATTCATCCAGAAAATGGCAGAATTATCTAAATTGGCCATAAATATTAGGAGAATGGAGAAGACAGAAAGGACATGACATAGCTGAAATTATTTTGTAAGTTAAGTGATCAGGATTTAGTGAACATAGACAATGAAGGAAAAAGAAGTTTAGGGAGGTTCTCAGTTTTCTAGCTGGATGATTAGATAGTGGCATTGAAGGAGACAGAGACTGTAGAAGAAAGAACAAGCTTAGGGATGGAAAATAATGTGTGTCCTTTGAGATACATTGATATGTTGGGTCTGAGATGTCTTTGGACAATCAGAAGAAAATGCCCACCAGGCAATGAAACATATAAATGCAAGGATGGGGAAGTAGTTTGAACTGAGTGTATAGATTCCCATTAGTCTGTTATTAATTTAAAATTGTATAAAAATGCAATAAGAGAGAAAAAAGAGTAATTTTCAAAATCTTTAGGGGTCTAGTTTTCATATAAGGATAGGGTAAAAAACAAATTTTCTCATTTATTTAGAAAATGTTTAATGTTTCTTATATTAAAGATATTGCTTTAGGTGTGTGGATATAAAAAAAGAAACAAATAATTCATGTCTTCAAAGAGTTTACAATATGTTGGCAAAAGGAGCAAGTAAATTATTACAATCTAGCCTGAAAATGGCTATAATAATGACAAATAATTTGTAATCAGGCTTCATAGACTGGCAACTATGTTGCTTGGAAATTTCAGTTTCCTCAGAAGAAAGAGTATGCCTGGAAGAGAAGACAGTATGATCAAATGCACAAAGATGAGAATGCTTTAGCCATTGAAGAAAATTGTGCTAGATACAAAGATTCTCCATCAGATTCTTTTTAAAGAAGAACTTCCTACCTAGCTGCGGGAGGTATAGTTATCATTCCACAGCTGTCTGCTCTTTCAAGATCTGCACAGGTACAAAAAGCTGTCTATCCAAAGGTCTGATATCCTTCTCAGGGTAATCTGCTTCTGGTGACTGAGAGAAGTGGTAATACAAAGGCCTGATCATTTTGACCTGATACAGGACTCTGAAAGACATTTGTTCCAGAGCTTTCTGCTGGGTTGGCTGAAACTCTATTCTAACTACATCACTGTTCAACTTATCTGTCTGCCCAATCCAGCTTCCTCTTTTCCTTCCTATCAAAGTTTTGATCTCTAATAAGCATCCTGCATGCCAAATTCTGTCTCAGCTTCTGCTTCCTGGAATAGGTGATAAGATGGGATTTTGGCCTGAATCATTCATTGTCTGCTGGCAATAAAAACCTTATCACTGGTGATACATTGAGCACAGACATCCCCTGCCCACAGAGAGGTTCAATTGTTAAAATGTTCACTGTTGGTGAATTGGCCAAATGGATCGTCTGATCAATTTGAGATGTGTAGGGAACATGGTAGCTCTGATGTTAATGGGGTTGGATGGCTATTGCTAAGCAGCACTCATGGTCTATGGAAGGATAATGAACAGTTGAGAGTGAGTAACAAGCAATTAAAATCAAATGGGAAGACAAGGGGGCATCTTTGATTATAAACAAAAAAGGTTTTGTTTCCTGCTGGGGAGACTGGGGAAAGCTGTAGACCATGGCCCAGACATTGTAGTTAGAGCGGCTGAATTTCAAAGATTAAATCCCAACCAAGACAGACAGGCTAGGCCAAGCAGAGTTGAAATGCTAGGACGACCATGGCAGAAGGATGGAGAAGGGAGAAGCTCACAGAAATAGGCATGCTGGAATGGATACACAAATATGGCTGGCAGATGGTGAGATAAATATGTTCCATGGGATGGCTCAGAGGACAAAAATTTACCAAGGCCATAAAGAATACACTGGTGAGAGAAATGCCAGTATCATTAAACAATGGATTGGTGGTGCTCTGTAGGCCAGAGGTGACAGTAGAGGACTCGACTCATTGATAGCAAAGGAGATGCTAGGATCCTGAAGCTGGAGGTCACATAGTGGCACGTCACTGCCAGAAGCCAGGATATTTCAATGATTGCGATGACCAGTACGGTGAGAATGGCAGTCAAGACTCACAAAGTTATGGAAGAAGTCAACAAAACGTGACAACCCTGGGGGCAAAACAGATGGGCAGTGAAAACGAAATCACTCAGCATGTACCAACGGAAGAAATCAAGGATTAATGACCTCAAGGCTGAGTGGCCACAAAAATGAAAGTGTCGTAATCCCTTGCCCAATGTATGGAGCCAATGTTCAGACCTCAAATCCACTAATTAATGGATTAGGGCTAGGTCCCCGTGGGGCTGGACCATGTGAGGCTATGGCAGGTGTACCTGGTTATGATTCCTACATTCCTTCCCCAAAAAGACCAAAGGCCATTTACTCAGATAATGTGCCCCAAAACATTGAAAAAGTAGTAGGACAATGAGTCACAGTTGATATTTTTATGAGGAAACCTAACACATCATCTGGACCCCAAATTAAAGTGAGAGCGTATGAAAGGTACTTAAACCACGAGGTTCTGTTCAAGGTTTAGCTTACAGTGGTTGCACTGGTTGCAACCGACACTACATGGCCTGCAAGGCCTGAAATATTAACTCTTTGGTCCCTTACAGAAAAAGTTTGCTGATGCCGGATCTAAAGGATTCAGGGGTGGTGGTCCTCATCATAGCCCCTTGATTCAGTTGTCTGGTTCCTGTGGTGACTGGATGGATTCTAGAAGAAGACTATAGACTACCACAAGCTCAATGAAATACTATTCTTCATCAAAGCCATTAATGAGGTCAGATGTGGTGTTTTTGTTAGAGGTAAATCACTATTACAATGAATCAATATAGCCTTAGATGCATGGTATATAGCCATCGGTTTGGTGAAGGCACTCTTTTTCATCCCACTCAGATTACAGGATCAGAAACCATCAGTGTACATTTCCATGGGAAGAGTCCACATACATTAACAAAGCAGTAACAGTAGTGAAGCAGAGGACAGACAGGCAAAGAGTTTCTTATGGAACTGAATGTGAGAGGGATTGATTATTTTCCACAGTATATATTATTCCCTTCCTCTTTTGTAATAGAGTTCTTGAGTTTTAGCAGGCCGCAAAGTTGCCCAGCTGAAAGAGACATTTCCTAGCTGTGCCTATAGCTCGGTGTGGCAAAGCTCTGGGCAATGGGATGTGAATTCAAGAGAAATGTTCATCTTCTGTGTTCTGCACTAAAAAAAGAAGAGGTGGTACCTTCATTAAACCTTTCCCCTTATTGTGTCGCTTACAATGAAGATGTGATGGCATGAGCTGGAGCATGAATATTTGACCATGCAAAGAAGGCCATGTGTCAAATGGAACGATGGGACAATGGGACAATGGGAGAGCAACAAGATGTAAGGAGGATCGGTTGGAAATTCACGGAGCCATCCTGTCAGCCCGGCACTGCGGATGCTTATGTTTTTATGTGAGATAGAAATAAAGGCTTATCTTGTTTAAGCCACTATTGTATTTAAGCCTTTGTTAAAGGGGGTGAAACTAGTGTCTTAACTAATGCAGAGGCTTACAAAAGCAATTAAGCAAAAAACCTAATCAGATAGGTTTTGTGGAGGATGGATAATGAGTTTGTTCTGGAATATGTAAGTTGCCTGTGGACATCTAGGTGCATATGGATAGTGCATAGGCAGCTATAAAATCTACTCTGAACTCAAAGACACAATTCTGGGCCAGAGTGTTAAAACAAAACAAAAACTTCCATGGGATCACCAAAGATATATACGGTGAATGAGTTTTGGGTGGGCATGCCGAGTGTACTAATGTAGGTTGAGAGAAAAGATTCTATTCAGAAGACATCTATGTGTTTTGGAATCATTTGCATCAAGGGAATAAGGTCCGTGGTGAGTAGAAAAATTTACCCAGAGAAAATGGCTAAATCTGAGAGAACAGAACAAAGGATGGAAACTTGCAGAACAGCTACACTGAAGCTGAGGGCAGAGAAAGGAAACCCTGTGCATTGGATAAAGAAGAGTTTGAAAACCCAGAGAATCAGAAGAGAATAATTTTGTTGAGTTTGATGGAGGGATAAATTTCTGTAAAGAGACAATGACCAACTAATAGTCTCAAATGTATGTGTGTTTTAGTGAATACATGTAATTGGGTGATATATACTTTCTAGGTAGTAATTATAAAGCATATTTATGTCACTACAGATTGTTAACAATAAATCTTTATGCTACTATTATAAACTTCAGAGAAATGTTATCTATACAAGAGGTAATCCCATAGTAACTGAGGATTCATAGCATTTTATGGAAAGCAAAGAGCATGCCATTGTTCATGCTCCTTGTATCAGAACTCATATAACCTATATTTTACTCAGGAGTCTGATTATAAAACATTTCCATAAGGGCCCAGATATGGGGCATCTCATAAACCTAATTTTACTTAAAAAATAACTTCATTAATGTAAACGCTCATTTTACAGTCACAATCTCTAGGCATTATTATTTAAATGCATTATTAACATTTATTACATTATAACTTTAGGTAAAAAAATTAGGCAAATTATTGTAAGATACTGGGGTATACCATACACATTTTAAGTAAAGATTCTAAAAATGTATTAAGTAATACAAAAACATGTTGTATGAATAATAGGCAAAACAATGCCTTATCTGTTAGGGAATTCCCCTACCCCAAAACAGCCGATTTGTGGCTTATTGCCAGAAATAGCTTTAGACCCCACAGGTTTGATACAATGTGTTTTCTTTAAATGCTTACGATTCTTTCAAACTTAGAAAATCATCATAAAAATTGACTAGTCGTTTCTTTATTTATAATTTAAACTGTAAATGAGTTAATCCTGAATTGACAAAGTAACAAATATGCAGGCAGAGTTGGTCTCCAATAGAGATAACTTTCAGAGGTTGGATTTTTTTTTCTATGCTAAGTTAAAGTAAGACACAAGGACACAAAGTTCTCTTTATCATTAGAGTCATTTAATATACAAGACTTAAAGAACGAGAAATAAATAAAAAGGGCTTCTTTTCATATGTAATACTTTACTTTCTCTGGTCTACTTAAAAGAGTGATCAGACTCTCGTTGCTTAGAGTTGACCATGTTTTTTCAAACTCCATTTTTCAAACTTCAGAGTTTTCTCATGATGTGTTAATTTTGTGGTACACCAAAAATTTTGAAAAAGTTTAATTCAAACTCAATTTATCTTAATTGTAGAAGTTCTTGCATGGCCTTCTGCCCAGAGTACTGTTTGCTCCATCTGCAAAAGTGATAATTCCTAAGAAAGCAATATGATCATTCAATATAGATGCTATATTGATAAAATCTAGCTCACTTTTTGAGTTTTGCACTCTCAAAGTAGTGTTTAACAGCCACAGATATGATATTCAATTAAGTATTGAGAATTATGTGAGTAATTTAGGTGTTAGAACTAACCCATAATATAAAAATATTCCAACATTCATTTTTTATGTTTTTAGAAAGTTTAATTCCACAAATACAAGTTAATTTTTTAAGCTATAATGAAGAATAAAGGAAATAGAGCAGACACATGTGATTTTAATCTACAGTCACCAAATTCTGAGTTATTATTTGGAGATCATAATTAAAAGCAACTGATCCTGTAAATTAACTTTTGTTAATCTATTATAATGATTAAATAGATGACATGACAGCTTGTCTTGTTTCTCTTTCTTGCCTGGACCCTCTTTTGTGTATTAGCTCCTGAGTTGATAATAGAAGCAGTTCATATTTTCAAATACTAAGGGAGTGACTCTTACCCAGTTATGAATCAAGCTGAACTGTGCAAGCCAAACAGTTGCCAATGACAATTTTCAGAAGAGTGAGAAGTTCGGGATCATGTATGTCCTAGTGGGGATTTCACAGATGGGTACATACTGCACAGCATTCCAAGGAGACCTGTTTGGAGGAGGGGCTGGAAGGTACTAAAACATCCACAGTTTACTCTTCACATACTTTATATACAATGTTATCAATCAATTTTTGAAATAGTTTTCCATTGGTTTAATGTGAAGCTGAGCATCACATGAATCTGAAAGAATTGCTCTCAGGGACAGCAGATCATTTTTGATTTCACTGTAACATGAGCATGGACAAAGGGAGGAAGGTAGATGAGGTTCTTTTCCATTTTAAGAAATGATGATGCATTTTCTGATATTTACAATGAAGCTAGAGATACAGAATTTTTCTAACAGTTAAAGATTTGGGGGTTAAAAGTAACAGAAAACTGAATTCAAACTGTATTAAGTAATCAATGGAAATTGTTTACATACATGAGAAGTCCCATGGAGGTGAAGGAAGCTCTAAAAGTGATTTGATCAAAACTTCAGTTTCAGTTCTCAGAATTCTATCAGCTTTGTTGTACTAGCTATACCTTCTTTGTTTCAGACTGTTCTCCTTAATGGTCACAAGATGATTCTTAAAAGTACTAGCAATTGCATGCTTATCCCTTTTATCCTCAAGGTGAGAAAGTTCCTTCCAACCATTAAACCATTGTACTGAGCTTGCGCTTGTTGGATGATCCCTGAGACAATTCATATGGTTAGGGTACAGCTGTGATTGGCTGAGGGCTGGGTTCCCTCCTCCCATTCCACCCAATAACTGTGGCAAGGGGGTTGGGAGTAACTTCTGGCTTACACCAATCAGGACTAACCACAGAAAGGGCTAGAGTCAATATTAACTCAATATGCCTGAATACTACCCGATGGGGGAAATGCACGTTTTTGATGATAACTACCAGGTCACTAGTGGTATATACCCTTTTGCTGTAAGCAGAAAATATTTTCTTTTTATCTCCAAAGTGGGTTAGCTTCATCTGGAGTTCCTTATGGTGTAGCAACCAATGACACATCACCTACTCCCCCCAAATGCAAAATGCAATGAAAGAGAAAAGACAAGTAATTGCAATAAAAACTCCCAGCTAAAAATAGGAAACTTGGGAACATCACGCAGTGGTCACTGATCCCCGTCATATTCTGTAAACAGGAATAGTGAGGACTCCTGGCAGCTACTGTTTTGCTCTGTGTCCTTGATGGCCCCATCTGCTGTGGTCATTGGGAAGATGCTCTTTTCAGAAGGTCATTCTACTTTGGCAGCTCATTTCCTGTTGAGTTGAGTATAGAAATCTGAGGATTGTCCTAAGATTGAAAAAATAAAAAACAAGCTATTATCCATTAGGATTGAAGTTTATATACCAATATATTTTCCTTTTAATATTACTTTTTTAAAAAACCATTTGCTTCTTGGTATTTTTGTAGGCCGGTAACCATGGCCAGAGGCCATGGGTGGTTCAAATTTTTACATCTTGGAATTTCTATTTCCTTCATGCCCTGCCAGTCTGAATTTAGTTAACAGCAAATAAACTACACAACAGGCCTAGATAACATTGTTACAGTTTCTTTTGTTGTGATGAGAACTCTTTTTCCCCTTTTATTGAGAAATATTTGATATATATCACTCTAAGTTTAAGGTATACAGCATGATGGTTTGATTTATACATATTTTAAAATAATTATCACAATAGGCTCAGCTAATATTCATCTTCTCGTATAGATGCAATAAAAAAGATTAAAATTTTCTCCTTATGATAAGAACTGTTAGCATTAATCTCTTACCATTTTCTTATACATTCTACAGCAATGTTAGCTGTAGTCATCATGTTGACATTACATCCCTAGCATTTATCTTAAAGCTGAAAATTTGTACCTTTTGACCACCTTTCTCTAATTCCTCCTCCCCTCAATCTTTGCCTGCAGTCTCTGGTAACCATGAGTCTGATCTCTTTTTCAATCTAACCTCCCGTCCCCTTCAGTCCCCTCCCCTTCCTTTTCTTTCTTTCTTTCTTTCTTTCTTTCTTTCTTTCTTTCTTTCTTTCTTTCTTTCTTTCTTTCTTTTTTTCTTCCTTCCTTCCTTCCTTCCTTCCTTCCTTCCTTCCTTCCTTCCTTCCTTCCTTCCTTTCTTTCTTTCTTTTCCACATATAAGTAAAATCATGCAGTATTTGTCTTCCCTGTCTGACTTATTCATTTAGCATAATGTCTTCAAGGTCTATCCATGTACATGCAAATGGCATGATTTCCTCTTTTTAAGGGCTGAATAATATTCCATTGTATGTATATACACAACTTGATTATCTATTCATCCATCCATGGGCACTTATCTTGTTTTCATGTCTTGGCTATTGTAAACAATGTTGTTATGAACATGGAAGTGGAAATATCTTTTCAAGTTACAGTTTTGTTTCCTTTGGGCATGTTCCCAGAAATGGAGTTGCTGGGTCATATGGTAGTGCTATTTTTAATTTTTGAGGATCCTTTATACTGTTTTCCATAGTAACTCTACTAATTTACAATCCCATCCATAGTACACAAGGGTTCCCTTTTCTCTACATCCATGCCACCATTTATCTCTTATCTTTTTGATGATGGTCATTCTAACAGCTTTTAGGTGATATCTCATTTTGGTTTTAATTTGGGTTTCCCTAATGATGATGGATGTTGAGCATCTTTTTGTGTACCTGTTGGTCTTTTATATGTTACTTACTTACACACTATACCTACCTCCACATCTATAATTGGCAAGGAAATACATACAAAGGTACATGTCCTTTTTTCTGGAACATACTTTTGTCATTTCTTAGTTTGACCAATTTCTACAGTTTAAGACTCACCTTGAGCTTTACATTTTATGAGGACTATTTCCTGTTTAACATCGTGAGTGAGGTCCTTTTCCTCCACACTCAAAAACATAATCTTGATTTCACTGCTTATTATCATTCTAATATCTCATTTGATTCTAATATCTCTATATCTTTCTCAAAACTTGATACTTTTGAGAGTAGGAACATGTTTTTCATCTTAGAAGTTTACAACAGACTAGCATACTAGATGTGTAGATACATACACAAAAAAGGTAAATAATCAATCAAGATGGCGTTTGGAAAGTACCCTGAAAAGTAAGAGTCATAAGATCTAGAGGAGATGAGAAGAGCCACTGTGGAGAAATTAGGACACTTATTAATTGTTGGTGAGAACGTAAAATTGTAGAGTTACTTTTAAAATAATCTGGCCGTTTCTCAAAAGTTTGAACATACTGTTACCACATGACCCAGCAATTCCACTTCTAGGTATATACCCAAGAGAAATGAAAATATATGTTGACAAAAAAGTGGCATATCAATGTCCATGAAAGCATTCTTCATAAGAACCAAAGTGCAAACAACTAAAATGCCCATCAATATGAATGTATTAATAAACTTTGAAAATACAATCCAAAGTGGAAGAAGCTGGTTATACAAAAATAGATATTGTATAATTCCCTTCACATGAAATGTCCAGTGTAGGCAAATCTACCTTGATATAAAGTGTATTAGCAGTTGCCTAGAATTGAAGTGGGAAATGGGAGGAATTGGGTGATTGACAAAGTGTATAAGGTTTCCTTTTGAGGTGATGAAATGTTCTAAAATTGGTGGTTTTGATGGGTGCACAGCTCTGTGACTCTATTAAAGCCATTGCATTGTACATTTGATGCTGGAGGTTGTGGCTGATCTGAGAGATACAAACTCTTTTCTTGAATATTGTTACATATATCCAGTACATATGTGTTTGTTCGTGACTGTTGTTAAGCTGTAACATTCAAGCTAGTCATGACCTTGAACCTATGCGATCAACATATGTAACAATATTTAAGAAAAGAGTTTGTTGTCGATCAATATATGTAACAATATTTAAGAAAAGAGTTTGTTGTATCTCTCAGGTTACCCATGACCTCCACAGGGTTAATAAGCACAGATTATTGTGGGGAGGTGAGAATATATGTATGGAGGTGGCAGGATTTGAATTCACTGATAAACAAGTGATGTGAAAAGCAGAGGCAGTGTATTATAGTGAATAAATAAATCTTTTGGGCATATCTGGCTTTGAATCCTGCTGGCCAGTTGGTTGTTACTGTCCCTTATGTTTGTATCCTCATCTAAAAAGTTAATATATTAATATACTTACTTTTGAGGATTATGGTGGTGACAAATTAGATAATGGATTTGTATGCTAATGCCAGAAACATAGCAAGTGCTTAATAAATATTAGCTTCTATTTTTATCAGAAATGTTTATTAAGTATTATTAAGTATTGGTGGGACAAAGTATGCATGTAGAGAAACTAGTGGAAACACCCAGAAACTCATCTGATGTTTCCAGCAGAAAGAGGGAGGAGATATAGAATTATATGAGGATAATTGTACTCAGTTTAAGAAACATATATTATATACCTTTCTTCTAACTACTACACACTGTGCTAGATTGCTGGGTATACAAAGGCAAATGAGAGGTAGATTGCCAGATATACAAAGGAGAAGTGGTCTTTGTCTTGATGGTCTAGTAGACCGGTAAACAAATATGTGTAAGAAGCATAAGATTTCCTATAATAGAAATCTGTTTGCTGTGTACACAAAGTCGGAAGTTGGAGGAAAGGGGGTACAGAAGAGGGAACACTTGTGCTCAACACTGAAACTGTTTGCTAACCACTTGAGCCTGCATTACTGAAGGGTTGTCAGGATTCCTCTTGGACATTTGCTATCTGCAGTACAGAGCAGAGATTATCACTGGTTTGAGCAAGTATTGCTCTATACACAGATGAGAAAATAATGTTTCCCAAAATGTTAAAGAATGCCTGTTATACAATTAATGTGAATATTGTAGAGACGTAAGTTCGTTTTCAGGTTGTCTTTTTTTCTCAATAGACTTTAAACTCCAGAAGGCACAGATCTTGAGTGGATCTTGTTCACTCTTGGGCTGCCACAACTTGGCCCAGTACTGGCATATGGTATGCACTCATAAAACATTGTTCGATAGCCCTGGCTGATAGGTGGCTCAGTTGGCTGGAGCGTCATTCCGTACATCAGAAGGTTGGGAGTTCCATCCGTGGTCTGGGCACATACCTAGGTCATGAGTTCCATCCCCGGTCGGGTGTGTATGGGCTACCAATTGATGTTTCTCTGTCATATCGAAGTTTCTGCCTCTCCCTTCTTCTCTTTCTAAAATTAATAAACATTAAAAAAAGTTCAATAAGTATTCTTCAGATCTCTCTCGTGTCAAAATGGAACAATCTTTAACAAGTGGCCGACAGTTGTCTCTAGACCTATTGACAGTCTGAAATAGACAAAGAGAATCTATATATCCATGCTTTCTTGCAAATAAAACTCTTATGAGTTTTCTCATTCTCTTTCCTTCTGGAGAAACTATTTGCCTGAGGGCTGAGAAAAAACGGGGTAGCTTGGTAGCTGTAAATAAACTGTCACTGAAACAGAGATGGCATGTACAAATTGCTGTGCTCCGGAGTTGAGGACAAGATGAAATTGTAAAGCAGGGTTCTTTGAAGTCGTACAGTGTCGGTCTGGAGAGGCTCTTGGCTTAGGTACATTCCAGTAGTTGAAGAGTTCACACATGCAAAGATGAGATGGAGCAGCTGCCTGGTCAATTGTTTCTCAAGCACTTAATTGTATGTCACGCACGTCACTCAGTTCCAGTTCTTTCTGAACTCTGCTTGGAGGTGGTGAAAGGATTAGGCTCCGCTCTTCTCAGGAACAGTTCTACAGTCCACGTGGGAGTGTTATGTTGGGGATGGTTTTACTTGCATGGACACATGGTCTGCCACTGAGGATCGCTAGAACAGGAAGTAGCCCCTGAATCATTCCCCTTCTGAGAGCATCCCTGTGGGGACTACTCCCGCCAGCGGTGCCCAGGCTGAGAGCAAGGTTCCCTCGGCTCTGGCCTCAGCCTGGGGCCACGTGACTCTCCTGTAGAGTTGAGTGACGCGCCGCAGCGGTGGGCGGGTCTTGGCGGAAATCAACTTCCGGGGGCAGAGGTGTTTGAAGCCGGGAGGTGTTTGAAGCCGGGAGGTGTGTGGGTTCTCCCAACTTTTGTGGCTGGGGTCGCGCCCCGGGTGTGCTCGGCGGGTCTGTGTGCTGGGGGGTGGCTCTCCTAACAGCGCAGCTCGGCGGCGCGACTGTGGCGGCGGCAGCGAGAGGGAGCAGGTAAATGGGCGCTCGCCCTCCGGGCCTGGGTCTGGGGACCCTGGCCGCCGGAGGCGGGCGGCGCGCCCGGGGGTGGCCTGGGCGCCGGCCGGGAGCGCCCCACCCGGGCGGGGAGTGCTGCCGAGCTTCCGCTCTCCGCCTCCTCTGGCCCCGTCCTTCGGCTCCGTCCTCCGAGGTCGGGGATCAGAGTTGGGGGCGTGACCCGCCTCGGGCTGGAGCCCTACCTTGCGCCCCCACCCCCGCAGGGAGTGCCCACTTGCACTTGCCATCCCGGGCAGGTTTCGGCCCATGCACGATTCAGAATCGAATGTTTTCGACAGTCTACGCACAAGTACACGTGATTATTGTGTCACGGAAACTCCCACCGAACCGAAAGTGATCCTTGTCGAGTTCTCACCGATCGCGCCTGGTTTATGTTTCCCTTTCCACTTTGCCAAGCCCACCGGGGTAAAAGGTCTCCTGTGTCCGTCAGCAACTCGTTGGAATAAAAGTGGCATTTCAGGGTTAAGGCTGGAAACGTACTGTTTCCAAGTCGTGAGGCATCCTTCATTCCCACAAGTGCGCCCCCTCTCCCCACAATAAAGATGTTTCTTCCATCTGCCCTTGAGTACTGCGGAGGGAAGCTTTGGACATGAAACCTGTTTTGGGCTTCACTGTAAGGAGTGGCAACTCTTAAAAACTCATTTTTTGGGGGTAGGATGATGATGTTGCTGCTCCTACTCCCACTTGCTTCCCTGATGAGAGTTGGGCAGAGCCTTGATTTCCTGGAGGGTAAAGTGCTGGCTACAGCTATAGGTGACTCAGGGTTCCTTAAGAATTTCTACTCTTACTTCCCTCCTGCTCTGAACTGGGCAGATACTGATGCCACCTTCCTCTTTAAATATCAGGGAGGCTGTTGGATGATGGCTTTTGGAAACAGTTTGCATGTTCCTTGGCGGTGTGATTGGGGTGGGCTGACATTTCATGTTGTCACTGGGATGGGCTAATTTCACCCAACAATTTAAGGCAAAATAGTAAGAATATTTAGTTTGGTGGGATGACAGGGCCTGACTATAAATTATCTGTGTTCTGTGCCATAGGAGAGCTCTACACTTCTAATCATCCCATTTGTCTTCTGCTACAATTTCTGTTGCATTGAGGGTTAGGGTTAGGCCTTTACTGTACCTGTTAGGTAAATGGAGGAGGGAGGATGCCAGGGAGAGAGTGCACCTGTATGGTGCTGGCTAGCCAGTAAATTGTGTGGTTGAGAATTGCCGTGGTTACAAAGTTTGGTATCCTCCAGGAAGGCTAGGAGGTTGTTCTGTGGGCTGGGAAATCTTATTATGCACTGGTTTCCTAGCAACAGTATAAGCCAAATGGAATAAACATAAAACAAAAGTGATGAAACTTATAACTTACCTCTTAACATTTATTAAGTGGAAAAATGTATCTTCTTGGAGCCATCAGCTCAAAAACTTGAGAACTTTTTACTTTAATCATTTTAATACTTAATACCAGACAAAAAGAAAGTGCAGAAAAGTCATCACAGAAGGGGCACCAACGTTTTGGGAGGGCAGAAAAAGAAAGAAGAGGTAGTTACCAGTTTAGCTGGTCTGAAACTTAAATGGGCAAATAGGAATTTGCCTAATAAGAGGCATTTTATCTTGTACCTCTAGCGGTAGATGTAAGATTTGTAAAATATATAAGATTGTTATGAATAAAGATGGGTGAACTTTTATCGTCTTTTTCCTGATAACAGAAGTTGGGGTGGGAATGCATTGGGGTGGATGAAGCCTCTTTCATTAGTAAAGTGAAAGGGGAGTGTTTAGTAAGTGGTTTCCAAGTTTTAGTTCATAGTCGCAGTCCTCCTGTATCACCCGTTGCTTGAAACTTTTGGCCTTTCTTGAAAGCTCATCAGATTTTGTTATTTTCCTGTCCAAATAATGAGACCTTTTAAGACACCTATCTTTAGATTAGCTCTTTGTGTCAATATCTGTTGTTTCTTACTTACTATGTTAACTCAGTTTTTTTGATTTGCAATATTTCTAAGGATTTTTTCTTTCCTTACTGTCTCTCTCCAACCCCATACCCAGTAAGCTGATTTAGCTCATTTAATTTGATGCTTATTTTTCAAAAGGGTAACCGTGTGTTTTTTAAAATTTAGGTTTACTGCCCTGGCTGGTATGGTTCAGCGGATTGAATGCCATCCTGCAAACCAAAGGGTTGTTGGTTTGATTCCCAGTCACGACACATGCCTGGATTGCTGGGCAGGTCCCCAGCTTGGGGTGCATGAGAGGCAACCACCCATTGATATTTCTCTCCCTCTCAATAAAATGTAAAAAAAATTAGGTTTACTGAGGTGTAATATACAAACTAAAAATCATTTTTAGTATCTTGTTCTGTGAACTCTGACTAGTGCATATAGTCATGTAAATCTTCTTTGGTGAAGTGTCTCTTCAGATCTTTTGGGTATTTTTATTTTTTTGCTTCTGTAATATCTCAATAAAAGCTGGATTATTCCAGCTTTTATTGAGATATTGACATATAAGTTTAAAGTATATAGTGTGATGATTAATACACATATATATTACAAAATGATTACCATCATAAGGTTAGTTACACCTCTGTCCCCTCACATAATACATAATTACCTATGTTTTTATGTTGTTGTGATGATATTTAAGATCTACTCTCTTAAAAATTCTTTCAAGTATTATATATAGTACAGAATTGTTAGTTATAGTCACTATGTAGTGCATTAGATTCCCAGAACTTACTCATCTTGTAGTTGGAAGTTTTTACCCTTTTTTCTTATTCCCAGTCCTTGGCAGACACCATTCCACTTTGTATTTCTGTGTTTGGATTTTTTAGATTCCACCTTTAAGTGCTACCACACAGCATTTCTCTTTCTCGCTCTGACTTATTTCACTTAGCATAATGCCCTCAAGGTCCATTCATGCTGTTGCAAAAGGCAGGATTTCTTTTTTTATGGCTAAATAATATTTCTCTCTCTATGTCTGTCTCTCTGTGTCTGTCTTCCTGTTTACCTAGCTCTCAATCATATATTTTTTATGCAGCCATCCATTTGATGGACACTTAGGTTATTTCTCTCTTAGCTTTTTTGAGTAATGTTGCTATGATTTTGGGATGCAGATATCTCCTTGAGACAATGATTTAATTTCCTTTGGATATATACCAAAAAGTGGGATTCTTAGACCATGTTGTAGTTAATTTCTCTCTGTCTGCTAATATTTGCTTTATTTATTTATATATTTAGATGCTCCTATGTTGGATGCATGCATATTTACAAATATTATGTTCTCTTATAGGATTGACCACTTTATCACTATTTAAGGCCCTTCTTTGTCTCTTGTTAATATTTTTAAAAAGTTTATTTTGTCTGATACAAGTATTGCTACCCCAGCTTTCTTATTGTTTTCATTTGCATGGAATATATTTTCCATCCTTTCACTTCAGACTGTCTTTAGATCTTAAGTGAATCTCTTTTAGACAGCATATAGTTGGATTTTATTTATTTACTTATTCACTCAGCTACACTATGTCTTTTGTTTGGAGAATTTAGTCCATTTACATTGAAAGTAGTTATTGAAGGTATGTCTTTACTGCCATTTTGTTAATTGTTTTCTAGTTGCTTTTGTAGTTCTGTATTTCTTCTTCTCTTACTCTCTTCTTTTGTGGTCTGGTAACTGTCTTTACTGTTATATTTATGTCCCTTTCTTATTATTTGTGTGTAGCTGTTACAGGTTTTTGGTTTGTGGTTAGCACAAGGTTCATATATGATAACACACACACACACACACACACACATCAGTCTGTTAAACTTGACAGTACCTGAATTGGAACACATTCTAAAAGCACCACATTATCACACCCTTCTCCCACACATTGTATGTTTTTGATGTCACATTTTACATCCTTTTATTTTATGTATCCTTTAACTAATACAGTTGATTTTACTACTTGTATCTTTTAACTTTCATACTAGCTTTATAAGTGATTGCTCCAGTGCCTTTGCTGTATGTTTGCCTTTACTGGTGACATTTTTTTCTTTGACATGTTTCTTATTTCTAGTTATGGCATATTATTTTCAGCTTAGAGAATGCCCTTGAATATGTACCATAAGGCCAGTTGAGTGGTGATGAACTTTAATTTTTGCTTTTCTGGGAAACTATCCTTCCATTTTGAACGATAAACTTTCTGGGTAGAGTATTATAGGCTGGAAGTTTTTTTCCATTCAGCACTTTGAACATGTCATGCCATTTCCTTCTGGCTTGCAAAGTTTCTGCTGAAAAAAGTTTCTGCTGTTAATAATCTTATGGGGATTTCTTTGTACTAAACTAGTTGGTTTTCCCTTGCTGCTTTTAAGATCTCTTTTTACCTTTAACTTTTGACATTTTAATTGTAATGCATTTGGATATGGATCTCTTTGGGCTCATCTTGTTTGGGACTCTTTGTGCTTCCTGGACCTGGATGTTTGTTTTCTTTCCCAGATCAGGGAGACTTTTGTTATTATTTATTTCTTCAAATAAGTTTACTGCACCTTTTTCTTTCTCTCTTCTCCTTCTGGGATGCCTATAATGCGTATATTAGAAGGCTTGGCATCTTATAGGTCCCTTAAACTGTCTTCATTTTTAAACATTTTTCATTCTATTTTTTTATCCTCACCTGAGGACATTTTTTTTTTGCAATGCTTTTGGAGAGAGAGGAAGGGGGAGAGAGAGAGAGAGAGAAACAGAGAGAGAGAGAGAGAAACATCAGTGTGAGAGATAAACATTGGATGCCCTCTTGGGATATGTGCCTAAAACTGGGCTCAAACATGCAACCTGGGTATGTGCGTAGACCGGGAATCAAACCCACGAGCTTTTGGTCAATGGGATGATGCCGAAACCAACAGAGCCGCACCAGCTAGGGCATACATTTTTTTTTTTTAAATTTTGCTGTTCTTTGTGGGTGGTTTCTACTACCCTGTCTGCTAGGTTGCTGATCCTTTCTTCTGTATCATGTAGTCTGTTATTGATTCCCTCTAGTGAAATTTTTTTTTTTTTCGGTTTAGTTATTGAATTATTCAGCTCTGTGTGTTCTGTTTGGTACTTTCTTATATTTTCTCTTTCTTTTTTGAAGTTCTCTTCAAAATAGAATATTTTCAATAGAATATGTTTATCTATTCTCCTGAGTTTGATGAGCATGTTATGACCATTACTTAAAACTCTTTATCAGGTAAATTACTTGTCTCTGTTTCGTAAATGTTTGTGTCTGGAGTTTTATCTTGTTCCTTTATTAGGAACGCATTCTTTTGTTTGCATATTTTGTAAATTCTCTGTGTTTGTTTCTGTGTATTATACAAGGCTGCTTTCTTTCCCTGTCTTGAAGGTGTGGCCCTTTGTAAGAGATGAACTTCATCATTTAAACTTGCCCTAATTCTTGGTTATTCTTGAACTCTGTCTCTGGTGGTTTCAGACCTGTAGGTTCCAGCAATGCAGTCTCCTCTGGCGATTTGAGTCTGGCTCAAGGGGTATCCCCTGTGTGGGCTGCACACTCCCATTGGCTTTGGCAAATCCATTGTGGCATGGGGCTACTTGCCCTCTGTGTCTGGCCTTGTAGAGTGGGTGGTGTGTGAGGCTGGGCCATTTGTTGCTTTTAGCAGATTAGACTGGGAGCATAAAAATGCACCTGCAAGGTAGACAGAGACTGTAAAAATATCATCTGCTCTTAGAAAGATTTCCAGCAGACTTCAGCTATGTGGCAGATGCTTTCAGATTAGCAACTACCTCTCCTTAACGTACGGTGTCAGTTGTTTTCAAACTGCTGCTTTTTATACTGGGTCCCAGTGCGAATGTGTCTATGTGCAATGCCTTTGAGAATGGAGTCATGGCTCTCTACAGCCCTGTGTTTCTCCTGGATATAAGTGTCATTTGTTTTCAAAGCAAGACTGGTGGCTCATCCCTGCAGTGCAGGGCCCAAGGGTTGGGGTGCCTGGAATGGGATACACATCCCTTGCTCCTCAGGGAAAAGCTTTGTTCTTTATTATTAATTTAATATTCTAATCCTCATCCAAGGATATGTTTATTGATCTTAGAGAAAGAGAGGAAGGGAGAGAGAGATAGAAACATGGATGTGAGAGAGAAATATAGATCCATTGCTTCCTGTATGCAGCCTGACTGGGGAATCGAGCCTGCAACCTAGGTATGTACCCTGCCCAGAGATTAAACCCACAGTCCTTTGGTGTACTGGATGATGCTCTAACCAATTTAGCCACCCAGCCAGGGCTGTTTAATACTATTTTGTGAGACTCATCTCTTACTGTGACCCTTGCATCCTTTGCTGTGTAGCAGCAGGTGTTCAGCTAGTTCTCAGTACCCTCCAACCATGCCCCCCACCCTACCAAGGGATTGTTTTATATGTAACTGTTGGTTTGTTGTGTTCTGGGGATGAGTTGAGTTCAGGATCTTCTTATGCCACCATCTTAACCCTTCATTTTTTGGTCTATTTTTACTGGGTTATTTTCTTTCTGAGTTGTAAGAGTTTTATATAGTCTTGATACAAATCTTTTATCATACATATACTCATAGATATTTCCTTTCAGCCTGTGGCTTGTCTTTTCATTTTGTTAGCAGTGTCTTTTAAAGAGCAGAAGCTTTAAATTTTGATGAAGTCCAGTTTATCAATATTTTACTTTTATGATTTGTACTTTTGTGGCCTAGCTAAGAAATTTTGCCAAACCAAAAGGTGCAAAGATTTTTAATACTTTTTCTTTTTTGAAATTTTATATTTTAGAGTTTACATATAGGTCTAGAATCTATTTTGATCAACTACTGATTAATTTTTATATGTGGTGTAAGGTATAGGTCAAGGTTCGGTTTCTCTCTGTATTGAATATATGGTTATTCAGTTTATCTGGCACCATGCATTGGAGACTGTTATTATCCTTTCTTCAGTAAATTGTTTTTGCACCTTTGTCAAAAATCAATCAACTGTGTATCTGTGAATGTATTTCTGGACTCTCAATTTGGTTGCATCTGTCTGTGTGTCTTTGGCCAAAACCACATTGTCTTCATTAGTGTAGCTTTCTAGTGTGTCTTGAAATTGAGAAGTCCAAAACTTCCAAATTTGTCATTGTTTTTCAAAATTGTTCTTGGTATCCTAGCTTCTTTTCTTCTCATGTAAAATTTTAATCAGCTTGTCTCTGTATGAATAGGCATCATGGGATTTTGATTGGGCAAGCTTTGAAGTTAGAGTTGAACTTGAGAGAATTGACATCTTAATGTTGTTTTCTAATCCATTAATTAAAGTATGTTTATTTTGGTCTTTGAGTTTTCTCACTGATGTTTTGAAGCTTTCACCACTAAACTCTTGCATATATTTTGTTACATTTATAAATAAGTTTTTTTTTGCTTTTTGGTTCTGTTGTAAATGGCAGTATTTAAAAAAATTAATTCCTACTTGCTTACATAGATAATTTAATACTTTATATTGACTTTGAATCATCACCGTTGTTAAATTCACTTATTAGTTCTAGTAGCTTTTGTGGATTCATTGGAATTTTTTATGTAGGCAATCTTGTCTGCCAGAGACAGTTTTATTGCATATTTTTCCATTGTCTGCCTTATATTTTATTTTTCGTCTCAGTATGCAAGCCAGGACCTTTAGTATGATGTTGAATAGGACAAGTCAGAGCAGATATCCTTGCCTTGTTTCTCATCTAAGCAAGTAAGGCATGCTGTCTTTTGCTATTAAGTAGTAACCGTAGGTTTTTCATGAATATACACACCCTTTATCAGATTGAAGATGTTTTCTTTAGCTTCTAGTGTGCTGGGAGTCTTTTTAAATCATGGATGATTATTGTATTGATTTCTTTGATTTTGGAAATTGTAGTTGATTACAGTAGAAAATTGGGAAATAAAGGATCCTACAAAGAAAATAGTTAATCTATTTTTGATATGAGATAACTCCCCCTAACATTTTTTCTCACTTTTCTTTAAATCTTTTTTTGAAAACATTTAAAAAACAAAATGGTAAATATTGTTTATATTTTTCCCTTTCACTTAGCATCACACTGTGAGTGTTTACTACATCATGAAGTTTTCAAGAACTGATAAGTTCTTGATTTGTATTTAAGATGACTAAGTTTTCCCCATTGAAATTAACATTAAATATTTGTGCATAATGGATAATATTTTAGTAGATTCTTTAAAATGTGGTTATACGTAGTATATGGTTTTCTGCAGATTCTTAATAAATGTTGCCTCTTTGTTTCATTTGATATTCTTATAATTTGTTCTCCAGGCAATTTATTGTGATAAATTTTGTAGAAAAATATGGTAATGAATATAACTGACCTTTTTGGCATCATATTAAAATAGAATGCTAGAATTTCAGAAGATTAGAGTTCCTTGGTTATATCTAATTCAAACCATTTATTTTATAGGTTTAGAGTCTAGAATAATTAAATGACTGTTTTACCCATGAAGCAAAATTTTATCATTAAGCAATTTAATACATCAATATGAGACAGTATTAGTTATTTCTAAAATGTTTACTGAGGTTTATGTCCTTTTATATTTTGTAATTTTAAATTAGTTTAGAGCATTCTTGATCTGTACCTTCTCTCTTCCCTGTCAGGTACTTAATAAGTGGTGCACAGACTCTTGTTGACTGTATGCTATGGAATCTTACCTAAAGATTGTGGAGATATATTTACTGTCACTAGCAGAGGATACAACATTTTTTTAAAAATTTTGAAATGAAAAGTATTTTTTAAATTATAGGTTTAATTGATGAAGATCAGAAGTAGTGTTAACTGTTTTAAAATGCATCATGTTATAATCCTAGTAAAACTGTTTTCCTTAGACAGCTGTGCACATTTTAGTGTTTGCATAATGAAGTCCAACACGTGATGGTTATCTAGACTGACTATATGAATGAAATAACTACCGTATTTTTCAGACCATAAAACGCACCTAGGTTTTAGAGGAGGAAAATAGGGAAAAATTTTTGAAGCAAAAAATGGGGTAAAATATTTAATAACATAAATAACATAATATTTCACCAATGTAAATGTAAACAGAACTCAACAGCAGGATTAACCACCATTATTCCTCCCAAATGTGGGCCCCTCCCCCCGTCCCGGAAAAGTACGTCTTATAGTCTGAAAAATACAGTACTCTGTTATAAAGTGTGAAATCACTTTTTCCTGCTATTAGAGAAGATTGACTCTCTTTTCCCTTTGCCAGCCTTGCTAACACAGACCATGTGCATCTCCTACCAAAAGTAGGCCTAGATAATGGAGAGGCCAGCCAGATTGCCTTTCATGTTGTGTCCAGCCTTGTGGTAAAAGAGGGTCTACACAATCATTTCAAGATGCTTTGCTTTTATGAGCATTCTGAACTTCTACAAGTGTACTAAAGTCAGTGCTATAGTATTATGCATGATCCATTAATCTATGAATATGCTTTGTCAATAGTCAGGGGCTTACCTGAATATTACTAAAAAAACTACATGCTTAGACATCAATAAAAGATTGTGATTAAAGGTGAGATGAAGTATCATCATTTAACTTATGAATTTAATAAAAACAACTTAAAATGAAGTTATACCTTTTATTCATAGTTTGCCTAAATTGGGTATGAAAAATGGAAAATAAGCCTACAGAAGCTGAATAGCATTAAATGGGCCACCCTAAATCAGAAGACAAATTGAAATGAATACTTATTTTATATTCTGCTGGATGCAAAAACTCTGTTTAATTACTGGGTTTTATTAGACATTAGATATTTTAAGTTTCATCTCTTATCTGTTATGAGAACAGATATTTTATTAATTTCTTTGTAGGACTAGCTTTGCTTTAAGACAATGGTGTTTTAAATTGTTACTTGCTCATTTCATGTATCTGATTTTTTTCAGTTACTATGGTATTTAAGAATAGTTGTCTAGTACCTTTGGTTGCAAGAACCTTTTGCAGGAAACCTTATCTTCATTGGCATACTGATTTGATTTTCATATTTCTAAAGTTGGGTCTTATTTATCCTTCTTCTTTTGTTATGTATAGGAGAAGAAAAGAATGTCACAAGGTTGGACATTCTCAGTGTTACAGTGATGAACATAAAAGGTGACTCCCACATGGTTGATGGGAAGTGTTCTGGCCACTCAGAGTCTCCTCATTGCAAAATGTTTTAGGGTATGATTCCAGTACATATGAGCACAAAATCTTGAACAAAGTGAAATAACATATACATAAAATTTTTGGATGATTATTTTTTTTCTCTCACAGAAAGGCCATGGGTATTATAGTTACTTTTATTTCAGCAAAATAATTCAGCACATAGTTCATGGGGGTGAATGGGAATCATAGGGCTTGATCTGATTCCTTAAGCAGCATATAATTTTTTCCCACTTTAAAAACATACCAGAGTAATGGTTGATGAAGTTGTGTGTGTGTGTGTGTGTGTGTACTTTGGGAAGTGAACATGGGGAAGCAAACTTTGGGAAGGTTTTGGTCATTATTTCCTCAAATGTTTTTCAAACATTCTTTCTATCCCCTTCCCTCTCTTTTCTTCTGGGACTCCTGTAATGCATATGTTGGCGTACTTGATGGTTTCCCACAGGTGTCTGAGGTTCTATTCAGTTTTCTTCATTCATTTTTTTTGTTGTTGTTCCTCAAACTGCGTCTCTGAATTGAAGAAGTCCAGACACTGGACAGATTGTCTGTTTCTATCTCTCTATCTGTCTATCCATCAGTCAATCTGTAGAGTGCATGGAGTGTATTTATTGAGTGATTAACACACCATATGGAACATGAAAAAGAAATAAGCATTAAGAAGGGCAAAATGCAATAAAGAAACTGGAGTCTTAAGACAAAAACTTTAAGTAACAATATAGTAACAGAAACTGGTGAGTTAGAAAGGAGGGATTATTGATAGGCTGTGAGAATAAAGAGGGGTTGGCATACTAGAAATTTCAGTAAGGGTGAATAGCTGGTTCTGTGGGGTAATAGAGTAGTTTAAATAGGAGGATATAAAGTGGTTGTTTAAGTGAAATTCAGAGTTTAAGGGCCTGGATATGAAGCAGTTATGTCCATGTAACAAATATCACAGTAACTACTTGTGTTGATGGTCCAATTATTGCAATGATGTTGTATATTGCAATGTATGTAACAATATATAATTGTGGCAATAAGAGTAGCCATTATTTTTAAGTATCTGTAATGTACCAGGTACTGCATTCTGAGACTTTCCAAACATTTAAAAATATATTTCTTTTTTATAGATGACCAAAATAAAGTGAATATTGCCATAAATTGAGTCACACAAAATTTTTGGTTTCCCAGGGCATATAAAGTTATGTTTGTACTGTATTGTAGTCTATTAAGTGTGCATTAGCATTATGTCTAAGAATACAGTGCACATACCTTAATGAAAAATAATTTATTGCTAGAAAATGCTAACCATTGTCTGGGCCAGTTGGAAAAAATGTCATCAGTAGACTTGCTTGACACAGGGTTACCATAAACCTCCAATCTGTAAAAAAACACTGTCTGCTAAGAGCAATAAATTGAAGTATGATAACATGAGGTATGTCTGTACTGTGTTTTAGACTTACCTGTGTAGTTACTTTACTGGTGCTCTTTATTTTGTTATGTGGATTCAAGTACCATGTGTTCTTTTATTTCAGACTGAATGAATCCCTTTAGTATCTGTTATAAATCATATCTGCTGGTGATGAATTCTCTTTCTGTTTATCTGGGGAAGTCTTAATTTCCTCTTCAGTTTTGAAGATTAGTTTTGCTGGATATAGAATTCTTAGTTGACAGTTTTTTCTTTCAACTCTTTGAATGTGTAATTCCACTGTCTTTTGGCATTTATGGTTGTTTATGAGAAATCAAGTTATAATCTTACTGCGTGTGAATTTCTTGGAGGTGATGAGTTGCTTCTCTCTGCTTTCAACATTCTGTTTTTGTCTTTGGTATTTGAAAGCTTGGTTGTGATAGGTTCTCTTTAAGTTTATTCTACTTGGAATTTAAAACTTCTTGGAAATATAAATTAATGTTTTTATCAGTTTTTTCTAGCACTTCTTTTTTTAAAAATTATTTTATTGTTTTTCAATTACAGTTGTCTGCATTTTCCCCCAGTCACTCCCCTACACCTCAGTCAAACCCACCTCCCTCCCTTGCTTCCACCCTCCCCCTTGGTTTTGTCCATGTGTCCTTTATAGTAGTTTGTGAAAACCTTTCCTCCAATTGTCCCCTCCTCCCTCCCCTGTGGTTATTGTTAGATTGTTCTTAATTTCAATGTCTCTGGTTATATTTTGTTTGCTTTTTTCTTTTGTTGATTATGTTCCAGTTAAAGGTGAGATCATATGGTATTTGTCCCTCACCGCCTGGCTTATTTCACTTAGCATAATGCTCTCCAGTTCCATCCATGCTGTCACAAAGGGTAGGAGCTCCTTCTTCTTCTCTGCAGTGTAGTATTCCATCATGTAAATGTACCATAGTTTTTTGATCCACTCATTTACTGATGGACGCTTAGGATGCTTCCAGTACTTGGCTATTGTAAATTGTGTTGCTATGAACATTGGGGTGCATAGGTTCTTTTGGATTGGTGTTTTGGGGCTCTTAGGATATAATCCCAGCAGTGGAATTGCTGGGTCAAAAGGCAGTTCCATTTTTAGTTTTCTGAGGAAATTCCATACTATTTTCCACAGTGGCTGCACCAGTCTGCATTCCCACCAACAGTGCACTAGGGTTCCCTTTTCTCCACAACCTCTCCAGCACTTGTTGTTTGTTGCTTTGTTTATGATGGCCATTCTGACCTGTGTGAGGTGGTATCTCATTGTGGTTTTAATTTGCATCTCTCTGATGGCTAGTGATGCTGAGCATCTTTTCCTATGTCTCTGGGCCCTCTGTATGTCCTCTTTGGAGAAGTGTCTGTTCAGGTCTTTTGCCCATTTATTAATTGGGCTCTTTGTCTTAGAGTGGAGTCATGTGAGTGTTTTTATTTTGATGACGTCCCATTTGTTTATTCTTTCCTTTATGTCCCTTGCTTTAGGGGACATATCAGTGAAGATGTTGCTGCGTGAATGTCTGAGATTTTCCTGCTGATGTGTTCCTCTAGGACTTTTATGGTGTCATGATTTATATTTAAGTCTTTTATCCACCTTGAATTTATTTTTGTGTAAGGTTTAAGTTGGTGATGGAGTTTCATTTTTTTGCATGTAGCTGTCCAGCTCTCCCAACACCATTTGTTGAAGAGGCTATTTTTATTCCATTTTATGCTTCTGCCCCCTTTGTCAAATAATTAATTGACCGTAGAGACTTGGGTTTATTTCTGGACTCTCTGTTCTGTTCCATTGGTCTGTGCACCTGTTCTTATGCCAGTACCAGGCTGTTTTGATGACAGTGGCCTTGTAATACAGTTTGATATCAGACTAGCATTTCTTCAAACATTCTTTCTATACCTTTTCTCCTCTTTATCTGATAGTCTCAATATGCATAGAGTACATATTGATAAACCTGATGGTTTTCCACAGGTTTTTGATGCTCTATTAATTTTTATTTATTCTTTTTTTTCTCCCTTCCTCAGACTGGATAATCTCAATGACCTGTCTTAAAGTTCACTGATTCTTCTCTCTGCTCAGCTGTGCTATTGATGTCTTCTAGTGAATTCTTCATTTCAGTTAGTGTACTTTCCTACTCCGGATTTTCTATTTGTTTCATTTTTATTATTCCCATCTTTTCATTAATATTCTTTATGTTGTGATACATTTTTTGTACTTTAATTGTTTAGGTATAGTTTCCTTTAGTGATTTGAGACTGTATCTATGAACATACTTAATGTAGTTCATTTTAATGCCTTTGTCTAATAAATCTAGTGCTTATGTTTCCTCAGAAGCAATTTCTATTGACTACTTTTTCTTCTCCCTGAGTTTGGGCTATAGTTTCTTGTTTCTTGTATATCTATTCATAAATTTAGTTGAAAATTAGGCATTCAAAAATTTTGTATATTTTCAACTCTGAAAATCAGATTCTCTCTTTTCCTTATTTGTTATTGTTACTAATGTTGCTGTTTGCTTGTTTAGTGACTTTTCAAACTCTTCATGTAAACTCTGTATTCTTTGTCTTGTGTGTTGGGTATTATTAGCTGTTCTGTTGAGTTGGCCAAAATGTCTCTTTAGTCATTTTCTCTAAAATAAAAGACACCTTTTTTTATTTTCACTAATTACTTTATTGATTTGGATATTTTGAGTGTGTCGGCTATCTCCCGCATGGTATAACATTGATTGTTCTCAATAAATATCTCGATTTGATTGCTATCAACTTCAACTGGTCCAGCTGACTATGGAGCATCGTCCAGTGAGAAATCTCCAGCACGAAACTTCTCAAACTGCTTTTGACACATTTTATCAGTCATAGCACCTTCTCCATACATTGCACAAATCTTTTTCGTGTTTCAGTTGCATTTTTGCCTTTCCTGGAATAAAGCATATATGCTGAAAATGTTGCTTGTTTTCTTCCACTTTCAATATGAAAATGGCCTCCCATCCAAGTACTAACCAGGCCCGACCCTGCTTAGCTTCTGAGATCAGACGAGATCGGGTGCGTTCAGGGTGGTATGGCTCAAATGGCTACATAAAAATTCAACAATTTTGATGTTTTTTTTTAAATGCATGCTGATATGGTAGCTGTCACAATACAGTCTAACAAAACTGTTTTGAATGAAGTTAAAAACAGCTAAGTGCTACTAAAGTCATCTATGAAAAAAACAAATGAACTTTTTGGATATCCCAATATTATGCCATTTCATCTTATATGACTGGATCTCTTTAAAGTAAGGAAATCTTTTGGTAGGGCTGTGAATTATGACGGAAATGTTATTTGAATTGCCAGAATAATTATTTTGTAAGGGGAAAGCAAAGAAACATTTATCAAACACTTACTGTGTGTTATGCCCAAAATATTATTAAGAGAAATTGAATTTTCTAGTTAATAGGATTTCCTAGTAACTAGAAGGACAACCAGAGGCCCAGGGTTTCATTGATATTTCACTTGGTGAAAATCTCTTGACTTGTACTTGTGGATTTTAGTGTCTAAGTGGTTGAAAATAACCCAACTTTTCCCCCTGCCCAGCATTTAACTGACTTAGCATCTTGTAGTACCTGCGAATCTTAATTGAGAATATCATTTCCAATGCTGTAGCAGAAATTGGGATGATATTTGCTTTCAAACCCAATCTGTGGTTATTTTCTTACTTCTGAAAGTAAGCAGCTGGCAGAATCTCCCTATTAGTTTCCTGACCAGTGGAGCAAAGGCTGTGATGGTGAAAAGGGCCAAGTGGAACCACTAGAACTGCCTCTACATAGTGAAATAGTGACTAAAAGCAATACCTTATTTTCTGGAGGAATTGCAGAGAATAGTGCCACCACTGAGGACTTCAAAGTCGTAGCATAGTGATTCCCACCACATCCCTGTTCATCTGTTTGGCTTTTACAGAAGACAGATAGCTCTTGGGAAACGACAATTGATTATTTAAACCAAACCATTAGGTTACTATGATTGCAGTTGCTGTACCAGATATGGTTTTATTGCTTGAACGAATTAGCACATCCCCTTGCACTTGGTATGCAGCTATTGCTCTAGCAAATGTCTTTTTCTCCATCCTTGTAAATAAGGTCCAATAGAAATGTAGTAGTCCCTCAGTGTCTATGAAGGATTGGTTTCTGGATCTCCATGGATACCAAAATTCATGGATGCTCAAGTTCCTTATATAAAAAAGTATTGGATTACATATTACCCTGTATTTGCATATAGGTTACTACAGGGCATGGCTACATATCATTTCATTCCTGTGACTTCAGCATAGTGCTTGATATTTTTCAAATTTAAGTTTTGTTTTTGGAATTTTCTGGGATTTTTTCAAATAACTTCAATCCATGGTTGGCTGAATACATGGATGTGAAACCCATGGATATGAAAGGCTGACCATAGATCGCTTTTAGCTGGCGAGGTTGGGAGTACTCCTTCATTGTCCTACCTTGGGATATATCAGCTCTCCAGTCCTGTGTCATAATTTAGTTTTCATGGATCTGTATCACCCCTCTTTTCCAGAAGGTAATTTACTAGTTCATTACATTGGTGCTATTTTTTTCTTTTGATTTGAGCTAGTGAGCAAGAAGCACACCAGTGTAGATTTATTAGTGAGATATTTGAGTGTCAGAGAGTAGGAAATAAATATGTCAAAAATTCAGTAGCTTTCTAACCTAAGTGAAATTTCTAGTGGTCCCACGGTGTGTGGTATGTCTAGCTATCCCTTCTAGGGTAAAAGGTAAGTTGTTGCATCTGGCCCCTCCTACAACCACAAAAGGGGCACAGTGCCTACCTAGTGCGCTCTTTTGGGTTTTGGAGGCAACGTATTCCTCATTTGGGTGTGTTACTCTGGCCTCTTAATGAGTGGCTCAAAAAATGCTAGTTTTGAATGGGACCCAGAACAAGAAAAGGCTGCAACAGGTGCTGGTTCTTGTGCAGGATTCTCTGTCACTTGAGTCATATGATCCAGCAGATCCAATGGTGTTTGAAGTGTCAGTGGCAGATGGGGATGCTCTTTGGAGCTTTGGCTTAAATGTGTTTGGTAAAACTCAGGTACTTTTATAGCTATTGTTGTTTGAACTTTTATTTATTTTTTTTACCACAGTCTTATTTTACATTGGTTTATGGAAAATAGTCCCTATGTCCCTTTTCTCCTGGTTGAAAGCTAAGATGTTAAGCATACACTGGGGAGAGATTTAACAAATGTGAAAAATGGACTCCTATATGCATAGTTACTGCTTAAATAAAAGAGAGTGAAGAAACTGAAAAGCACAACTCACTACTTAGTTTTATTTTTTTAAATAAAGTAAACTGAGGGAGTAATCATGAAGACTACAGGATTTCCCCTTTTATAAAAAGTTTCTAGGGGAAAAGAATGATTGGATATTTTCGGCATTTAAAAAGCTGGTTAATTACCACACATTCTTTCCATTGTGATTGTGTGGCAATGCTGAGGTCTGGAATTGGGCAAATCATTTCTGAGCTTCCCTCCCCCCGCCCCTTAACTCTCAGTAGACTTCTCTTTCTCTCTGATGTTGGATTATATAGCAAGGGTTTCTTGATTCTCAGTTTTAGAAAATGTATAATGATTTTCTAATCTTCATTCCCTGAAATTTAGTTACTTTAACATTGTTTTAATAATAAAAAATATATACATTGTGCTTTAAAAATAGCACAGAACTAAGTTACTCTAATTAAGAAGGTGTGCCATCTTTTGGGTAGTTTATGTGTAATGAACTGTGGCCAAGTTTTAATTTTCTAGGAGGAAGGCAACTATAAAAATTGAATAAAACACAACTAATTGGTTATGTATGCGGATAAGCTGGGGCATGTGTTTGTGTGTGTATGAATTGTAGCATTCTTTTATGTAGTTAAATATTTTTATCCATTCTTAAAATAACAGAATGGGCAATTGGTTACAGCATTGCTGTTATAATTACTGTGTAACTGAAATGGAAATTTATTATGTGTATGCGTATGTTGAGAGAGAAAGTCATGTAAGAGATTTACATAGAATGCTACTTTATTTATAAAAGGCTTTTAGTTTTGACCTTTGAGGATATTGTGAAGCTAATGTAAGCATCAGGGAATCTAGAATAATGATAGTGAAGGAAATAGTACTTAGGAGAACTGCACTTTTGTTCATATCACTGCTGTTGCGTCAGGTTACTCATAGTTCATATACATATCTCTGGTGATAAGAAAATTATGTCCCTGCATTAAGGGAACACATTGAAAGGATCTAGATGATAGTATTGTGGTATTGACAGAAGTGATCGTAGCACAGACAAGGACACATAATTGATAAACACACACTCGTCTGTATGTACACATTTCAGATTAAATTGCCCGGCTGTATTGAGGTCCTCCAATTCATTGTGTCCTTGTAGTATCCCAGTGTAGTAGTAGTTAACACATCAACCAAGTTTGTGCTATATTTCAATTGTAGCTCTTGGAATTTTTTAGGAAATTTTCTGAAATAGCAATTTTGAACCAACTACCTAATCATATTCATAGTTACATGTATGCTTCATATTTTTTCCATGTATTTGAGAAGTTGAAGACAGTAAGCCAGTCAACAAATTAATGTTTGTTAGTGAACTGTTGTTCTGAGCAAAGAAGAATGGCAAATTTTTCAGAATAGCTGGAAGAGATGGAATATGAGACTGGAAATGTGGATTTGACCCACATTTTAAGGGACTCTAAGATCTTGAGGAATAGATTACCAACAGCATAATGAGGAGAAGTTAAGTATGGGTGTGATCAAGTCAACCCTGGGCAGGCTGGGCTAATGCCCTTGTTTATTACTTGGGGGAAAAAAATCAAAGCAGTATGGAATCATTTTGTTGTGTATCAGTCTGAAAAAATAATGGGACAAAGGGACAAAAGCATGACAGAAACGTTAGAGTGTAAGACAGAGCTCTGGGCATGGGGCTCAGTTCATTGGATTGTCCTCTTATACAACAAAAGGTTGTGGGTTTCATAAGGGCACATACTTAGGTTGTGGGTTCAATCTATGGGTTAGATCTCCAGTTGGGGCAACCAATTGATGTTTCGCTCTCTCTAAAATCAACATATCCTCAGGCATGGTCTCAAAGATTTTCTCCAGTGTTTTTTTCTAGAATTTTTGTAGTTTTAGGTTGAGGCTTATTTCAAGTTAATTTCTTTTTTGTCTGATACAGTGTAAGTGTCAAGGTGCATTATTCTGCAACATCTCAAAAAAACTATTCTTTCCTCATTGTGTTATCTTGGGAGCTTTGTGGCATATTTGTGTGTCTATTTCTGGACTGTATTCTTACCACACTGTCTGGATTTACTCTAGCTTTATAGTGAGATTGATCGTCATGTAGTGTGAGTCAACTTTGTTCTTGACTTTCAAAATTGTTTTGACTATTTAGGGTTTTTTCTTTTTCATGCATATTTTATAAATAGTTTGACAATGTTAACAATAAAGCCTATTGAAATTTTCATTAGGATTAGACAGATTCTGGCAGAAATAATGCCCCATTTTTATTACAAAATCATAAGCATGTAATTCTGTAACATAACAATATTATGCTCAATCACACTGTATGACTTTTTAGGCGAAATGTTCAAGTTAAAACTATAAATGATTACACCTATACTATTACCCTGCCAACTGCACTCAAGCAGGCGTTACTTCTGCCAGACCCTGTATTAAATCTTTACATCAATTTGAAGAGAATTAGAAAAATACTTAATTGTCTGACCCATGTGTATGTCTTGTACTTGTTTAGTTAAATTTGTCCCAAAGTGTTTCAGACTTTAGATGGTATTATAATTGGTATTGCATATTTTAATTTTCAGTTATTAGCTTCTAATATATAAAATACAGTTTATTTTTTCATATTAACCTTATATTCTTCAAGTAATTTTTTAAGTATATTCCTTGGGATCTTTTACATAGATAGTCACATTGCCTGTGACTAAGGATAGTTTTAATTCTTTTTTAGTCTCTATGCCTTTTATTTCTATTTCTTGTCTTACTACACTAGGCCCTCTGGTAAGAGCATGCATCTTGGACTTTTTCAGGATCTTAGAGTGAAGGAAAGGCATTAGTTTTTGACCATTAAATATAATGTTAGCTGAATTTCTTTTCTTTTCTCCCCTCCCTCTTGTCCTTTCCCTTCCCCTTATTGCCCCTCCTCTCCCCTCACCTTTCTTTTTATAAGCCTTCAGGTTGAAGACATTTTCTTCTGTTTCTTGTTTGCTAAGAATTTTTATTATGAATGAGTTTTGAATTTTGCCAATTTTTTTCTGCATTCATTGAAACAATCATATGTTTTTTTTCTTAAGGGTGAATTATGTTGATTTATTTTCAGATATTCAACCAAGCTTGCATTCCTGGATAAAAGTTACTTTTTGTGATATATTAGTGTTCTTACATATTGTTGAATTTGATCTGTTAAAACTTTGTTACTGGTTTTTGCATCTGTATTGATATATTAATATGGGATATTTTATATTTTATTTTCTCATAATGTCTTTGTTTGGTTTCTGTATCAGGATAAAAGCAAATACCAGTCACTTCTTTATCTTCTGAGTTTGTGAAAAATTCATGTTTCATTCTTGACTCTCATAGAATTCTCCAGTAATGCCTTCGGCACCTGAAGTATTTTTTTGTGTGTGTGGAAAGGTTTTAACTATGAAATCAACTCCTTTATAGATCCAAGTATAGTCAGTTTATTTTTATAGAGTAAGTTTGGGAACTTCTTTGTCTTTCAAGGAACTTACTCATTTCATATAAATATTTAAAATTACTGCCAAATGTTTTTCATAATGTTCCCTTATTATCCTTTTAATGTCTGTGTAATTTCTAGAAGTGTACTGATATCGAAACTCTTCGATTCCTGTTATTGGTAATTTTTGTAATTTTTCTACTTTTGCTGTCATTTATTGTGGAGGTTTGTTAATTTCATTGATATTTGGAAAGAATCATCTTTTGCTTTAATTTCGTCTGTTTTTATATTTCCTACCTAAGTATTTCTATTCTTATTTATGTCTTTTCTTCTGCTGGCTTTGGGTTTAACATGCTCCACATTTTCAGGTTTCTTAAGGAGAAAACTTAAGTCACTTATTTGAATCCTTTCTTGTTTTCTTATGAGTTTATAAATTTTCCTCAAAGCACTGTGGCAGCTGCATCCTACAAATTTTGATGTGTTGTCTTTTCAGTTACATTCACTTCAAACTATCCATCAATTTTCTTGTGATTTATAATGGGATATTTAGAAGTACATTGTTAAATTTTCAGGTTTTTGAAGGAATTTCCAGATTTCTTTCTTTTGTTGATTTTTAATATGTTTCTTCTGTGCTTAGAGAAGACATTTTATATGATTTCAGTTTTAAAAATCAATTGAGACTTGTTTAAGGACTCAAAATAGTATCTATCTCTAAATGTTTTGTGTGCACTTGAAAAAATGCCAAATCATCTAATAGTGTTTTTTAGAAATGTTAAATTAAGTTAGTTGCTCATATTGCTCAAGTCTTCTATATACTCATATTTACTCATTTTATTTCTGCTTATGTTATCACTTACCTAGAGAGGAGTGTTGAAATCTCCAGAGGTGGTTATAGATGCATACACATTTAGGATTGTTATGTCTGCTTGATAAATTCACTTCTTTATTATTATGCAATCTGTCTCTTCATCCCCAGTAATATTCTTTGATCTGAAGACTAATTTTTCTGATACTAATATAGCCACTTCATCTTTCTTTTGATTTGTGTTTGCATGGTATAGCTTTATTTTTATCTTTTTTTGTTGTCATAGCCAAAATAACATTTTTTCATATCTTTGCATCTCTTGTCATCATAGTTATTTTTTCTTCTACCTTCTTATTCAATCTGACAGTCTCTGCTTTTTAAGATGATTGTTTAGACCATCTGCATTTATTCAACATGGCACTGGCAGTCCTAGCCATAACAATCAGACAAGAAAAAGAAATGAAAACACATCCAAATTGGAAAGGGAGAAGTAAACCGGACATTATTTGCAGATGACATGATTCTGTACATAGAGAACCCTAAAGATTCCACCAAGAAACTATAGAACTAATAAATGAATTCAATAAAGTAGCAGGATACCAAATTAATATCCAGAAATCAGTTCCATTTTTATATATCAATAATGAACTGTCAGAAAAGGAAATTAAGAAAACAATCCTATTCACAGTTGCTTCAAAAATAATAAAATACCTAGGAATAAATCTAACCAAGGATGTAAAAGATCTATACTTGGAAAATTATAAGGCACTGAAGAAGATGAAGAAACAAATAAGCAGAAGTACATACAGTGTTCATGGATAGGAAGAACTAACATTGTTAAAATGTGCATACAACCCACAGCAATCTACAGATTCAAAGCAATTCATATGAAGATACCAATAGATGTATTTCACAGAACTAGAACAAGTATTTAAAAAATTAATATGGAACACAAAATGCCCCAAATAGCAACAGTGATTTTGAGAAAGAAGAACACAGTTGGAAGAATCATGCTACCTAATATTAAACTATAAGGCTATATATAGTAATCAAAATAGCATGGTACTCGCATAAAAATAGACACATAGGTGATCAGTGGAACAGAAGAGAGAGCCCCAAAATAAACCCACACTTTATAGTCAATATTTGACAGGGGAAGCAAGCACATACAATTGGCTAGAGATAGTTTATTCAATAAATGGTATTGAGAATATTCAATAAATGGAATTGAGAAAATTGGATGGCTATGTGCAGAAAAATGAAATGAGACTACTTTCTTGCATTACACACAAGAATAAAATCACCTGGCTGGTGTGGCTCAGTAAATTGAGCGCTGGCCTGTGAACCAAAGAGTTGCTGGTTCAATTCCCAGTCAGGGCACATGCCTGGGTTGTGGGCCAGGTCCCCAGTGGGGGGTGCACAAAAGGCAACCAAACATTGACGTTTCTCTCCCTCTCTTTCTCTCTCCCTTCCTCTCTCTCTAAAAATAAATAAATAAAATCTTTTTTTAAAAAAGAATAAAATCAAAATTGATTAAAGACTTAAATGTTAGACCCAAACCATAAAAATCCTAGAAGACAACATAAGCGGTAAAATCTTAGACATGGCTTGTAGCAATATTTTTTTCTGATACATGAATGCAGACCCCAAAATACCCAGAATTATCTTCTGGAGGGTGGGCCCATTGTAGTACAGGCTTCCCCTGCTAGGTGAGTGTTCTAGGAACCCACCTGTATCAGTGTACCAGCTGGTGGTGGTGTGAGAGGCTGCATTCAGCTTCAGTGAACTTTTTTTGAAGATTCTTTCAATGTGTTTACCCATTTCATCATGGGTGATTTATAAGCACACCTGCCCACACTTCACTGAGTGTTTGGCAGTTTTTGACCAAAAATTACATGACCTTCATGTCCCTCCCTCCCTATTCACCTGATTTTTACCATGACCAACTTTCTCTTTGTTTCCCTGGATGAAAAAAATCCTCAAAGGGAAACGTTTTGCCAATGTGGAAGAGATGAAACAAAAAATGGCAGATACACTAAAAGGCATCAAAGTCAGCGAGTTCAAAAACTGTTTCGAGCAGTAGAAAAAATGTCTCAACAGATGTATTGCATTGAATAGAGAGTACTTTGAAGGCGATTGAAGTTTAAACATATAAGAATAAATATACAATTTTTTATAAATAAATTTCATTTTTTTCGTTCCCTGCTTGTATCTCCTCAGGCAAGGGAAACAAAATTAAAAATAAGCAAATGGGACTACATCAAACTAAAAAGTTTTGCACAGCAAAGGACAAACAACAAAATGAAAGGACAACACACAGAATTGGAAAACATATTGGCTGGTACATCTAATAAGGGATTAATATCCAAAATTTATAAAGAATGTATGAAGCTCAACACCAAAAATCAAACCATCCAACTAAAAAATGGGCAAATGACCTGTATAGATACTTCTCCAAAGAGGACATACTGATGGCCAGTAGACATGAAAAGTTGCTCAATGCCACTAATGTTATTATCAAGTTCATTTAGTTTAAATATATCATTTTGCTACTTATTATCCATTTTTCCCTCCTGCTGTTTTTTTTCTTTTCCTATCTTATGTCGGGTTTGAGGTTTTTTGTGTATTTGCTTTAAATGATTTCATTTTATACTCATTATGGGCTTCCCAGATGTATACTTTTGTTAGTTAGTTAATCAATTAATTGCTCTACATTTATATTTAACTTACTAGCCTACTTTTAAATAAAATTCTATTTCATATACAGTATAGGAACTTTACAGCATTATACTTTCATTTCCTCTCATCATTTGTGATACTGATATGATTTAGTTTACTTCTACATATTCTATAAAGTCAACAATACTTTGTTACTGCTCTTGTTTTTTGTAGTCAGTTATTTTTAAAATTTTTATATTTATCATTCCTGGCACTCCTGATTCCTTTTGTGCAGATTCAAATCTGAATATGGTTTCATTTCTCTTCTCCCTAAAGAACTTTTTTTAGTATTTGTTTTAGTGTAGATCTGTTGGCAAAGAATTCTTTCAGCTTTTGTCTGTCTGGAAAAATATCTTTATTTCCCATTTAGGTTTAAAGGTATTTTCCCTGGGCAAAGAATTATATGCTGCCATTTATTTTTAACCTTTCAGTACTTTGAAGATATCTCTTTATTGTCTTTTGGCTTACATGTTTTTTAACAAGAAGTTTGCTTTTATGATTTTATTTCTTTTGTATGTACTGTGTTCTTTTTTTTGGCTTATTTAGAATTTTTTATTAGTTTTTCACAATAGTATATGATATACATTTGTGTAATTTCCTTATGTTTATATTACTTGACTTTTGCTTAGATCTCTGAATCTCTGGGTTTACAGTTTTCAAGAAATTTAGAAAATTTTCAATGATATTTCTTCAGATATTTTTTCTACAGCCCTCCTCTTTTCCCTTGGGCCTCCAATTACACTCATTTTAGACTACTTGATCTCATCCCACATTTTTTCCTAGTATTTCTTGTTTCTATGCTCTATTTTGAATAATTATATTACAGTTTTTAATTTCATGATTTTGTTTCTTGTAGTGTTTAACGTGCTGTTAACCCCTTCCTATGTATTTCTTTAAAATTTTTTAAAGAAGTTCTCTGGAAGTTCCATTTGAATCTTTTTCATATCTTTGACCTCTCACTATTATGGTTATTTTCTCATCTACCTTCTTAAACATATGAAACATATTTATAATAGTTCTTTTCATATCCTTGTTGCTAATTTCATCATTCATTTCTGTGTTTCTGTTGAATAGTTTTCTCCTGATTATAGGTCATTGTACTGATTTTCTGAATGCCTTTTATTGTTTTATTGGATTAAGGCATTTTGAATTTTAACTTGCTGGTTGCTGAATTTGTTGTATTATTTCAAATAGCGCTGCATTTTGTGTTTCTCAGTTACTTGGAATCAGTTGGACTATTTTGAGGCATATTTTTAAGATTTGTTAGTGTGGGTTCAAAATATCCTTTTGTTCTAGGTCTGACCTAGTCCCACTAATAAGGAGATGCCCTCCCAAGGATTCAGCTGAATACTCTATGTATTTCGAGATTTACCTGCTCCGAACCGGAGGAATGCGAACTATCGCCAACTATGTGTGAGCTCCAGATGGTGTCCTGCCTGCTCACTCTGTTTTTCTTCTCTTGTCCTTGTGTACTTTTCTCTTGTGTGTGCTTGTTAGTACTAAGCCCAAAACTTGCACACATGTTTCTGTCTCTGGAATTCTCACTCCGTGTAGTTCTCTCTTCTCAAATTCTTGGCCCTGTGAGCACCAGCTGCCTTGCAAACTTTTAG
>CM052539.1:32659480-32988513 GCA_028533065.1 Trachops cirrhosus
GATTTTATTTATTTATTTTTAGAGAGGGGAAGGGAGGGAGAAGGAGAGAGAAAGGAACATCAATGTGTGGTTGCCTCTCATGCGGTCCCCACTGGGGACCTGGCCCGCAACCCAGGCATGTGCCCTGACTGGGAATCGAACCTGCGATGCTTTGGTTCGCAGCCCACGCTCAATCCACTGAGCTATGCCAGCCAGGGCTGAAAACCTTTTTTTTATATATTTTGTTCAGATTTTTATTTGTTTTAGTTGGAAGGTTAAATCTGGTCCCTTTTTCTTCCTTTTTACTGAAAGTAGAATGTTATCTGTATATTGTAAATTAAACTTTCCTTCTAACCTTTACCGTACTTTTACTTTGAGATAACCACAGTGTACAAAATAATGGATGCTCCAGGAGTGGGTGGTAGTCATGATGTCTGTGATTAAACTACTGGTAATATTTAGGAAGTGAGTGCTTTATTTTTTTGTTTATTCTTTTTATATCTCATTCTACTTTATACTTTATGAAGTATACTTTATAATCTATAAAAAGTAAAGTTTCTCCTCCTAAACTGTCATTAAATCATTGAATAAAATTTACACACTTGGAATATGCATCATTTTTTATGGTAGTTTCCTTATATCTTAGACACATCCTTTCTTGCTGTTAGTAAACCTTGAGAAACTAGAATTTCTCATTTTTGTGTCCACAGTAGATCATTGTACTCAGCAGCTATTTAGAAAACAGTTATTCTACAATAATATGAAGAATATTGGTGTACAAATTTTATTTTATTCTAATTCAGATTTCAAATTTTAATTAGAAATCCTCATTATAGTTATAGGGTTTCCCTTTCATTTTCTGAAATGAGTCTTATCTGAGCTTTCTTCTGATATGTATTCTTTCTGACTACTTGACAAGCCCAGGGCATTCATTCCATCCTTGATATTATTATTCTTTTTATCATATTGAAACTGTAGTTTATAAGATGGCTCCAATGCTTTGATCTTTTTAGGATTCATGCATGTGGTAACAAATACCACTAGTAACATCATCTCTAAAGGACAAGAGCTATAGATATGCACAATTTAAAATTGTTTCTCTTGGAAACTCATCTATTTTTCCGTTCTTTCTTTCTTCTGGAAATTATATGTGTTCTTCAAAGTTATGCGAGCTTTGACAAGTTGAGCTCTGTCAGCCTATCCAAGGAAAAAGTCATTAGCACCTTACATAGAGCCAAAGTAGAGGGGAAACTATCCCCAATTTTTATGGCATTGTGTCAGGAAATTGAAAGCATGGTGAAGAGTATGCGTGCAGATATATGTAAACATGTAGCTTTTACAGTCTACTGGGTTTTTATTGTATCCATTGCATGTGTTGTAGAGACAATGTAATGTAGGCCATGGCCAAAACAAGATTTCTTTTTCCACTCATTTAAAGGAATGGGTGTTTTTTTTTTTCTTTCTTTTGCTTCGCTAAGGGTCAAGATAAACTTTCTGTTTTCTGTAAATATATCTAGCACCCAAACTGATGTTTCTGTACAAAAATGAAATTTCTAAGTAGTCTGCATTTTCCCCTAGGCAGTGCTGTGTGCAAGACTGTGTTTGACTCTGGTTTCATTTGGTTTCCTTTGTCTAGGCCCCTTGACCTTTCTTATTTACCCTGCCCAGCTTCTAGTGATCCAGTGCAGCTCTGAGCCACCCATCTCCTGCCTTCTCCTTTGCCTCTCCGCTGAGCAATGTCCCTTCCTCTGTATTTACTTCCTCTTTTCAAGCTTACCTAGTGAAATAATACCATTTCACTAGGGTGTTAATTATATAATTTGGTAAAGTGAGTATTTTTACATATTAATGCTGCTGCTGCTGATTGTAGGGAGTTTTGGATTTTAAATTGACAGTTCCAGGAGGTTTTAATTTATATGTCATTAATATTAAATGTTAAAGTCTTCGAATGAAATTTATTTTGAGAGATTTTAGCTTTATTTAGAGGTTTACTGTGAAGAAAATAAATGTCTATATCAAATTAGTCTCAAAACTGTAAGGATCTCCTTGGGGAAAATCATTTCTCTTGAAACTCAGGCCAGGAGATGTATACTTGAACTGTTTTCTTGGTAGCTCCAAATCAGGTATTTCCATGGATGTTCTGCCGGTCCCAGAAATAGAGTCTAAAGCTGAGTCTTTCACTTGGGGAGTGCTTAAATGCTCCACAGATCAGTGACCAGAATCGTTTCATTTTGTGCCCATGTGGTTTCTGCGGGTGGTTTGTTGTTTTAAAAACTGTTTCAAAGAAGTACATTTTTTTCCTGGCAATCATGTGTATCCTGTGTAAGTATTTTTCATTATTAATAATTTTGAGAAGAACCAACTCCAGATCATAATGCAGTTGGCTGAAGTGACGGGTTTTTATCCAGAGTCATCCCATATGATTTGTGTCTGGTTTGCCAAAATCCATTAATTTGAGGCTCCCAAAGGGCATGGTAATGATTTCCTCTCCTGTTTCTTACTGTCACCAGTTTGTTTTTTGGAAATTATTTCTATCAATTTTGTGTAAATCAGTTTTTAAGAGAAAGTCATGAGACATTTAGATGTAATTTCTTCTAGGCATATATACTGGTTTTACTTTTGGGGGGTATTTACCGCACCACTATTTTTTACTCTATGTAAAAAATTTCTGTGTAGAAATTTCCATGTCTGATTGTGACTTGAATTCCAGCTTTTTCATTGGGCTTTGATTTTCATCTTCTTCCTCATTTAGGCTTAGTGGTTAGAAATCTTGTCTTTAATTGCATTTCAAAGCGGTTAGTTTCTGTTATTTTCCATTCCCCTATCCAACAGTAGGGGCTTACTTCTGTAGGTACACTGCAACCTTTTAATAATGAATTTGGGCTTAAAGAGAAATTGAATTCAGTTCTTGAGTTATTTCAGAAGTTATAACATTATGCTATTTACATTTCTGGCCACAATGAAGGTTTTCGTGAAAATAAAGTTTTGTGGGAAAAATTCTGTGTCATCAGCTTGTAGTCTTGGAAGGTATCTTCAGGATTTGGCTGACCCAGATTTAAAACTTAAATAGTCTGCATAAATTTTATAATTAATAAATTAATATTGTTTATAATTAGGACTTAACCAGAAAGAAGACAATTACCGCTCTAAACTATCTAATTTAACAGAAGAGGAAATTGAAACCTAGATAGGTTAGGTGTCCAGCTATAATTTGGGGGAAGAGTTAGTACCAGAGCCCAGGGTCCTGACTCCGAATCCAGTGTTCCTTCCACCATGGTGTCATCTCTTGCCATCTTATCCCCAACAAAATAACAATTTAGAGCAGCGATTTTCAATCTTTTTCATCTAATGGCACACACAAACTAGTTACTGAAATTCTGCATCACACCAAAAGATATTTTTTGCTGATCTGAAATAGGTATAATTTTGATTCATTCAGACTGGATGGCTATTGTTGTGTTGGCTCTTGTCATTTTGTTATTTGACACTCTTAGGGAAAAGAGGTCAGTGCCCCTGATTGCATGTTTTAAAAATTCTTCCAGCACACCAGTTGAAAATCGCTGATTAGAGTATAAAGTGTAACAGGATTCTGGTTTTCAGACACCCAAATACATTGAATTTGTGTGATCTGAGTTGGAGTGATAACCGTGCAAATTCATGCCACAGTTTCCCTCTTGGCCTGTAAAACAACACTGATCATCTCTGAGTTGTCAGTTGGTTATTTGAGGAAGGGAATTGTTTGGCCCTTATTTTGTTCAAGCCTATTCTTTGTTGTATTAAAGTAATTTTTTAAAAAAGATTTTATTTATTCTATTTTTTAGAGGTGAAGGGAGGGAGAAAGAGAGGGAGAGAAACATCAAATGGTTGCCTCTCACAGGCCTCCACGTGGGGACCTGGCCCACAACTCAGGCATGTGCCCTGACCAGGAATTGAACTGGTGACCTTTTGGTTTGCAAGCCAGCGCTCAATCCACTGAGCCACACCAGCCAGGGCTATTAAAGTAATTTTTAAAACTTCCCCAAAGGTAGGAAAACATGCAAGTTAAGACCTCCTGTGTTGGCCACTGTTGAGTGCTTATTAGCATTAACTCTTATTCTGTCTACCTTTTTAAAAGAATCTATTCTGTTCAGGCATCTAATCCTTCATGTGACTCAGAGAAAGGAGTCCTCATTCCTAGTTGCAGAACTGATTCTGGTAAGTCTAAGTGAAATATGGCAATTTCCTTTCTTTGCTAGTGACAGGTTCAGAGATGGGCAGATCACAGTCTCAAACTATATTGGTCATGCTTTCAGCTACACACAGGAGGTCAGATCCAAGGGAATTACAGAGAATTTCTGAAGCTCTGATATGTAGTCTTTTTAGAGCCCGCTCCACTATTGACTCCTTGTTATATCAGATCATGGTTATATATTTCCTTACTGTTTAAGCCAGTTGGCTTTTGGAATTTTCTTTTTTAAAAATAGATTTTATTGATTATGCTCTCACAGTTGTCCCAATTTCCCCCTTTGTCTGCCTCTGCTTGGTACCCCCATTCCCTCTGTCAGTCCCTCCCTTACTTCATGTCATGGGTCACGCATATAAGTTCTCTGGCTACTCCATTTCCTATACTGTTTTTAACATCCCCCTGTCTATTCTGTAGCTACCAATTTGTGCCTCTTCATTCCTGTAGTTTATCCCCAATTCTTCCCCTTCCCCCTCCAACTGAGAACCCTCCAAATGATCTCCATACCTATGACTCTGTTTTTGTTCTGCTTGTTTGCATAGTTTGTTTTTTAGATTCAATTGTTGATAGTTGTGAATTTATTGCCATTTTAATGTTCATAGTTTTGATCTTTTTCTTAAACAAGACCCTTTAACATTTCATATAATAATGGCCTGCTGATGAAGTCCTTTAGCTTTACTTTGTCTGGGAAGCACTGTGTTTGCTCTTCAATTCTAAATGATAGCTTTGGTGAACAGAGTAATCTAGGTTGTAGGTCCTTGCTTTTCATCAATTTGAATGCTTCTTGCCAGTACTTTCAGGCCTGCAAAGTTTCTTTTGAGAAATCAGCTGACAGTTTTATGGGAACTTCTTTGTATGTAACTATTTGCTTTTATCTTGCTGCTTTTAAGAGTATTTCTTTATTGTTAACCTTTTAACCTTTGATATTTTAATTATGATGTGTCTTGGTGTGGTCCTTGTTGTGTCCAAATTGTTTGGGACTCTCTGTGCTTCCTGGACTTACATGTCTATTTCCTTCACCAAATTAGGGAAGTTTTCTTTCATTATTTTTACAATTGAATTTTCAGTTTCTTGCTCTTTCTTTTTCTTCTGGCACTCCTGTGATTCAGATGTTGGTATGTTTGAAGTTGTCCCAGAGACTCCTTTCCCTATCCTCATTTTTTTAACTCTTTTTTTCTCTGGTTTCTTTTCTGCGGTTCTAATTGTTTTTTCTTCCCTATGTTCCAAATCATTGATTTGATTCTCAGCTTCATCTACTCCACTATTGATTCTCTGAAAGTTTTTCTTTATTTCACTTAGTGTAACCTTCATTCCTGCCTGGGTTTTTCATATGCTCTTGAAGTATGCATTGAATTCCTTGAGTGTCCTAATAACCAGTGTTTTGAACTCTCCATCTGATAGGTTGCTTATCTCCATTTCGTTTGGTTCTTTTTCTAGAGTTTTGTTTTGTTCTTTCATTTGAGCCATCTTTCTTTGTCTCCTCAATTTGGCAGCCTCTGTGCATTTGCCTATGTATTAGGTAGAGCTGCTTTGATTCCCTTTCTGAGTAGCATGGCCTATTGTGGAAAAACAGACTGTAAGCTGGATGGGGTAGAGCCTTAGGTAATTGCCAGAGTGGGTCACCTATGTGAACCAGGTTGATGGAATCTCTGATATGGTGTCACTGCTTTGTGCCTCTGTGAGGAGGAGGGATCAGAAAGGGGACAGTGCCACTGCCTGGCCTTTGGAGTTTTGTCTGGGAGGAAGCTGCCCTCTGGCACTATCCCTGTATGCCACCGGTGCCCTGCCAGTTGCTGCCAGTGTTGAAGTCCAGAGGGAGTGAATCTGCATTAAGTCCTAAGTCCCTTGCAGGCCCTTGAAGAGGAGACTCCTGAGAATCCTGCTGTTTCTTCTGCCGCCCCAACCCCCACTGATTTGCCAGAAGTTATGAGGAGTTATCTCCCTGGCACTGGACCTCTGGGCTGGGTGGTGTGGTGTGGGGATGGGGTCCCTTGCTCCTGGGGTGTCGTCCCTCCCAATTTTCATTCACACGTGGGTGTGGGACCACCAGTTTCATGTCTCCTCATCTCTGTGCGTCTCCACCCCTCCTACCCATCTGGATGAATGTGGTTTCTTTAATTTCTTGTTGTCAGACTTCCATATAGCTTGATTTTTTGATGGTTCTGGGTGATTCTTGTTTTGTAGTCTAGTTGTGATATTTGCTGTGGTTGTGCGAGGAGATGAGCCTTGTTTACCTATGCCTCTGTATTGACTGGAAGTCTGCTTTTGGAATTTTCTCAACTTTTAGATGAGAGTATGTATCTATCTGATGTATCTTCTAATACTTTACACTGTGAAAGAATATGAAAGAGTTAGGTTTTGGTAACTAAATTGATGTGAATTTGAGAAAGAGGGAAAAATTTCAACAGATCTGAAACCAGGAGAATCTTTTAAGAGATTTGTGACTGATAGAATCATAAAATCACAGTTCATAAAGGCAGCATAAATCCTTGTAATTAACCTTTCATCCTTGCAGCTCCGTTGAACTTTTCATTTATTTTACCACTGACTCCTAAATCTAATGGTTTCTGTTTATTCCTTATCTTCTTGACATCTATTATATACATATTACACCTATTTCTATCCTTGTAAACTTTTTCCTTATGATTTCTAAGATATCATTCTATCTTTCTACATTTATGATAACTTCTTTTAAATTTTGTTTACTGACATTTTCTTCGACCTATCCCTTGAATAGTAATGGTATTCTTTGTTTTACTTCTTGGCCTAATTTAAAAAAAATTTATTACTTGGATTAGTTTTAGATTTACAGAAAAATTATGAAGATGTATAGTACCCCATATTTAGTTTTTTAATTATTATTATATAGTATGAAACATTTGTTAAAATTAATGAGCCAGTATCCATACCTAATCATTAAATAAAGTTCCTACTTTATTTATGCAGATTTCTATAGTTTTTATCTACCATTTAAAAAAATTTAGACTTATACAGGATAACATACTACATTTAGTTCTCATGTGTTCTTATGTTTCTCCTGGTTGTGACATTTTCTGAAATGTTATTTTTGATGACCTTGAAAGTTTGTTTTGAGGAGTACTGGTTAGATATTTTATCAGTAGTTCCTTGACTGGGTCGGTCTGATGTTTTTCTAATTTTTAGAATGGAGTTATCCATTTTTGGGGCGAAGATCACAGAGGTAATGTGTCATTTTCATCACAGAATAACAAGGGGACATTTTATCATATCAGCATGACCACTGTTGATGCTGACTTGGATCCTTGGGCTGAGGTGGTTTTGGTTGGGCATTTCTGCCTTGAGGTTATTTCCTTTGCCCCCCTTTCCACGTTGTACTCTTTGGAAGGAAGGCACTATGTGCAACCTATGATTAAGGAGTTGGAAGTTTTGCCTCCTTGAGGGAAGAGTGTCTATATATATTATGTAGAATTCTTCTGCATGGAAATTTGATTCATTCTTTCCAATTTATTTATATATTCATTTATTTATTTTATCATTTATATCAGTAGGGACTCATGCTTATTTATTTTCTACTTTTCTTGGCCAAATTTTTTAAATTGCTGTATGTATGTTGATGATTTCTAAATAGCTTATCCTAGGACATCTTCTCACCTTTGTTTAAGAAAGAGCTCTTTCTGGTCAACTTCCTGTTGGACCTTTTCCCTTTTATCTTTCTTTTATTGCCTAAGCTTAAACTAATCAGTTTTTATTTCATCTCCTTCATTTTATGCCTCATTTCTTTTACCCAAACTGGCTTTTCCGTCTGCTTGCTCAAGCTAGAAATCAGTGGAATTCTTCAGTTATCCTTTTCCTTATTCCCACTTTTCTAGTAGCTTTCATTTGAATTATATTTATATAATATATTTTTATATTATATTTATCTGTAGCATTTTTCTGAAACTAGCCTATTCCACTTCCATACCATTATCCACATTACCTGATAGCCATTTTAAAAAAAATAGGTCACTTATTTGAAATACTTCTTGTTTAACATCCCTTCTCAAAATCCTCCACTAAGTTTAGTTTCTGACACTAATTTAACTGGGATTTTAGGCAAATTGCTTGGTTTTTCTCTCACCTAAGTTTCTTTATTTAATAAGTGTGGATATGATGATAGGGATCTTCAAAAGATTAAAAGTGATAGTGTCTTAAGCATTTAGGTATGTGTGTGGTACAAAGCAGTACACTGTAAAAGACAGTCATTTTTATTATTATTGTATGGCTCCTTCCAAACTCCATAGCATGGCCCTTCATAATTTGGCTTCTACTGCTCATCCAGCAGCTTCCTTTGTGATTATTCTCTCATCATAGCCACCTTATCATTCAACAATTATCCCTTATTTGTTGTATTTTAGGTTTGCCACTCTATTTGCTTTCTGTACCTGTCTTTTTTTTTTTTTTTTTTTATTTATCTTCAGAGGGGAAGGGAAGGAGAGAGGGAGAGAAGTATCAATGTATGGTTGCTTCCTGTGCATTCCCTGCTGGGAACTGGCCTGCAACCCAGGCATGTGCCCTGACTGGGAATCGAACCGTGATCTCTTGGTTCACAGGCCTGCGCTTAATCCACTAAGCTACACCAGCCAGGGCTGTACCTGTCTTTTCATACTTGTTCCTTTGTCAGGAATGCCCTTATCTTTGTAACCTAACAGAAAAACTGGCTTTTACTTACCCCTCAATATTCAACTTAAATATTCCCATCTATGCAGAGTTAATCACCACCTTTGTTGTCACTGCAATGCACAGACCAATGTATTATGTGTACTAATTATACAAGGCCTGTCGGAAAAAGTCCAGCCATTGTTAATATAATGAGAATGGTTTGTATGACATTGGTGTAACCTGGCAGCCTAGGAGAGTTGACTGCAATGCACATGCATGAACAATGATGACTTCACTGTACTAGTCAGTGGGGGTGGTAGATGCCATTCAGTGAGCATGTGTACTGTGTGGCCGTTACATTCAAAAGGACTGAGTGAGTAGAACAACAAATCTGTATCAAGTTTTAGTTAACCTTGAATATGCCTTCACGGAAACTATTCAGATGATTCAGAAGGCCTCAGCTATGGGCAACTGGTGATTGGCAGCTTCATCACAACAATGTGCCCGCTCATGCATCACCTCTTGTGTAGAGCTTTTTGGCAAAATATCAAATCACCCAGATGACTGAGCTCCTCTTTAGCCCAGATTTGGCACACTGCGACTTCTGGCTTTTCCCAAAACCAAAATTACCTTTGAAAGGGAAGAGATTTCAGACTGTCAGTGAGATTCAGGAAAATATGATGGGGCAGCTAATGGCGATTGGGAAAACTATGTGAGGTCCCAAGGTGTCTACTTAAAAGGGGACAGAGGCATCATTGTCCTATGTACAATGTTTCTTGTATCTTATATTTTCTTCCATAAATGTCTCTATTTTTCATATTACATGTCTGGATACATTCTGGTTAGACTTTGTATATCACTATATGCTTGCAAGTCTGTCTTTTTGTCTATTAAATTATGACCTCTAAGGGTACAAGGACTAAACTTGTCATTACATCTTTAGCATCACTGTTAATTTTTGTTACATATACTACCTTGGAAGTATAAAATCATGTCTAATTATCTTTTGTTACTAATGATTATTAGGCTTCTACTTAAACGTGTCTAGTATAGGGAAATTTGTAGTTGGAGTGGTGGTGATTACTTTGGACAGGTCTAAATTTTAGAAAGTTACTTTTATGTAAATTTGAAATCTATCCACCTTTAGCTTTCATTGGTCTGTTCTCTGAAGCCATAAAGTATTAGTCTGTGCGTTCAGCATTTTATAACTAATTGAGCCCCCCAAATGTGTTAAACACATTTTGGCAGTCTCTTAGTTAGAAATGAAAGAAACCTGAAACACTCTAGCTTAAGGAAAAGAAATTTGTTCATTACTGTTGACAACCTCCAGATTTTTTTGATTGTTCACTTTTATCAGGTATCAGGTATGCATCCAGTATGGATAAACTTATCTGTGCATTGTGTATATATATGACTATAATATATCATGTACATTATAAAACAGATATATATACAGTACTTTGTGCAGGATGATGCAAAAAACATGTACTTTCTTTTATATGTATTGATTCATCTCACATTCTGATGGATCCTTTTACATGTCCCTCCGTCCCCATGATGGTATGTGCATGCCGTTTTTAAAGACCTGTGGTATATGTAATCAAACTGTGCTATGGGCAGGGTCGGAACTGGCGTTTGGGATGACTGAAGACATGCAGATGCCTCTAGGAGTCTATTTTGTTTGTCTTTTTTCTTTTTATGTAATGGCTTTGCTTTCCAGATCAGCTTATCTTTGGGCCTAGGACAATGGCTGTTGGTTTTGGGCTGATTTTTTTACAGCTTTCATTTATTTATTCAACAAATTATGAAGTGTATAGTCAGTGCCATGCACTATTCTTAGTGCTGGGGTGATAGGAGTGAGTGTTAAAAAGAAACATATTAAAGCTATAAGTGCTGTGCAGAGATTAATATAAGGTGATGTGACAGTGATTAAGTGAGCGCTCAAGAAAGATTTTGTCCAGTGGGGACACTGAAGCTGAGAGCTGAATCACAAGAAACAGTCAGCTATGCAAGTATAAGGGGGAAGAGCATTCCAGGGAATAATGGCTCAGGCAGAAAGCTCAGGCAAGTTGAGTTCGGAAGTTGGACTGAACTTGTGTGCTGAAGAAGTTAAGATAAGGCCGTTGCATTCAGAACTTACTACATGAGGAGAGTTTTGTGAGCAGAAAGAAAAGGGGCTTTCATCTGTCTAACTCTAGGAGGAAACATCACAAAAAGATCGATTGAGCCAGTTGTAGTTTTCTATCTGTAGGCCTAATTATTATGACAGGGGCATATATTTTACTTATGCTTTACTCAGCTTGGGTTGATTGTCTCTCTTATGACGGAAAGAAGCTTGGAAAGAAGGATGGGGGCTGGCAAAATGGAGAGATACTTCTTAGCATAGGCCTGTGGATCAAGAACTTTCCATTTTGTTAGCTAAGAGTTTTGTCTTAACATATTTGAAGATGCCTGTTGTTTCTTATCTTTGTTGACTTTTTAACCAAGGCTGCACTTTTGTAGTTTTGTCAATTTCTCTTTATTCTTCACTGAAGTGAATCTTTAACAACATCTATTACTTTAACATTTTATGGTAGTGATGAGGGTGAAAGGTGGAAAGAGAAGGTAGATGTCTCAGTGCATCCTATGAATATAGTCATTCCATTCCCTGAATAGCCATTGATGTGTAAAGGACATATATAATTCAGGGACTCTGAACTTTATTTCCTAAAGCAGGGATATTGGCCAGTATATTTTAGACAGCATTTATTAAGGTGAAACAAAAGGTGTTTCTAAATGTCTCTGAATAACAGAAAGCTTTGTTACCCCAATATTGTTTCATCTTCTAAGTCTTTTGAGTAAGTATTTTTGTGAGATATTTTTGCAGATTGGTTTGTTTTCATATGATAGTAAGGACTGCATGTTTGAACTTTGTATAGCAGTGAGTGGACATGATATCGACTCATAGTGGCATTCACTGTTAATTGGCAAAACTGGGTACTAGATTTTGAGGTTTCGAAATGATGCAGTTATAACATACCAGTACATATGTGGTGGTATGTGACAATCTTAATTCTTAATGTCACATGAAATTGGTGCCTATAAAGAAGCATGATGCTAATATCCATAAAGAATTGAATATGAGGTATACTGTTAACTACTTGTGCAATAATTGCAGTATTTGATACCATGTTCTTTTTAAGAAATCATGCCATTTGCACTAGCCTAGTGTTTGCACTAGGTTAGGCTTGATTCCTAACCCAGAAAGAACTTCTACCATAGAGCTGCAAGGTGAGCCTTGTGTGTTTAAATACTTAATTTAGATGTTGAAATGTTGTACATTATGAATACTAGAGGTTTTAAAAGATTCCCAAGAAACCGAGCTCTGTGGTAAACTACTGTGCTTTACTATTATTACAGAATTTTAACAACTATTTTCTGTGTTGTAGTTTGGGTTTTGTATATGTGGTTCATGAGAAATAAACTGGAAATCCTGTCTGTGTGGGTTGGAATCTGGTGTGGCTTCAAACGGCAAACAAAATATGTTAGCTTGTGTGTGCCAGGTAAAATTTTAAATGGACTTTCCATAGGGTAAAACTTCTGAAGCCAAATAATGTAAAGTGATTTTATAGTTTCAGACAGACTACTGTTGACTTACACTTGGTTTTGTTAACTTAGTGAGAAATCAGTAGCTGATTAAGCAAACAAGTAAAGAAATATCTTCGTACATTCTTAGTACAGTCTGTTCTTGTTCACTTTGTGACAAGTTGCTTCGGGAAGAGTTCTGTGATGATGTGCCAAGGCTTGCTGTCCCAACAGTCTCGTTGATTTTTGTCTTTTATGTTTTTAAATAACAGGTGTATTTCCAGATCTATAATATCTTGATTTGCTTAAAGGACTTTTCCTAGAAGAATTGAAATGAGTAATTTTAGATTTTTAATTGTGTTTAAATGAAGATATATTTGTTTTCTTCTAATTTATTTGAAAATTTTAGGAATGGAACATTGTAGTGCTATTAGGGTGGCCAAATTTAGAAAGGAAGGTCTACGTGAATTTATTGTCTTTAAACTTGCATTATTCTTCTTTATATGACTGGCTGGAGATGTCACATGTAATTTGAGGTCTACATTTGGTTTTATGTTAAGCAAATCTGACCCAGACTCAGCTATCTTCAATGGTGATTTTCCCAGCTGTAAATTCAGAACTTGGCATTGAAAACCATGTGGTTTTGTGTAAGTAGAATTCAGATTGTGATGTTTTCTGTCACTTCATAATTCTAATTTTAGTTTCAGATTTTAAAGCAGAAAATTCACTCCAGAAAAGTCCAAAATCTGTGATTTTCCACACATTGCCAGGATCACCGATGTTCAGTGGTTTGAATCATACGGAATATCTGTTATTAGAAATAGGGTGGAGCCTTCTATTCACTTACTCCCAAAATTGTAAACATGAATTTTCTATCTTTTATTTGTGAAGCTACAGGAAACCCTTTGTATTCACATTCTTAAATTTCTTGGGAACACATAGATATTTATGGAATTTTCCTGCACTGGTAATAAAAGGGAGGAGTCGGGAATAAGCCTAGAGCATAAGCCACTTACTGCTCTTTTGCCTTAAAAAATTTTACTTTTCAAAATATTGGTCTGAATTACACAGGGTTTCAATCTGAATATCGCAGTCCCTCTAAGTCTTTTCTTGTACCTGTTTTATCTACTTGTGCTGTGCCATCTACCAGATTTTAAATGCCTGGAGGGTAGAGATTACTAAACATCCATCTTTGTATTTTGTTATACTTAGTTCCTCACATAATAATGTGTGTAGAGTAATTATAATGGGTTTGTTGAATTAAATTGGCTTGCATTAGAGTGGAAGAATTAGGTAGATAGAAAAACAGGGTAATTGGAGGAAAGCTGTAAATCTTATAATCTTTCTAGATATCTTGTTTTAGTTTAATCAGGAATGGTGGTATTTTATTCACCTTTAACACCCTTTTGACTGACTAGTGAGAAATTATAACATGTTCTTGTTCTGTTAGCAAATAGCAATTTGCTTTTCAATAAACTACTGTGTAGTAGTTCTATTTGTTAAAACATCTAGACTAATTTTTTTAGTTCTTTACACTCTCTACACCCCCCCATTAAAAATTACTGTGAAATTTACATATGTTGTGAAATGTACAGATTGGATGTGTATAGTTTGTTGAGTTCTGACAAATATCTAACTGTGCAACTATACTCCAATCAAGACATAAAACATTTCCATTTCACCAGAAAGTTCTTTAGTTCCTCTTGCAATCAGTCTCTATACCCCTCAACACTGTCCTCTTATCCACTCTTCTGATTTCTGTTACATAGATCAGTTTACCTATTCTTGAACTTAATATAATTGGATACAATTAATATATACTCTTTGTGACTGGCTTACTTTACTCAATGTAATGTTTCGGATTTTTAAAAAAAATTGTAGTGATTTTTTAATTTTTAATTACAGTTGACATACATTATTATATTGGGTTCAGATGTGCACTCCATTGATCACACATTACATAACTTACTAAGTGATCATCCCGATAAATCTTGCACCAATCTGATGCCATACATAGTTATTAGAATATTATTGACTATATTCCCTATGCTGTACTTTATATCCCCATGACTATTCTTAATCCCTTTACCTTTTTTACTCATCCCTCCCAACCTCCCTCTCCTCTGGAACTGTCAAAATATTCTCTGTATCTATGAGTCAGTTTCTGTTCTGCTTGTTTGATTATTTTGTTTTCTTAGATTCAGTTGTTGACAGATACGTATTTGTTATCATTTTATTCATATTTTTTTTCTTAAAGAACACCCTTCAACATTTCATATAATACTGGTTTGGTGGTGATGAACTCCTTTAGCTTTTCCTTTCCTGGGAAGCTCTTTATCTCTCTTTTGATTCTAAATGTACCCTTTTTTGATTACTGTACCCTTTGCTGGGTACAGTAATTTTGGTTGTAAGTCCTTGCTTTTCATCATTTTGAATATTTCTACCAATCTCTTCTGGCTTGCAAAGTTTCTGTTTATTTCTTCATTATTATTATAAGGTCTATATAGTCTTTTTGAGGCATTACATGAAATTTATCACCTTTACCATTTTAAAGCACGCAATTCATTGCCATTAAGTGCATCCACATTGTGCTGCCATCTCCACCATCCACCCACAGAACTTATCGATACTGCAGTGTTGAAGTTTCATTGTTTAACTTATAAAAATTTTTAAAAGAACTTACATTACAAGCTCTTTTTTGCAACTCAGTTGGTCCTTGTAATTATTAAGTTTATAAACATTTTTTGGCTAGAGTGGCTAATCATAAAAATGATATGTTTTTAAGACCATAGCTATATGTTCTTAAAACATAACTTTATAGTCCAATTTTTTTATATTGAGCTCACATCTTTTCTATGAGCATAGGTCTTCTGATTGGTTTTATCATGGACTTTCTTAAATCACACCTTTATTATCTTCAATTTCTAGTTTGAATTTCCTTTTAAGTGTGGAGAGATAGTTGAACACAGTCTCAGTGGTTATTGAACTAAGTTTTTATAGTCTTATCAGTATGTTTTTTATTGTTGTTCAAGCACAGTTGCCTCCATTTTCGCTCCACCATGCTCCCTACCCCACCCATCCCCACATTCTACCCTCAAACCTACCCCCTTTGTCTTTGTCCATGTGTCCTTTATACATGTTCCTTGACAGCCCTTCCCCTATTATCCTCCACTGTCCTTCTACACCCTCATCTCTGGTCACTGTCAGTTTATTCTTTATTTCAATGTCTCTGGTTTTATTTTGCTTGCTTGTTTGTTTTGTTGATTAGGTTCTACTTATAGGTGAGATCTTATGGTGTTTGTCTTTCACCGCCTGGCTTATTTCACTTAGCATAATGCTCTCCAGTTCCATCCAAGCTGTCTCAAAGGGTTAGAGCTCCTTCTTTCTTTCTGCTGTGTAGCATTCCATTGTGTAAATGTACCACAGTTTTTTGATCCATTCATTTACTGATGGGCCCCTAGGGTGCTTCCAGCACTTGGCTATTGTAAATTGTGCTGCTATGAACATTGGGGTGCATCGGTTCTTTTGAATTGGTGTTTCAGGATTTTTAGGGTATAACCACAACATATTTACAGTATTTTTAAAGTGATTAACCTTTATCAAGTTGTTATGAAGTATTCAACCTATTCATGGAAACAACTACTTCCAGTTCTGATAGATTTGAAATAATATTTAATCAGATTATGTAATTATTTACAGATAAAACTGAGATACAAATGCTTAGAACAAAAATGACTGATTCTCGATAGTGTACAATTCAATGGGTTGAAGTACAGTGTCAAGTTTTAGTAACTTGAAATACATGTTTTAGTAACTGAAGTATAGTGTCATTTTTAGTAACCTTAGCACTTTCCTTCAAACCATGAGGGTAAAAAATAATGGGGAACATTGGCTTATCTCATGGTTAACTCATTGGAGACAATTAAAAGAACTTCTACTGTAGATAACAACTTCATAAAAATTTTTAAAAGTTTCATTACCTTACAGTTACAAATTGGCAGTCTGCTTTTTTCCTTTTGTCATAGTGAGTTTATTCATGCCACAAAATAAAATGTTTTTTGTTTGAGTTATCTGTTGTGCAGCAAACAATCTCAAAACTTAGTGATTTAACCAACTATTTTATTTTGTCTTAATTTTGTAGGTCGGGAGTTTGGGAATGGTTTTACTCGTCTTATACTGTTGCAGTCAGGTGGTGGCTAAGGGCTGGAGTTATTGGAAGGCCCCTTATTCACGTATCTAGCAACAAGGCTATGGTTTCTTAAAGAGTGGGAGATTTATTAGGTGTTTTTCTCATCATGTGGTCTCTTCATAGGCTATTTTGAGTTACATTACAGCATGGTGGTCTAAGGATAAATTTCTTCTATGGAGGTTAGCTTCCTCTAGACCAAGTATTCTAAAAGTCAGGAAGTGGAAGTTGTCAGTTTCCTAAGGCTGAGGCAGGAGCAGAAAATGTTAGTGTCATTTTTGCCCCAGACTACTGGTTAAAGTAATCACAGAGCCCGTCCACATTCAAAGAGAGGAGACATAGACTCTACTTCTTTATGGGAGGCATGCCAAAGAATTTGTGGCCATTTTTAATCTGCCGCAAGTTTAAATGATGGTAATGTGAGTGATGGGGTGCTGCTGAAAATACAGATGAAGCTTCACTTACCCACAGTTCACTCCTGCTGTGAGGCCAGGTACCTAACAGGCATGGACCAGTACCAGTCCATGGCTCAGGGATTGGGGACCCCTGATCTACAGATTTATGAATTCCCTATCAAAAATCCCAATGACTATTTTGGGGAAATAGAAAAAACCCATGTTAAAATTTATATGGGACCTCAAGGGACCCTGAATAGCCAAATTAATCATGAAAGAAGAAGAAAGATGGAAGACTCATACTGTCTTATTTCAAAACTTACTATGAAGAAATAGTAATCAAAATAGTGTGGAACTAGAGTCTGGAAATAAACCCTTACGTATGTGATGAAATGATTTTTGACAAGGGTCTCATGACCATTTTATGAGGAAAAGATAGTATTTTCAACAAATGGTGCTGGGAAAAGTGAATATCCACATGTTACCTAATACAATATATAAAAATTACCTCAAAATGGATCCATGACCCAAATGTAAGACCTAACACTATAAAAGTGCTAGAAGAAAATGTAGGGCATAACTTGGTGACACTGGATTGGACAGTGATATCTTGAATTTCTGCTAAAGGCACAGACAACAAAAGAAAAAATAGACAAATTGGACTTGATGAAAAATTTAAAAAATTGTGCAGCAAAAGGCCATACTATCAACAAAGTAAAATGGCAACCCACAGAATGGGAGAAAATATTTGTAACCATATATCTGATAAGGAATTACTATACAGTATATACAGAGAGCTCCTAAAACTTAACAACAAAAGGCAACCAGATTTTAAAAATGGTAAAGGACTGAGATAGACATTTGCCTAAAGAAGATATGCAGATGGCCAGTAAGTTGATGAAAAGATGCTCAACCTCATTAATCATTAGGGCAATACAAACCAAAACTGTAGTGAGGTACTTCCTCATATTCATTGGTAACTATTAAAAGGATATAATAAGTTGATGAGGAGTAGAAAAATTAGAACCCTTGTGCAATGCTGGTGGGAATGAGAAATAGTACAGTTGTTGTGGAAAACCACATGGCAGTTCCTCAAAATAATTACCATCTAATCCAGCAATTCCACTTCAGGATATACAGGGTCTGTCCAGAAGGTGCCCTGCCGTGTGATATGAAAAACAGAGACATTCATTGAAGAAGATACAAGGTACAAGAAACATTGTACTTAGTTAGGACAATGACACTGCAGTCCCCTTCAAAGTAGACACCTTGGGTCTTCACACAGTTCTCCGAGTCACCATCAGCTACTCTGTCATATTTTCCTGAATCTTGACAATCTGAAATCTCTTCCCTTTCAAAGGTGGTTTTAGTTTTGGGAAAAGCCAGAAGTCACAGGGCACCAAATCTGGGCTGTGAGGGGTCTGAGTCACCATGGTGATGTGATGTTTTGCCAAAAAACTCTGCATGAATGTGATGCATGAGCAGACACATTGTCATTATGAAGCTACCAATCATCAGTAGTCCATAGCTGCAGCCTTCTGAATCATCTGAATATTTTCTACTCAGGAATGTTCAAGCTTAAAGCAAAGTTTCATGCAGATTTGTTGCTCTACTGGCTCAGTCATTTTGAATGCAACTGCCACACAGTACACATGCTCACTCAATGATGTTTACCACCACCTCTGACTAGTACAGTGTAGTCATCATTGTGCATGTGCATTCCAGTCCACTCTCCTGGGCTACCAGGTTACAATGATGTTGTGCAAAAAGTTCTTGTTATATTAACAATGGTTGAACTTTTTCTGGACAGACCTTGTATATCCAAAAGAATTAAAAGCAGGGTCTCAAAGAGATATTTGTACACCCTTTTGTTCATAGTAGTATTATTCACAATAGCTAAGACATGGGAATAGCCTAAGTGTTCATGAATAGATGAATGGGTAAGCAGAATGTTGTGTATACATAAAAAAGGAATATAATTTAGCCTTCAAAAGGGAGAAAATTCTGACATGCTGTAACATGGAAAATTTTTGAGGATATGCTATGTGAAATAAGCCAGCCACATAAATACACATTACTTCAGTTATGTGAGGTACTTAGAGTAGTCAGTATTATAAAGATGGAAAGTAGGGTGGTGATGGTCAGGGACTGGGGGAGGGGAGAATGGGGAATTACTGTGGAATGAGTACAGAATTTCAGTTTTGCAAAATGTAAGTGTTCTGGAGGTGAATGGTGGTGATTGCACAATAATATGGATCTTCTTAAGAATCACTGAACTGTATACTAAAAAATCATTAAGATGGTAATTTTTGGTACATTTATTTTACCCTCATAAAAGTAATGACAATACTGTCGATAACTATATGCCAACTACTTTTTTTGAAACTTAGAAGAAAGAGACACATTTCTAGAAAAATATGACTTACAACAATGAGGGGGGATTAAAAGTCTGAATTATTCTGTAACTATAAGAAATTGAATCTTCCTCAAAGAAACCAACAAGCTCACATGATTTGCTAAGCAAGTTTCTACCCAACTTTCAAAAAACAGATAATTTATTCCCACCTGATGCAGTCTTGTAATTAGGAAAAAATCACGATGTTTTCCCAGTTTGGAAAGCCTGCATAACCCTTATATCTAAACCAGATGAAGACATTACAAAAATGAAAATTACAAATGTATTTCACTCATGGATGTAGCTGTAGAAATCTCAAACAAGATACTAGCAAATTGAAATCAACATTGTAGAAGACAAACACTAAGTTAGGTTTATTTCAGGTATGCAAGGATGGTTTACTATTATATAATCTATACATGTAACTGATATTAATAAATTAAAAGAAAATAATATAATTTCAGTAAAAAAAAAAGCATTTGATAATCAACTGTAAATTCATGATAAGAATTCTTAGTAAATTAAGATAAGAGAGAAATTCTTCAGCCTGTTGGTACTATTAAAAAAATCTCCACCAATAATCAGTCTTTGGTACACAACTTTTTAAATGGGGAAATATTAAAAACATCCACTTTAAAAATAGTAATAATATAGGGTTGGTTATTATCACCATTTCTAGTTATTATTTCTACATAATAAATTATCTTAAACTAAATGACATAAAACAACTATTTTATTATGCTGGTGGATTCTAAAGGTCAGGAACCTGGACAGTGCAGAGTAGGAAGGTTTGTTACAGCTCCACTCTTTCTAATGCCTGAGTGGAGTTACTTGAACACTGGAGGTAATTTTATTGTTCTGAACTGTAATCCTCTGAAAGTATCTTCATTCATATATCTGGTGGTTTGTTTCAAGTTGTTGCTTGGGAACTTAGGCAGTCACTTGGAAAACTTACATGTGTGTTCTCTATTTGTTCTGTGCAAGCGGGCTGGTTTGACCTTTTTCACATTATTGCAGCTAAGTTCCAAGCACAAGCAATACAAGAGCACAGGGCAGAAGTGCATTGCATTTTATGACCTAGCTGGGGAAATCACATAATGTTAATTCTGTTGTACTGTGTTCATTATGGAAGTCATAATGATCTATGTTAGTTCAAGGGGAAAGGAGGAGACACTACAGTTCATTGGGAGTAATAACAATGATGCATACTTTGAAGAATATGTGGGGTGGGAGATATTTTGATACCATTTTTGGATAATATAATCACCAAATTACCTCTTGTACAGTATTGTATTGGAGATTTGTCTATGGTTATTTAGCATTGTATTGGAGGACATATCCAGTGCTTTAATACAAAGGTAATTATAGGTATAAGAACTGGAAAGGGAGAAATACAACTGTTGTTGTCTTGAGGCAATATAATCATTTACATATTAAATCAAAAGATTATGAATTATTAGATATGAGTTTAGCAAAGATGAATACATATAAGATTGATGTACTGAAGTGCATTGTATTGTTATACAATAGAACAGACAGCTAGAAAATGTAATTAAAAAACATTAAAATAGTATCATAGAATATCAGCATCTAGAAATAAACGAAGGAGAAAATATGCAAAGACTTCTTTAGAGAAAATTATAAGACTTTAGTAAAAGGCAATTGAAAAAACACTTAAACATGGTATATTTTAATCATAAGATACATCATGCTTAGGGACACGAAGGCTCACTACCATTAAAATTTCTACTGCAATAGCTATGTCTATATCCACAAACAGATATACACATTTATAGAACTATGGTATATGATAAAGATGGTATGTCAAATTAATGAGGAAAGAAATTAGTATTTAATAAATTAAATTGGAAAAATTATCTATTGGCAACAAAAATTGGATGTCTGCCTCCACCATACAAAAATTAAGCTGTAGATGGGTTAAGTTCTTTAATGCTAAAACAAAATTTTTAACGTTTTTTTGTAAAATGACACAGGTGTATGAAGTCTGTCTGGATAAAGTCCAGCCATTGTTAATGTAAGGAGAATGGTTTGTGCAACATCATTGATGTAACCTGGCATCCAAGGAGAGTGGACTGGAATCTGCATGTGTGAACAAGGATGACTTCACTGTACTAGTCAATGGCAGTGGTAGACACTGATAAGTGAGCATGTGTACTGTGTGGCAGTTGCATTCAAAATGACTGAGCCAGTAGAGCAACAAATCTGCATCATATTTTGCTTTACGCTTGAGCATTATTCTGTGGAAAGTATTCGGATAATTCGAAAGGCTGTAGCTATGGGCAGCTGGTGATTGGCAACTTCATCACAACAATGTGCCCACTTACACATCACATCTCGTGCAGAGAGTTTTGGAAAAACATCACATAACCCTGGTGATTCAGCTCCCCTACAGCCCAGATTTGGGCCCTGTGACTTCTGGCTTTTCTCAAAACTAAATCACCTACGAAAGGGAAGAGATTTCAGACTGTTGATGAGATTCAGGAAAATATGACAGAGTAGCTGATGGTAATTGGAAGAATGGTGTGTGGTCCCAAGTTTCCTATTTTGAAGGGTACTGAGGTGTCATTGTCCTAAGTACAATGTTTCCTGTGTCTTCTTCAATAAATGTCTCCATTTTTCAAAGTACATGGATGGATACCTTTGGGACCGATCTCATGTATCTTTCAATCTTAGGGAGAGGGAAGTATTTTCAAAATATGTTTAAAAACTGATAAATTATCATAAAAGAAATAGATTGATACAATTAATGTATTTAATTAAGAATTTTTGTTTATAAAAAGCTACCTAAAGAAAGTTAAAAAAGAGGTTAGAAACTAGAGGATGTTTGTAATACGTATAGCTGACAATGATTAATGTCAAGAATCTTTAAAAATATACAAATAAAAAAGAATAGACAACAGAGTACACAAATAATGAAAGTTATAAGTAGGTGTTTCACAAAAGAGGAACCATATGTGATTAGTAATCTATAGGAGAGATTTCAATTTCATTAATGATTTGGAAAATCAAATTAAATACGCCATGAGTAACCTCTTAAAATCAAGGGTTGGAAAGGATGAGGATTCACAGTACTTTTATACATTACTTCTGCAAGTACAATTTGCATGTAACCATTTTGAAAAAATAGTCTTTCATTATCCTGTGAAGCTAAACATAGACAAACCTTACAATGCATTGATTTTACTTGTAGGTATACGCCCGAGAGAAATTCTCTGTATATGCCAAAGTAGATGTGTTGGAGAATGTTCATAGCAGCTGTGTCCTCAATAACAAAATATTGTAAGCTACCCAAATGTCTATTGACAAAAGAATGACTGAATAAACTGTGGTATATCATAACAGTCAAAAGAATGAAGAGTCACTAAAATGTTAGCAACATAGTTTATGTGAAACTTTGTCTTCCCAAATTTATGTGTTATGGTATATCCTTCAAAAATAGTAAAATAAAAGTAATATGTTTTTTGGTAGTTGATACAAATTAAATGAAACTTCATTAATTTGAAAACAAGGGAATGATGAAAAATAAATTCAGGTTTGTGAGTCTAGAGAGATACAGGAAGGGGTTATATGTAATTTACTGTTGGAGCTTCAGTTTTAGGCTGGGTGGTGGGTTCCTATATGCTAATTTTATTAAACCATAACAAACAAAAAAACTGATGCCTTGAAGCTGGTATGCGATTAGTAGAGATGCTGTGTAGCTAGAACAAAGGGAGTCAGGGGCACTATAGATGAAGTTAGAGAGGTAATGGGGGTCTCCTATTATATCTAATAGAAGAGTAGACAAATTTTCAACAACGATTTAAAGCCATCTAAATTAAAGTATTTGAACATGGAGACACTGATTTATAATTTCCTTCTTGTCTACCCCAAAGAATTTTGTGTTTATTGTGTCAGACTAGCCATGTTCTAGGGAGATGAGATTATTAAAATGTGTATCTAGATATGAGACCACTATAAATATAAATGAATATAATGAGAGCATATAAAACTATGAAAGACACTTTCTTATTTAGAAAGAACATTAAATGTGTGATAATCTGCACTTAATGTCAAAACTGATTTTATTGTGCTGTTATCTAATGTGTTTTCTCTATTGTTTATTGTATAGAATGCCTTGCTATTGTGATAGGCTTTTTACAGGACATAATTTTACTTATAGTCATTAGCACCCTTATGTTTTACAGCTTTGTCTCCATGCTTATTTTGCTTACATGTGAGACTTCAAAGATTGTGTCCCATAGACACACAGATTTGTTATTATTGTTCTGAACGATTTAGAGCTGAGATTGACATGGTGGTAGTTTTAGAGTTTAAAGTTTTATTGCTTTATAATGGTTTATTCAGTGTGGTGAATGGATTGGAGAGTAGGATGGCCAGAAGTAGTTTCCAGTAATTTTCAAAAAATAGTGATAGCAGTCTGAATCACAATACAGGATTGAATGACACCTGGCTGTGGTGTAAAGTGAAGATTAAAAGGTGACATCTAGTGTCTGCTTTCTGGATGGATTAAAGAATGACAATACTGTTGTCTGAACATAACAGATTTGCAGGGGAAAGTATTTACGAAGGTCTTTGTGAAAAAGAAAGGAATTTGATTTTAGTCATAGAATAATATATTGAAAGGATTTTACAATGTATTATCTTAGAAGTCATCTAATCAACCTGTTCACTTTATATATGAGGACACTGTGGTCAAGGGAGATATGGTGGTTTGGCTAGAGTCACATGGTTCAGATACAAATTCTTATATGATTGTAACAAGATATAGATGTGCTAGAGATGAGGATGGTAGCAACAGTTAAATTACAAAGGTCCATACAGTCATGTTAAGAATTTTGACTTAATCCATAAGAGGAGGAGGATCCATAGCAAGGTTTTAAATAGTATTTAGAAGTACCACTTGGGTAGATGAGTGGAGGGTGGAGTAGAAAGGAACAAACTGGAAACAGAACTATTTTGGAGGCTGATGCTATAAATAAACCAAATGAAAGATAATTGTGGCCATAACTAGGATGGAGGTAGTGGGCATTGAGTAGAGTAGATAGTATCTAGAGGTATTTAGGACATAGGACTTGGCAATTGAATATATGGAGTGAGAGAGAGAAGGAGGCAAAGATGACTTCAGGTTTTTGTCTTGGCCAAACTGTGTTGTAGGTGGTAGTACAAATGGCTGGGTGAAGGAATCCTGAAGGAAGAAGAAATTTGAGGTTCATGGGAGATACCTTGAGTTCAGTTTTGGTTGTGTTGAATTTGGTTGTATTGAATTTGAGGTGTCTGTTAGATTCCAATGGAAACTATTCAATTATCTGTTGGGTATACGGATCTGGAACTCAGGAGATGGATCTAAAGTAGAGACTCTTAGTGTATGCTTATTTGACTTGTAAGTGAGCCCAAAGGAGTGGATGGGGTAGCCCATGGAGTGTACATGAAATGAAATAAAAATGAAGGCCTAGGCTGAAGCACTTAGGAATGCCAAAATTTAAAGAGAAGGTAGAAGAACTTGCAAGAGAGATTGGGAAGAAGCAGTCAGAAAAATAGGAAGAAAGAGGGAAGAAGTATGGTTGTCTTGCAGACCATAGGGCAAGAGTGTTTTGAGAAGGAAAGACTGGTCAAATACTATTAGTATGTAAATAAGACAAATTGCAATTGTCTGTTTACGTGTATTGAAAAGGACGTAATTGGATGCAGCATGAGCTGTAAGAATAGAACATTTGTGATGTTGAGTTGTGAAAAGGAGGGGGTTGTGGTTGGAGAAGAATGTGTAGTTGAGGATGGTTTTGCTTTTGTTTTGTTTCATTTTTAAATATGTAGGACTTGGATTGTGTTTCATTGTTAATAAGAAGGTACCAAATAAGAGGGGGAAGTTGAATGTTTAAAAGAGGGAACAATTTGGAGAGCCAGTTCTTTGAGGACACAGATGGAGGAATGAGCCTTATCTAGGTGGAGGGATCCCTCTTTCTTTGTAAGTGGAATAAAGAGGAATAGCTAGGCACAGATGCTAGTAACTATGGTTTTGGTAGAAAAGAATTAAGGGACTGTCTTCAGTTTTCTCAGTTTACCAAGACGCTTGGTAGTGTGCTTTGATGACTGAAAGGAACAACGTTGGGAAGCCTGGAGAGAGTTGAGAATCTTTGAAATAGTTTCTATAGAATGAGAGAAAGAGGCTTAATTAGAGAAAAAAGAGATGTAGTAGGCAGTACTGTGAATCCAGCTGAAAATGGGAAACATGAATTTTGTGGTGAATCCTTTGATAGTTCTCAGCAGAAGACAGGTAATTGGATAAGTGTTGGTGGTTCTTGGGGGGAGCTGTTATCAGTTGCCTTGTTACCACTCCAGAATCTGAATCAATTGAGCAACAGAACTGAGAGTCATAGAAATCAGAAAAGTGGCTCTATTGTTAAGCTTTAATGTAAATGTGGCTTGGATTGAGGCTGAAAAGAGGTCTCCCAGGAGTTCTCTTCCACATAAAATTTATCCATTAAGTCACAGGCTTAACAACAAGTTTCCATACTGACAAAATGAACTTTTTCTCTGGTGAGCTTTTCTCATGGGAACTGGACTAGCGGAATAATATATTGTTTGCAGGCACAAAGTTCCCAGTGGGGGGGAGCCCAAAGAATTTGTGCTGCACATACATGCTGACCTCTATATCTTAATCTCTCCCAACGGAGAACCTGTGGATGTCTTGCTTTCACTATTATTCTTATGATTTTTCTCCTGGAGGTAAGTCAAGAAGGTAGAGAAACGGACTGTAGTGTTTCTTTAATCTTATTTCCTTCTACCTAGGGAAGGCCTGTGTTCTCTTTTAAAATGTGAGAAGAGATGATATATTAACCCCTTATTAGTCATTGAGGGTCAAGATTTTGCCGTATAGGTGTAATACAACTCATACAATGCGAACTTTTAGTTGAGAGCATGATAAACATAAAAACATTCATTATTTTATTGGGAATATATGACCAGCCCCAGTGAGGTTGTTAATTATGGAAAATTTGGGCATAGCATTAAAATTATGAGAATGAATGCATTCTTTGAAGGAGAGAGTAATGAGGTGATCAGAAGTACATATTCTGAGGCAAAAATTTTTATTAAGAAATTGGAGGTGGTAGAGGAATTAACCAAAGAGGCTGGAAAGTAGATAAGGATTTTGGAGGGTGTCAAGTGCTTTGCAATTACTTTTTCTCATTACCTGCTGCGACATGTAAGTTTTCTGAATGAAGACTGGTAAAGACAAAAGCTTAATTGATAGCAGAGATGAAAATTACATAAAGGAAAATGTTTAATTATTAGAATTATTATTGGTTGGGATATTTTCCTTTATGATCGTTTATGAGTAGAATGTTTTTAGGGTAGTGAATATGTATCTCAGTTACTGTTTTATTAAATTTATTGGGGTGATGTTGGTTAATAAGATTATAACAGGTTTCAGGTGTATATTTCTGTGATACACAATCCGTATGTTGCAGTGTGTGCCCACCACCCAAAGTCAAATTAGCTCTGTCACCCACCTCCTTTTCCTCTAGTGACCCCCATCCTATTGTCTGTGTCTAGAGTTTTTACTTGTTTGTTTTTCTTGTTTGTTCATTTGGTGCTTTTCATTTTATATTCCATATATGAGTGAAATCATATGGCTCTTAACTTTGTCTGACTTATTTTGCTTAGCACGATATGAAGGTCCATCCATGTTGTCACAAATGGCAGTATTTCATCTTTTACCACTGGCAGTAGTATTTATAGTATAGCAATAGTTCTTTAATTCAGCTTCATGTAGGAAGTTTCAAAATTATCATTAGCCTCAGTAATAATTGGATGCTTAGGAGAGTGGGGTGGGGTGCTGTAATTCCTTTTAAGATGTAGGCCTTCAAGGTCAGGTCTTCATATGGGTGGAACTGTGTAGTGCTAGCAACTTAATCTTCTACTTCTCAAGCTCCATTATTTTTTTCCTGGAAAAATAGCAGGGAAAGGGAAGTTGTGGGAAAACGATTAGCAGCTCATTTGCTTCTCATATTGAAAAAGTATCGATTAAAAAATATTTGAGCCCTTTGTATGTGCTAGGCACAGGTCAGTTAAGGTGCTAGGGAGTAGGAAAAAAAAAGATGAAGAAATAGTCCCTACTCAACCTCAGAAGAAATATAAATTTAGGTAAACAATTGCCTTGAACAGATAAGGAAATTCTGGTTTATATGATTAGATTCTTCCAATTAGTTAAGTCTTAATGGTTGTTCATTTTCAACTTTTACTAAGGGTATGTGTGTGTCTGTCTCTGTGTGTTTCCTTTGTTTTGTTTTCTTTCCTATTACCAATTTATGTTTGCTCAGGACAGTCAGAAAAAAAAATCACTTTTCTACAAGGTCTGTCTAGAAGGTTTCCAGCCATGTAATATGAAATATAGAGACATTTATTGATGAGGATAGGAGAAACAAGAAACATTGTACATCAGACAATGATGCTTTAGTCCCCTTCAAAGTAGGCACCTTGGGACCTCACAGTTTTCCCAATTACCATCAGTTACCCTATTGTATTTTCTTGAATCTCATTGACAAATCTGAAATCTCTTTCCTTTTAAAGGTGGTTTTAGTTTTGGGAAAAGCCAGAAGTCACATGGTGCTGTATCTGGGCTGTAAGGGGGCTGCGTCACCTGGGTAATTTGCTGTTTTGTCCAAAAACTCTGCACATGACATGATGCATGAGTGGGCACATTGTTGTGATGAAGATGCCAATCACCAATTGCCCAGAGCTGAGGCCTTCTGAATCATTTGAATATTTTCTGCAGAGGAGTGTTCAAGCTTAATGCAAAATTTGATGCAGATTTGTTGCTCTACTTGGTCATTTTGAATGTGATTGCCACGCAGTACACATGCTCACACAGTGGCATCTACCACCCCCCACTGACTAGTACAGTGAAGTCATCATTGTTCACACGTGCACATTGCAGTCCACTCTCCTTGGCTCCCACATTACATCAATGTCATGCAAACTGTTCTCATTATATTAACAGTGGCTGAACTTTTGCTGAATAGACCTCATATTGCTTCTAGGAAACATGGCATGAACCATGATCAAATGGATAAATATTGTGATTACCAGGATGCTGGTTCACCAGTTTTCTGGATGGGGTAGAAACCAATGCTAAGTGCACAGTGATAATGAGTAAGGCACTTTGCGATGGTTGAATTATCTGGATGATCTCTGGAGATTCTTTTTTTGAGGTCAGTTACCTAAGTATCTTTTTCTGTCAGATATTTTTGTTTTATTTTGAGGAACTTACATTTGTATAAATACTTGTCATATGGGAAAATGTTAGAAAAAATACTAACATAAAGTTTATAGATTTATTTACTGGTTAAATGCTAATTTAAAGCATTTAAGCCTCTTTCTTGTTAGTTTTTTAAAAACAAACAAAATTTTCCTTGAGTTTTTTTCCACTGCATTTTGATGGAAATAATGGGTAGTTGGCTTATTGTGCTGTAATGTTTTTATACTCTCATTTAAAAAAATCAGTTATATATGGCCCTGGTTGGGTATCTAAGTTGGTTACAGCATTGTCCCAATATACCAAGATTCTGGGTTCAATTTCTGGTCAGGGCACATGCAAGAAGCAACCAGTGAATGCATAAATAAGTAGAACAACAAATCTCTCCCTGTGTCTTTCTCTCTCTCTCAAACAGAGACATTTGATCTCAAAGTCAATAAAAGTAAAGAATTAAAGAAATAGTTATGTTTGCCCACAGTTTAAAGTTGTAAGGGTTTGATATGACACAGAGCATCTCCTATGCCCTCCCTTCTTTTCAGCCTCTCTAGTTCTTCCTTTCTAGAGGCATGATGTTTAGAATATATGTCTGATTGTTTTAATCATTTATCTTTGAATCTCAAATAACACGTTTATTATGCTACCTGTTGGTGTTTCTGTTTCATACTTGTCAGTTTCCCAGTACGGAAGATCAGGCTTTAGCTATCTTTCACCACCCCCTTTCCCCCAAACCCCATACTCACCTTTCACTTACCTTCCCAGAATGGTTCTATTATAATTTTGGTGTAATTTGTTTTTCATTGTTTACATTATTATGACTATTTAAGTACTGTTTATAGCTGGGAAACACAGTATATAATGTTTACTTTTTCTGTCCATTGTATTTTCTGTGTTTTCACTTGGTTAATTTTCTAATCACTAATTCAGCCCTAAATTGTTTAAAATTACTCTCATGATGGTAAAACACATGAGACAGTCTATTAATTTCTTGTGTTTAAACACATCTTTTAGGGGGTTTCTGACATGTTCCAGTGTAGGCTGGTTGCTCTCTATTCTTGCCACATTGGTAATTTAGGAACTTACTTCCCCATTATTCTGAAAGAATTTCCTTTCTTTTTCACTGTAGTTGGGTTTCCTATTTCCTGATCCCATGTCTTCCTCTGTCTTATTCCCTTGGTTTGCTCCATAGCTTTTTAAGAAAGAGTATTTGGGAAATAATTTTTTGAGATTTTGCAGGTATGAATATGACTTTATTTTTTCCTCAACTTAATTATTTCTTGGTTGGCTGATTCTATAATTCTGTGTTGTAAATCATTTTCCTTCATAACTTTAAAAGCATTTCTCCATTGTTTATCTACCCTCCAGTGATGCTCATGTGAAGTTTAATGTAACATTATATACTTTATCCTTTGAATAAAACTTATTTTATCTGTCTGGAAACTTGTAGGATCTTCCTTTTGTCCCTAGTGTGCCTTAATGTGGTTTTTTTTTCCTTCTGGTTTTTAAATTTTTTTGACACTTGAGGAACCATTCCATCTGAAAAATCACCCCCTTTGGTTTTAGAAACTTTTCTTGAATTATTTTGTTGATGATTTCTTCCCTTCTGTTTTCTCTGTTCTGTTTTCTAGACCCTGCAGTTTTTCATTTCTATAATTACCATTTTTAGTTTCAAGACCTTAGTGTTGTTGTACGCTCCTTCTCCCTGAACCCCAAATTAGGGCTTCTTGTTCTTATTTTATGGGTGGGTTATTTTTCTGTTAACTCTCTGCAGGTATTAGTTATACTTTTTATTTTTATTTTTAAAATATTTTCTCTCCTGTATAGTCTGTTTCTTCTCTCTTTTTCCTTTTTTTTTGGCTTGGTCACTATTTTTCATATTAGATATCTGATGTCTTTGATTGTTCTTGGAATCTGCTCATATGTGAGAGTGAAGCACTAATAATAAATTAGCAAACATACATATATATATAATGCTTAGAATGTGTCAGACACAATTTTAACTTCTCATAAAGACTTCAGGAGTTAGTTACCATTGTTATTCATTATTAATTATGATTATTATATGAGGAACTGAGGCACAAAATGTGTAGTAAGTTGCCTAGTGTAATACAGTTGGTAAGTGACAGAGCTGGGATTTGAATCCAAGCAGCCTGACTCCACGGTCTCTTCTTTGAACCTTTATTTATATTTACTCTTTCGAGTCTTATGAAATAAGGAGTGAATTGGAAATTGTGTGCGTGTGGTTAGAGTTTGTCAAAGTAGTGTGACCCGAGTGAACTCTATCTTTGTGGAACCTCTGATGAAGTCCTTTTTCATGAGTTAAATTAGATTCACCAGAGAAGAATCTTTTAAACTGCCAAATAGAGGTTGACTTGAAACCCGGCCACAGGCAGGTCGGTTGCTGAGTGCTGAAAGAGGCCCTGGGGATTGGGCCTCAGCGCTTGACACAGCTTTGACTTAGTTCACCTGTCTCAGTGTCTTCCAGTCTGGAGACCCTGAGTGGTAGCGTGTCCAGGGAATAAACCTTTAGTCTTCAGCAGTGATAAGGAACTGTAAGTTGCTCAGTTGGGCAGATTCTGGGAAGGAATCTTGGGTTTATCCGTGACTCTTCTTTTGAGTCTTACCTTTACCTAGCTTTCAGTGCCCTCCCCCATTCCTGAGCCTTTGTGAATTCTGTGATGTAAACGTGATTCTCCTTTTCTCACTCATAGTTTGATTCATCTTTGTATTTATTTTCTAGTTTTGTACAGTTTTCTCATTTCACACTGTCTTTGACCCTGTGTTTATGAGGAAACAAGCAATCAAAACAAGTATTTGCTATCTTTTAAGAAAAAACTTTTGGGAAAATACTTGAATAAATTGTATGTCCTTGGTGTGCCATTTAAAATTTTCTGTTAGGTTCGATGAAATAGATCTCAAATGTGTCCTACCTGAAACATTTCGTGGTGCTCCAGCTAGATAAACAACCTTATGAAAATCTTTCCTTTCACCTTGGACATATTTTCTTCTTTCTTACAGCTCTTCTATGTCTCATATTATTTGTATTTGCATGCTTTTCTTACACTCTGCCCTTCCCCCCACACCTGACTTTAACTCCTTAAGGACCTTGAGTGATCTTCCAGAGTTGCTCAATAAAATTTGTTACAGGAAGTGTTATATATATGTTCTTGTAAAATATTAGCAATATATCAAATACTGAGGATAGCAAAGGAGGAAATTAATACAGTGGTGCAATAAGAAATTAAATTTAGATATAAAGTTGTATGATAATTGTTAAACATTGACATTATGAAATCTTTCAATTTAGATACCTAATCATAACAGAACATACATCTCTTTTTCCAGGACAGTCAAGGAAAAACTGTGTGATTTGTCAATTTTTTGCTCAGCCTCATGATTGTATAACTTAGATGGCAGATATATTTAGTGTTGCTATATTGTATTTGTAGTGTAATGAGATATAATGTTAAGTGCTTAGAAATATTCCAAAGAGTTTATAAATGCACTTTAGGTAAAATAATGTTTTAGTGTATTAGAGAGGGTAAATCCATAAAGAAGCCTATATTTGTAATTTTCATTTTAAAAACTTTCCAGTTTTTGTATTTTGTAAAATAGATTTTTATTAATGAGTGTTGTAATTTTCTTTCCTCCTGGTCTTTCAAATGTTGAGAAGGAAACAAACTTTTTTAGGATTTGAAAGTAAATTATTAAGAGAAAGGTTATTGCTTTAAAATAATGTTTATTTTTTTAATACTGTATTTTTAAGAAACTCAGCATGCAGTCATCATTTAAGATATATTAATATTTCTTTGAAAATAAAGTAGGGGAAGACTTTTATCTGCATTTTAATATGTAGAAGTTGCTGAGAGGTATGGAAAACATCAGTGGTCAATACTATGTTCTTTTGTAGAGCTAAATCAGTACTTAGGAAACTGATGGTATTTGCTTCATTACCACAGGCAAACAAAGCTGAAATGATTGTCAGGCACGGGTATTTGTTTTTGTTTTCAAATTTTTTGGCACCTTACAAATAATTTATTGGGATATGACTTATGAAAACACAAGGAAGTATTACTCTAAAAATTCCATTCTTTTGAAACCATACTATTTGGGTACAGTGTTCGTAGATGCTAAAAATATTTTTTAATTGTCTCCTGAGATTTGTGGGATACATGTGGAAAGACAAACTTAGTGTTTATAGTTTGACTTGGTTAATTCTCTGTATCCATATCACTCTTCTTTCATAATTTCTTCATGAAAAAATGTAATCACATACAGATTTCTATTTGCTTGCAACACAAAATTAATGTGAATTCCATTTCAAAATAACCACCGTCAAAAGTTTCTGAAAGTCTGGTTTATATTTTTTAAGTGCACTAGGTGGATGACTTGCTTAGTTTTGTTTTTTGGGGAAGTACATCTTTAAAAATATTTTCATTGGATTTTTAAGATGTGAGTAATGGTGACAGTACTGGTATCCTAGTTAGTTTAATGTCCTTCCTTTTTAGAATTCCTTCATTGTGTCCTTCGTTTTCTCTACATATATTTCTTTTAGTGGCATTACCTACTAAGTTTCTATGCAAATAAGTTTTCTTTGCTTGTTAAAGCAAAATAATTCTTGAGATTGTTTTTTACTATTTATTTTTGTTCGATTCTTTTTGTTTGATTTTTGAAAGCAGTACTGTGAATTTCAGTGACAAGGCAAAGCGTGGCTATAGATAGCTACTGCCTCATCACTCAGAGCAAAATGCCTTGAAAATTATTGCTTAACGTATGGTTTAATTTGTTGTAGCTATTTTTCTTTTAGAAATTGGAGGATATTATTTTTTCCTGTAATCAAGCCCATCTTGTATTTCTGAGTCAAGGAAACTATAATTAATACATGGATGTGTTCACTTTTGAAATATAGAAAAGGAAACCAGTTTTTATTGACAAGAGCATCACTTGTGGCTACTGACTCACAATTTATTGTGAATTTTTTTCACTTTAATGTATACCACTTATTACTTGTTTACCTCTCCAGATCTTTTAGTTATTTCATGGTTTGTTAGATAAAAGCTTCATTTTTATGATATACATTTAGGACAAAATAGAACATGTGTTGTCCTACCAATTGTCTTCCTTACATACTTTAAGAGTAAAGAAGAGAGGGATTCTGGATATTCGCCTGTGTTTTTTCCTTCCCTGGTCTCCCACGAATACATGACTTGATTTATCTTGATCAGCCTAGTAACTTGCTCCACATTTTTCCAAAAGTGCAAAGCAGTTTCAGCTAAAAATACACATATCAAAATGCTCCAGAAGTTGTGGCCACAGCTCAAAAATGCTGATCAATTTTGAAAATCTAAATCAACCTCGGCCATGAAACCAAGGGAAGAACCTTTGTGGTGGGGGACAGATTTCCAAAAATTCACCACAGTCCTGTTCTTAACTGGAGTTTGTGCTGATGTTGCCAGACAACTGAGGAATAGATGCATAAAGCAGGAAGCATTATTGAATTGAGCCCTAGCGCCAATTTGGGAAAAGCAAATTAAAATGTAAAAGAATATTTTTCCACTCCTGGCGTCTCAACATAAAATAGCAAAATACATGGTTGTAGAAAAAAGTCACAGAAATTGCTAATTTTGCCAAAAAAGTCTAGTTTTTTGAGTTAAAAATGCATACACATATAGTTTTAAAATGTCTTTTATCCCAACTATAATAGTTTTAACTTACAAATCAAACTGTGCACACCTTTAAGTCAGAGTGTTGTGACATAGCCCGCTGTGTGTGTGGGGGGGCTTGTCTCAGTGTCTTCTGTTATTTCCAGGTGCTCGGGAAGAATGGATGATGACGATTTTGGTGGTTTTGAGGTATGTGCTATTATGTACCTTAATTTTGTTTATGTAATTGATTTAACTTTGTGAGGTTATAATGCAGTATATACTATTTTGAACATGTATTATTTTTCATGGGCATTCATGATCTTTTTCTTGATCATTTTGAATGTAATTTTGGAATAAAAAGTGAAATTACGGCAATTAAAGTACATCCCATCTGGAAGTTAAATTGATTTATTATTATTGAACATTGGTCATGCCCGTAGGAATGGTTTAAATTAGGGTAATTAAGTGCTACTAGTGGAAACACTAAAGAAGAGGTTTTAAAAATTGTCAGCAGATGATTTTGTTGGGATACATGTCAATTAGAAAATACTTGTGAGATGAGAGATGACTTTGAAGATCTGTCACATATTTTCGCGTTTACACCTGTAATGAGTTCATGTGGACTATTAACTACATAGCCTTTCAGTGGCTCGCAGAGCTAATTAGTGTGTTTGTGTCAGAGTCTTCTCTTAGGATTGAGTTTGTATTTTGTAAGTGGAAATTGTTAGCCGGAGAAGCACTGCTTTTCCTTAATCCTTTTCAGTGAGTGTTCATTTTATTGAAATATTTTGTAACCCAGTTATTTTTATGGAGCCAGTATAGTCTTGCAGGAAAGTCTCTGGATTAGGAGTCAGGATGCCTGAGCTCCAGTCTGGAACCACCATCGAGTGAGCTCTGTGACTTTTTTAAGTGAGACTCTTTCCTAGTTTGGGATTTGGTAAAATGAGATTGTTCAAAACAGGGAATGTAGTCAATGGCATTGATAGGAAACATAAGCTATTAAGTGCATATTCAGTGTTCTGAATATTATGAAAGAATGGTGTGAATTTTTTTTGGTTAGGGCCATTTTCTGTTGATCTTTAATGATCTGTTCATATGGAAATATTTAGAATATGAACATACCTGTTGTCTACATTTCATCTAAAACTTTTTTGTTTAGCATTTGTATGTTTTTTATATTTTGGGTTTTGTTGGTTGATTGAATCTTATTTATGTTTCTGAAATGTAACATTTAAAATTTTATTAAAATTTTTCTATTTTGAGGAAAACATTTTAGATATTTTCTTAGTTTATTGTTTAGGAGTTGTCAGTTATTTGAAGGTTAAAACTTAGTATAGTCTCTTTTATTTAAACCATTTTTGATTTGTTATATTAAAAAAATTGAGTGGGTAGTGCTCTTTGGAGTAACAATTATACTTCAGTGTTAGAGTTAATGGGCCTGTTATTTTCAGTATTACGTAGGTACAGTTTTAACCAACCATTCCAATTTAATTGTGGTTATTAGGGTTCTTTCTTACCACATCCTGTTACAGAAATATGGAAGGTCTCTATCCTTGGTCATATAAACCATGATCATTTTCCAGAGTTTGTAGAGTAGCAATAGCTACATTATATTCTATATCACTTACCTCCTGGGGCAGATTTCCCCAGTTGACTTCTTGGCAACAACTCAATGAAGAGTCTGAATTGAAATTGTGGCTCTTTTTTCAACAATAACTTTACTGTAACCTGGACACTTAAGAGGCAGAAAACTGCACTCTTACACATATCTCAACATTTCGGTAATTGTCCCTTAGTTTTAAAACTGTTTAATAGTAGGTCTTGTTAATTTAAAATGTCAGCTTTAGGAATTCTGTAAAGTTGGAGTAAGTGAGTCCAGCTGGTAGATTATTCAAAAATATAGGTGAATGTCATTTCTTTTAGCTTGATTTCAAAGTAGGTCTTGTGCTAATTAATGAAAAAGATTTGGCCTCTAGTTTTTTAAAGAAAACTGATCTGTTTTTATTATGTACGTGGGTAAATGTGGTAAGTTAAAGTATAATACTTAGGTATGAAGTTCACAAGTGAAAATGTGATTAAGGATATATAAAATAAAAATTTCATTGACAGGAGATGTATTTCAGTAAGAAAGGAAATTTTTTACTTAAAGATAATAGAACATGATTACTGGGGGTAGTGAGTATTGATGGGGGTGGTAGCAATGAAGACTGAAAAGCAGTTGAGTGTTCAGAAGGAATTTGAAAATGTGTGGTGTTTTACAGAGAATATGCTTGTAGAAATGGAAAGCTTGATTGCTTAAATAGCATTTCTATTTTCCAGGTCATCTAAGTAATTTTGCCTTTGTTTTCTAGGCTGCAGAGATTTTTGACGGTGGAAGTGGTGAAACCCAAACTACATCTCCTGCTATTCCTTGGGCTGCTTTTCCTACAGGTACTACTATACAGTAACTAGGAGTTTTACTATTTTTTATTCTTATTTAACATTTTTGCCTTTTCTTTGGTAGTCTCTTTCTATATTTGTACTTAGCCTTCTATGATCTGAAAAATGGAATGGCCCAGGTTTAGTCTAGGACTTTGTTTATTTCATAACAAATTATGAATTGCATAACAAATTCTGCAATGGTGGTTTGAGGCCTGATTCAAAACATAATATCATGAACATTAAATGAAATTAAAGTACAATTTACATTTCCTAATTTGTCCTAGTTTAGGAGGGTGAGTTTCAAATAGTATTTTTTAGGTTGTCTAGTTCATTAATTAAAGACTCCTTATTCTATTTTAAATGTATTCTAAAAATAACTTATTGTGTCCACCAGTATTAAAATTTAGAAGTTTTTTTCAGAAAAGTCACTCAAAAGTATTAGAAATAAACCATCCAAGAAATTAAATACAAAAATAAATTCCATTATTGAGAGATATTTGGTGGAAGACCTGATGTTCAATATTAATATAATTCATGTCTAAACAGTATTTTGAGTTTTCTAGACTTTAACAGCCCTGGTTAGTCTTAGATTATCAGAGATATTCATCCTACAAATATTCTTCTAGTGCTTATCATGCATTAGGCACTGTGGGGTTATGTTCTTTACTTCAAGGGTCAGGCACATGCATATCTGTGATTTGCGAAGAAAGATCATTTTGTCATCCGTTCATTTAGCAAATGTTTCATGCTTGGTATGATTCATGTACTATCATTGAAGATGGGTGGGTCTTGAAGGATGCACATGACTTCATTAGGCAGAAATAGGAGAATGGGGAAAGATTTTGAAGGGAGAAAAAGAAATGGAACAAAGGTGTAAATGTGGGAAAGAGGATGGCATAATTAGGAGGCTCATTCTTATTTGAGGAAATTCTACTTGTACGTGGTGTTTCCTTTTCCTAGAATTTTCTTCTGCCTTGCCACTTCCTCCCACTATCCTTTCTGTTTTATGTGTTATTTCTTTAAAATTTATTTTTATGGGAAGCCTTCCCTGAGAACGCTCCACATCTATGTGTACCTGTTTTCTGACTTTCATGTTAGACTGTAAGTTTTGTGGGATTAGATAGCATGTATGTTTGCCTTACTGTTGTGTCTTAAATGCTGAGCACAGTGCCTAGCTTCTAGTTGGCCCCAATAAATATGTATAGAAAGAATAATTAAAGAAAAAATGATGAATTGATTGAATGAATAAATAAATAACTGAATGAATCACTAGACTAGAGTGTCAATGGAAATTGATAGGAAGGTTTGGGATAATGTTTTAGTTTTTTCAGTTTGCTGTTACACACACACACACACACAGATGTAGTCCTCAGAGCTTAATGAAATTGGAATTAAAGAACAACAGTCTATTGTACATACACAGTGTCTCCCTTACTCCCTTAAATACATTAGACTTGAAGAAAGTCCTCTTCTTCTAAATTTCCAAATGTCCTCAGTGACTTTTAGAAGCAGAGGAAATTAGCTCCCCAAGCAGCATAGCCAAAGGGAGATCTCCACAGACACCACAACCTGCTGGGGAGAATTCCACTTTATGGTCAGCACCTGCACAGCAGCTCATACACTGTTACTGCTTGGGATCGATCCTCGCAGTCAGCCAGACTAAGGAAAAACCCCACCCGTGGACAGTCCAACAGTGATCAAGACTAAACTAAAACATAAAGGGCTTACATAACATGCACAAGGGACATTCTTGGAGCACTCAACTCAGGTGATCGGGGAGACTGCACCACTGAGCCCCAGAGGATACTTACTATATAAGGTCACCGTACCAAGACAGGGAGACATACACAGATCTATGTAACACAAACAAATACAGAGAAGCAGCCAAATGGGGAGACAAAGAAATATGCCCCGAAAGAAGAACAGGAGAAATCCCCAGAAAAAGAACTAAATGAAATGGAGGTAAGCAATCTGCCAGATACAGAATTCAAACAATGGTTATAAAGATACTCAAGGAACCTAGTGAGAATTTTGACAGCACAAAAAAGGCATAGAAACCATAAAAAAGAACCAATCAAGCAAAATATAACCAAAGACACTGAAATAGAGAACAGGCTGATGGTGACCCGAGGGGAGAGGGGAGGGAATTTCAGGGGAAAAAGGGAACAGTTATAGGAACAAGTATAAAAGACACAGGGACAAAAACTAGGGGGTGGGGTGGAAATGGGAGGGAGGTGGGGAGGGCTGGGGGTGTGGTCTGGGATGGGAGTAAAAGACAGAAAACCATACTTGAACAACAATTAAAATTAAAAAAAAAAACCAACCAGAAATAAAGAATAGAGTATCTAAAATGAAGCATACACCAGATGGAATCACTAGAAGCTTAAATGAAGTAGAAGATTGAATAGGTGAATTGAAAGACAGTGTAGCAGAAAATACCCAATTAGAGCAAAAAAAAAGAAAAAAATAATTAAAAAAATGAAGGTGTTTTAAGGGACCTCTGGGACAACAGATTGATTACAACCAATGAAATAGGAGCAGTCATCAAAAAACTCCCAACAAAGAAAAATCCTAAACTGATGGCTTCACAGGTGAATTGTGCCAAACATTCAAAGAAGATGTAACACCCCTCTTCCTCAAACTATTTAAAAAAATGCAAAATGAAGGGAGACTCCAAGGCTCATTTTATGAGGCTAGCATTATCTTTATTTTAAAACCAGAAAAAGATACTACAATGAAAGATAAGTATAGGCCAATTTCCTGGTCAACATAGAAGCAAAAATCCTCAAGAAATATTAGCAAACCAAATTCAGCAATGCATTGAAAAGGTCGTACACCATGATCAAGTGGTATTTATTCCTGGGATGCCAGGTTGATACAATATCCTCAAATCAATTAACATGATACACCACATAAACAAAAGGAAGGATAAAAATTATATCATTATATCAATAGATGCAGAAAAAGCACTTAACAAAATCCAGCACCTATTTATTATAAAAACTCTCAGCAAAGTGAGAATTGAGGAATAATAACTCAACATAATAAAGTCTACATATGACATATCCACAGCTGACACCATACTCAACATGGAAAAGCATTTTCTTTAAGATTAGAAACAAGACAGGGATATCCACTTTGAACATGTATTCAACATGGTACTGGAAGTCGCAGTACCATATTAATCAGATAAGAAGAAGAAATAAGACATCCAAGTTGGAAAGAAAGAAGTAAAACTGTCATTATTTGCAGATGGCATGATACTATATACAGAGAACCCTAAAGATTCTACTAAAAAATTACTAGAACTGATAAATGAGTTCAGTAAAGTAGCAGAATACAAAATAAATAATCATAAGTTGGTTGCATTTTTATGCACCAATAATGAACTATCAGAGAAACTAAAAGAGCAAATCCTTTTACAGTTGCATCAAAAATATTAAACACCCTGGAATAAATTTCAGCAAGGAGATAATAAACCTTTACTTAGAAAATTATAAGATATTGACGAGGAAATTGAAGGAGACACAAATAAATGGAAGTGTATGCTATGCTCTTGGATAGGAAGAATTAACATAATTAAAGCATTTGTACTACCTAAAACAGTCTACAGATTCAACACATTACCTATCAAAATATCAATGACATTTTTATAGTACTATAATAAATAGCTCAAAAATTTATATGAAACCACAAAAGATCTCAATAGCCATAGCAGTCTGGAGAAAGAAGAACAAAGTTGGAAGTATCACCTTACCTGATGTCAAACTATATTACAAGTGTATATTAAAGCAATGTGGTACTTGCATAAAAACAAACACATAGATCAATGATACAGAATAGAGAGCCTGGAAATAAACCCATGCCTATATGGTCACGTAATATATAACAAAGGATGCAGGAACATACAATGGGGTAAAGACAGTCTATTCAACAAATGGTGTTGAAAAAATTGGATAGATACATGCAAAAAAAAAAAAAAAAGAAAAGAAACTAGACCACCTTTTCAGACCACATAGAAGAATAAACTTAAAATGGATTAAAGACTTTTAGCTTTGGCTGGTGTGGCTCAGTGGTTGAATGCCAACCTGTGAACCAAAGGGTTGCCGGTTCAATTCCCCATCTAGGGCACATGCATAGGTTGCAGGCCAGGTCCCCAGTAAGGGGTGCATGGGAGGCAACTACTCCCTGGTGTTTCTTTCCCTCTCTTTCTCCCTCCCTTCCCCTCTCTAAAAAAAAAAAAAATACACAGCATCTTAAAAAAAGAATCAACCATGTTCTTTTAAAAAATAAATAAAACAAATAAAGACTTTTAAATGTACAACTTGAGGCCTGGCTGGTGTGGCTCAGTTGTTTGTATGTCATCTCACAAACCAAAAGGTCAAAGGTTTGATTCTTGGCACATGCCTGAGTTGTAGGTTTGATGCCGGTCTGGGTATTTGTGGGAGGCAACTGATTGATGCTTACCTCTCACATTGATGTTTCCCTTTCTCCCTTCCTCTCGTCCTAAAAGCAATGAGAAAATGTCCTCAGATGAGGATTAAAATTGTAAAAGAAAAACAACAACCCACAATGAGATATTACCACAATCCTGTCAGAGTAGATATCATCAGTAAATCAAGTCAACAACTGTTGGTGAGGATGTAGAGAAAAGGGAATCCTCGTGCCCTCTTGGTGGGAATGAATATTTGTGCAACCACTATGAAAACCAGTATGGAGGTTCCTCAGAAAATTAAAATCAAACTGCCTTATGACCCAGCGATTCTACTTCTGGGAATTTATCTGAAAAAGCCCCAAATACTAACTTGAAGTAATATCTGCACCCCTATGTTCATTGCAGCATTATTTACAATAGCGAGGCTATGGAAGCAGCCCAGGCACCCATCAGATGAGTGGACTTAAGAAAAACGGCTGTGGTACATACATACAATGTGATATTACTTGGTCGTAAAAAAGAATGAAATCTTACCATTTGTGATAGCATGGGTGAATCTAGAAAGTTTTTTGCTAAGTGAAATAAGATAGAAAAAGACAAATATAATTTCATTTATATGTGGAATCTAGAGCAAAATAAATGAACAAACACAGTAGAAATGGACTCATAGAGATCAGAATTATGGTTGCCAGAGGGGTAGCAGTTGAAGCAGTTGGATGACAAAGGGAAGGGATTAAGTAGGACAAATTGGTAGTTCCAAAATACTCATGGGGATGTAAAGTATAGCATAGGAATTTAGTCATTAATATTGCTTCAGCTAGTTATGGTGCCAGGTGTGTACTTGAAATATCATGGGGGACCACTTTGTAAAGTATATGATTGTCTAACCACTAAGCTATGTACCTGAAACTAATACCAAATAATATTGAATGTAAACTGTAATTGAAAAACAAAAAAAATCACATTGTTATGTCTCCCATTTCTATGTGTCTATTTTTGTTTAAGCCTTGGAGGGCTGACTATGTTTTAATTTTCTTTTTTTTGACTCCTAAGTACCTACTAGAGCATTGTTCCTTGTTAATAAACAATGCTCAATAATTTTTTCTTTATTGTTAATAAAGAAGATTTACTTTAAAGTAACTTTTTGATTATTTTTAATTCTTTGGGGTCAAATAGTCTTTCAGTCACAAGCTAGATGTAGGCAAACCTAAACTTTACTTAAAAATTGTAATTTTGGAAAGCTTGCCCAAAGATGGCTAAGAAGCTTTTATTTCTAGGGCTCAGTTATCTCTCCAGGTATTCCCCATTTACACAAATTATCTGGAAATAATGATTAACAAGAGTGGTGACAGAGTCTGAATAAGAGAGAATAGCTATGTTGCTTTTTTTTTTCTTTTTAAATATCTTCACTGGTCCTAATGTGTGTCACCAGGGAACAGTATAGGACAGTACAGGTTGGACTAAAGTGTATTTCAAAATATTAGTGTCTAGAAGCAATAATTGTAGTATCTATTTTCCCTCTTCATTTCTATATTTATTTTCCTAACCATTTTTTAAAGGAAAATTATTCCAGATTTTGTATAGTATTTATGTCAGTAAGTTTTTGAGTTGGCTACTCATAGAACTTTATTTTTATGAAAACACCTTGTTTGCTTAGAAATCTCTTGTTTTTTGACATCATTCTTAAACAATTCAGTATCTTTTATGAATTTGTATAAGACTAGTAATTCTCTACTTTTTCGGAAACTAACTTTTCAAAATCAATGTCTATCTTCTGATTCATACACTTGTATATGTACATATAAATGCAAAGATGTACAGAATGTAGACATATATAGGTAGAGGGATATTATAATTTTTTCCTTTTTCTCCACTTTTACTTTCCAGGCAAGGTCTCTTTCCTATCAAACTCTTTTGAAGGAGGGAGCTAATGTTTACTTGACCTTTCAAGGTCTAAGAACATTACACATCTTAGTTTGGCTTTAGTATGTTTTTGATTCATTTCTGATTGAAGCAGACCCAAAGTTTCTGAGTTCATGGGATTTATTTAAATTAATTTTTAGAGTGTTCATTTATTTGCAGATTCACTCATTATGTTTTTAAAGTACACCGTGCATCAGACACTAAGTGCCATGTGGTGTGGGCCTTATTTTGTTCTCAGTGATGCCATATAAAAATTGGCACCACAGAGGTATTGTTAATATTGGCAAGCACTTTTATCAGTAACTTCAGCCTCAAATCTTTGCATGAAAAAAATATGAAGTCAGAAAGTATTGTTCTGTCACCATTGTGTACAATGTGGGTGGTGCTGTTTTAGAGGCAAATGACTGTTCATTTTTTACTTTTAACTGTATAAATATAAATTGTCTAGAATGCGAGGTGGGAGGCCAAACCTTGCATACTGTCCTTTCCAATATGTTTTTAAGTTCTGTGTAGCATTGCACAGACCACATTAGAATGCATTGGCCATCAAAGGGAAAAACAAGTGGTCCAGATAGATACTTTAATCCAAATTAGCTCTTTCAAAACAGCTTATATAGAAGGCAAACTAAACTATCTGTCACAAGCCGACCCTTTAGAAGGAATAATGGGAATTGGTCCAGCAGATGTTGAACCAAGTAACTTAGATGTGGTTCACTTTGCATCTGGAGTTATTTGCATACAAAGCCAACAGGAAAGTTCAAACATTTTTCTCAAGACATTGGCAGAGAGAAACCTGGAAGACAGATGCCTTTTTGATTTCATGGTTCAGTTTTTCCATTCTCCATTCTCCTGGCCAGGAAAACCTAGGACAACAAATCGGTCATTTTATTAATATCCCATTACTCTCTTTGCTAACCCTGATTTTCCAGTCGAATCTGTGTTACACATCTACAAGAGTTCAGAACCTGAGTTCACATATTTTTGTTTGAGAAAGAATTGTTGTGATATATTTCTTCAGATTAATCTGAAAAATAGGAATATAAGTATTAACTGAATTTTACTTTGATCTATATTTGAGATAAAATTTTAAGATGACTTATTACATATGCATATACTTACAATAAGCAGTATGTACCATACTATTTAAAAATTTTCCATACCTTCTACTTTGTGTGTATATTAGACATTTTTACCAGGATTTAAAGTGGATTTCCATTCCAGTGTAATAATTTTGTAATATATTTATACCGATTATTTGAATAGACGATTGGCAGATAGCTTCTTTTAGCTACCTCCAGTACGTTTGCTTAAGTCCCAGGTTACCAACTCACCTCTTGTTTTATCTGGAGTCAGTTTCTTTTAAAATGATCACTAAGGTGATAGCTTGTATAAGCTGTGAGTTATTACTGCATGTGTATGAGTCTTTATGTGAATTTGCAGTAATTTATGTCAGTTCCTGTCTTCATTAATGCATATAACAATCAGTGATATTTATTATGACTGAAGATGAGGTTTCTAATGTGGTTCAGAATCAAATCTCTCTGACTCCGGAATGAAGAGCCTTTGCCTTGAACCAACTGTGTAATTTCACTGAAACTGAATTATTTAATCGGTAAGTTAAAGGACTAGACAATGTTTGTGCATCCTTCCAGATTTTGAGTTCTGAGCTTAGTTTTCGGTTTTTTTCCTGCTCAGTGTCTGTAATGTGAGTAGCTTTCACCAGGTAAGTCACGGTACCTGACTTGAACTGCTTGGCTCTCCTGTCAGGGCACTGTTCTCATCTATTACACCTGCTCTACAAACAGAACTGTAAATGCAGGACACACATAGTGATGTGAAGAACTGGAATACTGAAGGGAAGCTTGGTCCTTTTAAATCAATTTCAATTATTATCGGTTACTGTTTAAACTGGTTTTTCTTACACTATTTTATGGTGTAGTCTTTTATCAGGTCTGATTCCGAACTTCCTTTTAAAAAGACTGATTTGACTTTTAGGATGTTGTACAATACATTTTAAAAAATAAGCAATTTGAAAATAGAGTTGTAGGGATTTTCTCATATTACTAAAATATTGAAGTTTTGGCAGCACATTATTTTTCTCTAAGATTAAGACAGTGCTCTGCCTCTTTATTATCATAATCCTGAATAAGGGGGGAAAATGTTAGATTGTATTTGGCTCAGTAGCAGGAGGAACCATTGCCTGGTGTTCTTATACTAATATATACATTTCTGCATAGCTGTTCTTCTGAATTATGTTTCTGTGGCTTAAGAAAATAAACTTTTTATTGTTTTTGAGAGACAGGTAGATACATATACATATGTAGTATAAAAGGCATTAAAGAAAAGGGAAATATTAATGGTATTCATTGAAAAATTTTTTTATATTCTGGTCCTTCTTCCCAGATATAACTTGTTTTCCATTTTCTTTTTAAACCCTCCAGATATCTCCCAGGCACAAAAAATGTGAATGCATCCTCTTTTTTACACAAATGTCAGTATACTGTATATTATAGTAGACACCCCAAAATGGAATTTATTTATAAAAATTTGTGTATTCTGCCCTAGCTGGTATGGCTTAGTAGATTGAGTGCCGGCCTGTGAACTGAAGGGTCGCTGGTTTGATTCCCAGTCTAGGGCACATGCCTGGATGCGGACCAGGTCCCAAGGAGGGGGCATGTGAGAGGCAACCACACATTGATGTTTCTCTCCCTCCCCTTTCCTCTCTAAAATAAATAAATAAAATCTTTAAAAAAATTTGTGTATTCTTACATGTTTAAACTTTAGTCACCTTCAATGTACTGTGCATACCACTTTTCCCACTGCTGAAAACAGTTTTTGAACTCAATGACTTGGGTGCCTTTAGTGCTTCTATCATTTTTTGTTTTGCTACTCTCCCACATTGGCAAAATGTTTCCCGTTGCAGATATTTTTAATCTGGGGAAACGAAAAAAAAGTCGCTTGGGGCAAGATTGGGTAAACAGGGAGGGAGGGACATGGGGGCCATGCTGTTGTTGGTCAAGAACTGCCAAACACTCAGTGTGGTGTGGGCAGGAGTGCTTGTAAATCACCCATCATGAAATGGGCACATGCGTCGAGTCTTCAGAAATATTTACTGAATGCTTATTAACTCAAATTTTTATTGAAGTTCTCATGAAGATCTATTGTCCCCCTAAGTTCTTTACCAATACAAAAAAATATATGCATCCTTATGTTTATAGCAGTACTATGTACAATAGCCAAGATTTGGAGATAGCCTAAATGCCCATTAGTCGATGGATGGATTAAAAATCTGTGGTACAGCTACACAATGGAATATTATGCAGCAGTAAAAAAGAAGAAAATCTCTTACATTTTGCAACACCATGGATGGACCTGGAGAAAATTATATTAAGTGAAATAAGCCAGTAAGTGAAAGAAAAATACCACATCATCTTACTTATATGTGGAATATAATGAACACAATAAACCAATGAACAAAATAGTAACAGAAGCTTAGATACATAAAACAGACAGACAGATACTGGAAGGGAGGGGTGGGGGATGGAATGAAGGATGGCGAAGGGTTTAACCAAATAATATTTATGCATAACCCATGGACATGGACAGAAATTTGGGGATTGGCTTGGGGAGAGTATAGGGTGGGACTGGGTGGACGTAGAGAAAGGGAGAAGAAAGCAGGAACAGAACAGCATAAAAAAGAAAAATAAAAAAAATTCAATGAAGCTGAATGCAGACTCTTACAACAACACCAGCTGGTACATTGATACAGAAGAGTTCCTAGAACACTCACCTAGTGGAGGAAGCCTGTACTCCAAGGGGCCTACCCTCCGTAAAATAATTCTGGTTTTTTGGTACCCTCTTGTACTCATACTAACACTGCTTGCTTTTTTCCCCCCTTACAATATATAAATAGATGTTTTTACAGGAGTGCTTAGAGATCTTCTGAGTTCATTTTAGTGGTTGCATAGTACTCTTTGGCATGGATGCACCATTCTTTATGCAACCAGTTATTTTCCTCCCAGTTTCTTGCTGTTACAAAATGTACATGAATATTATTGTACGTATTTTCAGTGAAGTTGTTTTAATTTAGATGATAATTTGTATCTGTGAATTAATGGAAAGATTATTTAAAATTAATAGTTCACTTACTGATTTTATTAATATAAGTATAGGACAAACATCTTCTCTAACTCTAAATAATGTTAAACTTCATATTTATATGGTCACACATAAGACATTGTTGATTGGCTGCATTGAAGATGATGGTAATTTTATAAGTATATTTTTGGTATACTTATAGTTGATCATGGACAGATTTGTAGCAGAATGAATAGTTTAAGTGGTCTTTAGTTGTCTCATTGTATTTTTAATGTGTAAAATAATGTTTATTGCAACATTGTTGATAATAGCCCCAAATTAGAAGCAACTCAAATGTCCATCTACAGTAGAAGGTTTAACACTCTTGTAAAATTAACAAACTGTAGCTACACAAAACATGAAAGAATCATGAACGTAAATACTGTCCTCACACTACCTTTAAGGGATTAGTATGAGGTCTCAACTGACAAACTGTTCTGTGATTCAGATCCTAGTGCTGGAGCCTGTGAAGTCCAGAGGGTGAGAGCCTCTGTTTAGAGTCCTGGGGTTCTTGTGTTTTTTTTGATACTCATTGCCCCAGTGCCTCCCCTTTGGTGATCAAAAACTTGTTTTCCATATCTGTCAGTCTGTTTCATTTACTTTTTTTATTCATTTATTTATTTTTTTAGATTCAATATATAAGTGAAATCACATGGTGCTTGTCTTTCTCTGACTTACTTATTTCACACAGCATAATGCCCCATATGTTCACTCAGGTTATCACAAGTGGCAAGGTTTTATTTTTTGTTATTGCTAAGCAATATTTTGTTTACATATGTTCACTTATTTATATATATTAATTCATTCTTTTATTGATGCACATTTAGGTTGCTTCCATATCTTGACTATTACTAGTAATGCTGCAATGAACATAAGGGCGCATGTAACTATTCAAAATAGTGTTTTTGTTTTTTTTTCAGATAAAAGCCAGGAATAGAATTGCTTGATTGTATGGTAGCTCTATGTTGAATTTTGAGGAATCTCCATATGTTTTTCCACAGCGGCTGCTCTCATTTACCAGCAGTGTGCGAGGGTTCCCTTTACTCCACATCCTCACCAGCACTTGTTTTTTGATGGTTTATTGATGATAGCCATTCAGACAGGTGTGAAGTGATATCTCATTGTGGTGGGCCTCCTCAGATGGATTGTTTTAGATATTGTATCTTTAATAATGGCCGAGTAATTTTAGGATAAACAACACAGAGACTGCCTAACACACTTAGAAATTAGAACAGAAAGATGTTTGGGGACATATTTTAGAACTGTGAATAAATAGTAAAGTGTTTAGCAAATCTTAATCCTGTAGAAAGTTTGCCTGCCCAACATGAAGATTTAGATCATTTTGTATCTGTCAAGTCTGAGGTCAGGATAAGAAAGTGGGTATGAGGTGATTAAGCTAATTTGGATAGAAATTTTAATCAATTTGGTAGATATCACAGAGTTGACAAAATACTGTAAGCAAGGATTACATATAATTTTGTTATTAAGAAACCCTTTAGCCAACTAAAGCAACTGTTTTCTTCTTCAGCCATTCCCTTAACATTTATGAACACAAAGCAAGTAAACCACGAAAATTTAGCAGGTAGAATTATTTATTTATCTAGTGAATAAACATTTATTGAACTCAACCTTAAGTTCCTAAAGTAGCAGTCTTATGTTATTTTAAAGTTTTGGTCATATGATCTAAACACAAGTACTTTGTTTTGATGGAATGTTTGATGAAATTTATGAATTTTATTTCTTAAGTTTTTGAAGATAGATTAGGTTCTCATTGATTATGATCCTGTTTAAAGTCAGGGTGTGAGACTATTTATATTCTACCTTACCTTGTTTTTTTTCCTCCTAGAAACTAAGCATCTATTGTGTATTAAGTACAAGCGGAGCAATGGAAAACAAACAAGATAGTGCAATGACTTTGTTAAATTAATATTTAAGGGGGCATAGGGTGTCGGATGGTTTAGTTGTATGTAGTTCAATAGTAGACTCCAGTGAAGTTGAAAAACAGAAGATTATTATTCACAGGTCCTAGAGGTACTACATGGCATGCCTCTCAGGCAGTGATTTTCAACCCTTTTCATCTGATGGCACCCACAAAGTGGTACCTCTGTACTCATTGTCAATTTGTTCTGGAACTTGTGACAAGTGCTGATTCTGATACCGAGTACTAAATGATGAAGTATTTTCTTTTGTGGGGAAACATCATGACTCATACAAGTTCTAGCATGTGCAGGGAGTCCCAAGCAAGCACCAAGTGCTGGAACATTTTTTCTCATCAAAATGCAATGAGTATAGGGTTTGACACATTCGGAAGCTTAGGACTACCTAGGTGTGACTGTAATTACTAAAATTCTGCAGCATACCAAAATATATATTATTTTTGCTGATCTGACAAGAAGTAGGTGTCATTTTGATTCATTCACACCAGACTGCAATTGTATTGGCTGTTGTCATTTTTTTTTTGACAGTCTAAGGGAAAAGAGGTCACTGCCCCTGACTAAATAGTCAGGTATTAGAACACATGCTCTAAAAATTCTTGTGTCACACCCGTTGAAAATCACTGCTGTAGGGGCCACACAGGGAGGTCAAGACAGAGTATGGAGAGAGAGATGGGACCTGGATACCTGTTTTTATTGGGGTCCCTGGATGGAGTGCTTTGGGGTCCTGGGCTAAAGCTGATTGATCAATTCAAAGCAAAAGAGCAGGATTTTGGTAAGCTCCATAGGGTTTTCATCTATCCCAAGGGGAAGGCCTGGGAGGAAGACTGTTGATCATCATGGCCTTTGGAGAATTCATATCTGCAAAATAACCAGAGAGCAAATTATTCAAGTTCAAATGTTCCACAGTCTGTATATTTATTTTTCAGGAAGATAATGGTACTCATTTGCTTTAGGCTCTAATAAGTTAAGAATGCTTATTAAAATTTCTAGGAAAACTACCAAAAGAAGAGAAATAGTATATAACTTTCAAACTGATAGAGCATAAAAAAAGGAAATAAGAAAGTCAATTGAAAAATGGTAAACAAAAAAGAAAAACAAAATGGTAGAGTAAATAGAAAGGCAAAACTAGGATGATGGAAAAAAGAACCATATATGTACATCAGTAATTACATTAAAATATAAATGGACTAAGTATAGCAGTTCAAAGACAAGGGTAGTCAAACACAATCTAGCTTTATACTAGCTCTGTGTGTATGGAAAGGAGTTGTAAACCTTTTAATTGAGAGACATTTTCAGATGTAATAGGAACCTTCTGAGCATCATAATTTAAAGGTCAAAATGTATATATAACACAAGTAAGGGAAAACTAAAACAATGAAAAATTACTTTATTCAGAATGTTTACAATGAATAAAGTAAAGCCTTGTATATTATCATTAAGTTGGTAATTTTTTCCTCCCTTTGATAGTTCAATTATCCTATCAGTACAAAACAGTTTTTTAAACTGCAAATTACATTTAATTATCATGATTTAAGGATCACTGTGGGATAATCACACTATTCACTGTAGAAACTGAAATATATAAAAGAATGGAAACTGTAGAATTATTGATAATTTTGCTAATCTCACCATAAGATTACTCTGAGTTGCTTATTACTCTAAAACTTGATTGAAATTACAGAATATCATCTTTATTGCCATTTTTGCTTTAGATTTTATATTTAAAATGTATTTACATGGCACATTTATTTTTCCCTGAAAATTTGTGTTTATCAGTATGTCTATCTATGATATGTCTCTCTATGCAGGGGTGTCAAACTCATTTTCACCAGGGGCCACATCAGCCTTGTGGTTGCCTTCAAAGGGCCAAATGTAATTTGGACTGTATAAATGTAACTAATTGCTCCTTAACAGTTAAGCGAGAGCTTAGTGCTGCCACTGGGTAGAAACAAGGTGTCAGGCCAGATAAACAAAGGTGGAGGGCCAGGTTCGTCCTGTGGGCCTTTTTTGTTTGCCACCTGTGCCCTAGGGAAAAATAAGTTTTTTTGTTGTAGACTGGGTGGGGGCACTTTAAAGGCACATTTTGATAATCTCTCTTAGAAGTAGTTAAGTTACTTGTTTTTGATTCAGTTGTTTCTTTCTAGGTTACTCTTGTTAAGTAGGTTTAAGTCTCTAGTTTCTTTTGATTCTTGTAATCCACAGATCTCCCAGTATTTGTACTTAGATTTCTATTAGACATTCAAAATCAATATGCCCAACATAACTGATGTTGGGTTAACTTTCTGGCTGCCTTACCTTGGAAACATGATGAAGTAGAATGTCATTCTTGATACAGGGCAGCACTGATTATATAAAAAATGACCCTGATCAATAAATTCTGTCCTGTCTAGGTGCTCTGAAAATGAAGTATACATACCTGTTTGGAAGCCATAGTTTTGGACTCTCCTAAGTGTGTTAATTCTTATAACTGAACATGCCTGTTTCGAGACCCCGGTAGCTTTGCTAATAAGATTGCTTCAAGAGATATTGACTCTTGTGGAGTATAGGTATGGTTTCTAAGCCAAGGTGGGCCTTACTGTTACCTGTGAAGATTTTGTCTACTTGCATGTGAGTTGTGACTTGGGTTGAGGTCAGACAGTAGCCCTTTTGTTTAAGCTGTGAGGACTTTTTTTCTGAAAGAAACTTTTGACATTGCTTATATGCTGTGTTTCTATCCTATGTCTTGTAAGTGTCTGATGCCCCTTATGGTTTTGGGTAGTTTAAAAAAGTTCAGGTGTTTGTTGGAAATAAGACCTTCTAGTGGGCATTGCCAAATCCAGATGTGCACTCGTCCTTTTCTGTCCCTGACCTTTTCCACCAGCAGCCTTCCCCTTCTTAGTTGTTGGCATCCTCATCCTTCCATTCACTTAGTCAAAACACTGGAGTCATCCTTGGTTCTCCTTTTTGCCTCTTACACCCTATGTCCAATCTGCCAGGGACTCCTGTTACCTTCCCTTTCAAAACATATACAATATTTTGTCACTTCTTATAAATGCCACTCGCACCATCCTGGTTTGAGTCACCATCATTTCTTGACTGGATTACTAAGAAAGCTTACTAAACATAGCTCATATAGTCTGTTCTTCCCCACAGCAATCTATTCTCAACACAGCTACAATAGTGATTCTTGTAATACATCTCTGCCCATAAGTCTACATCAGCAAGCAGAAGATTCTCAAACTAATTTTTTGGTGTGTGTGTGTGTGTGTGTGTGTGTCCTTTGTGGCAGAAAACTCATTTGTGAGGTAGGTGTTTGTCCCAAATTTTAGGATATTTTCTAGGCATATATTTGTTGTAGTACCAGAAAACTTAGTTTTCTTGATAAAATGTTAGTGTTCACAGATAGCTTTTGTGGATGTCTCATACAAGTTAGGTTTGATTGGACTTTCCAACACTTCCTGCTTTCACCTTTTATAATTATTATACCTTTTTGTATTTAATGACTACAGTAATAGTAATTGTCAGCCTGTTCTTTTTCACCTCCATAAACATGGCCTGGATTTACTTGTGTGTCCTGGGATGAAAGTAGCACAGTTTTATTCATGGTCAGCAATGAGGATTAAATAAAAGTAGGTTATTTACTCTGAAATAATTGTTCCTTTTTATTTATTTATTTTTGCTAGTTTTTTGTACTACTACCTATGAAATGGCATATATTAACTATCTCCTTACATAAATAGCTTCTGAAGAAGCAAGATTTTTCATCTCTTTTCATGAACTTGAAAACTTTCATGGAATATTCCCCCAAATGGTATTATGTGATGGAGAGTGGGTAGAATGAACTGATATTAGGAGCCAGGAAAAGTCCATTTAGTCCTAATCTGTTACTATTAGCAGGAAAATACAGGCCATACACTTGAATTTTTTGGACCTCACTAAGTGTAAAATGTAAAACAACTTCTATATGTTGCTGTGGTTACCAACACTGGGATTCTGTAGCCAGGTGAGAAGTTTGGCACACTTTCTCCAAAGAGGCCTTGGAGATGGGCAGTTATTTTCTTGTTAAATTCGCCTCTGTTCAAGGTTGGGAATTGGGCTTTGCAGACTCGTTAATCTAATTTTGTCAGTGTGTCGAGAATAGAGTCATCTCTCAGAGGCAAACTCAGTTTATGAAACTTAAATATAAAAACAGAATGTTAATTTATTAACTTACAGTGAGAAATTCCTCTGCTGGAATACTGAGTCCATTCTGTCCCTGTAGGCGAAACAAATGGTAAACCACATTATGATCAGAAGGTGTGTGGTGAACATGGAATTAGAATAGAGTTATGTAAATTGAGTTTAATGACATTACGGTGAGAATGCATGTTCCTTTCACATTATACAAATGGTTTTGCCAAGAGGACTGGAATAATTTAAAATGTTGGCTCAAGTGTCATTTTCCCCGGATAATACTTAGATGACCTCTGTGAAAATTTTTCTAACTTTACCTTTAAGTTTCTGGGGTGCTGATTACCTGTTCTTTCTGATTGTTTGTATTATCTCATTAAATATGTTAACTCAATAAATTAATGTTTGATACATATTTCAGGCCTTCTGGCTTTGGAATAGTTTTCACTTATTTAGGAGACAATATATCTATATGTTCTGTTCACTTCTGTAATGACTCTTCTGATAACTTCTGTTTTTAAAGCAGTTTCCCAGTCATTATATTATTTGATTATCATAAAAATTTGTCAGGAAGGTAGTATTATTCTGTTCATTTTCTACATGAAGAAATCAAGACCCAGTGACTGCACTGGAATTCTGAGTTCTGAATATAGAATTGGTATGTCTCTATAGTTATTTTTTTCAAGATTTTTAAAATTTATTTTTAGAAAGAAGATAAGGGGGGAGAAAGAGAGGGAGAGAAACACTGATGTGAGAGAGAACTATCAGTCAGTTGCCTTTCACACAGGCCCTGACCAAGGATTGAACCCTCAACCCAGGCATGTTCTCCGACCGGGATTTGAACTTGCAACCTTTCACTTTGCAGGGTGACACCCAACCAACTGAGCCACATCAGTCAGGGCGAGATGTTTCCGCTTATTACAGTTCAATTTTTCCTCCCTATTCTATGCTTTCTCATGAAGAATGACTTGAGTTCCCTTAAAAGGTATGCTGAAAAAAAGTAAATATATATTTAAGGTATTGATGCACCTCTGATCACAGTTTTTTCCCCCTGAATTATACCTTTGTAGATAATAAAATAAGTGTTAGTCAAGGCAGTGTAAGCCAACTGCGTGTTTTTGTTGTTGTTAATTGTGGTTGTAGGAGCATGTTGCAGTTAATTATCACTTTTTTTTGGTGAGATAAATACTTAGTGTTTTAAAGCTCAGGTTGACATTACCCTTAAATAAACAGTTTGTAAGGCTTCACACTCATTCATGTGTTTTTTGAAAAAGTGTAGGATTATTACAATTTTTATTTTTTGTTTGTTTTAGTCTTTATGCTTAAAGAGATTTTGATATTTCACTGCACTCTGATGACATATGTTCTTTAGATGAAGGCACATCCCTCTGTTTGATTTACTTTGAGAACTGCAAGTTCTGTAAATAAAGTTCTAAATAAATATCTCTAAATAAAGTTGTTCATAATTTTCAATGTATTTCAGCCCCACATGGTTCATTAATTTTGATGAATATGGTAATAGAACTTTATTTAAACTACATACTTCTGGATTTGGGCCTATACAATTTCTTGGAGGTAATACCAAGAAATAGTTGTCTGACAGCTGGTATTATCTATTAGGTGTCTAATAGCTGATTTTAAATTGTTGGAGAGATGATATAATTACATCCAGCAGAGGTTAGAGATTTATGATATGTAGATTGCTCAAATTTTGCTTTTGCGTCCCCATTGTGGATTGTTGGTGTGTAGACTTAGATACCTGGTTTTTAAGAATAGGATGGTATGTTATTTCACCATACTGATAAAAAAGGCTGGTCTGCTGCTGTTGAAAACTGTTATGATTATGAAGTTTATAAAAGCCACATAGATGTATTATACATATATATATAGTCATGTAGTTGTGTGTATATGACTACAAACACACAGACACACATATATATGGAGAGAGAGGTACGTAGATCCTGGTTAACTTTGATGGGAATATTTAAATATAGCATTCTGGGTGGTATAGATGCTTCACATGTAAATGTGGGCAAAATCCCCATAGGCTCTAAGGTGAGCAGTACCATTTGGATACAATGATACTTGTGTAAATTCTGAAAATTATTATGGGGCCATTTATTTCATCTTAGGAGGTTGAGTCAACTTCTGTCAAATAGGACTGATGTTTTAATATGCTGTCAATATGTTGCTATAAAACTTTTTTGGATATATCTAACTTATGATTTAGATAACAGAAAAAGAGGAGAAAATATTTTAAGTTCAGGAAACATCATAATTAAGTCAAAAGTTTTCACCATACATTATAAAAATCAAGAGTGGCATGGACAGACAGAAAGAAAATGGTAAGAATAGTAGAATAAGAGAAGAAAACTGCTATTGAAAAAAGAAAAGTACACATGGAAGGGAGAATAGAAAAGAATCTCCATAGTTTAAAGAGAATGAAAATTGTAGCAAGTGTTATATTGAAGGTTTAAAGAGCGAGAAGAAAGAGGAAATAATTGTGACCTGCATTTTGCTAATATTCACATACTATAATTAAATTCCTTTGCCATTTGGTTAACTGGGAGGGCAGAAGTAGACTTTCAGCTAGTTTTGTTTTACTTTATTGGCTTTGTTTTCCATTGGCAGTTGGATATAGTTAAGTTTATTTGAGGACTGCTGGTTTCTATTCTTTTAGTTGGTGTTGTTAAATTACTGTATATATACTAGCTTTCTTTTTTTAAGCTTTCTTTTCTTTTTAAGCTTTTAATAACAAGTAACTTTAGTTGTTGGTATTATTTAAATACACATTTTATTGAGAAATTTAGTTTTATTAAATTCTTAAGTTTTCATCTTTTTGTGCTTTATGCTTTTACTATTGAGTAATTTATTTTGTTTCCTTGTTTTGTATTTTTGTTTATTTACATACTGTAACACACACACACACACACACAGGCAGACAAATCCCAAACCCTACATGACTTTAACTTTTTTAATGCATTTTTAACCTTTTCTGATGTAGAGAGTGTAGGCTTTAGAGGCAAACAGACATGACATCTGATCATGACTGGAAGGTCTTTTAGCTGTGAGATTATGGACATAATAGTTAAACCCGGAATACTAGGCTCTTTATTTATAACATGGGTGTTATTATAAGGATCGAATCAGTTGGCACACAAACATATTTTGCATAATGCCTGGTACAAAGTATAGACTCAGTCAATGACAGTACTTTCCCCTTTAGTTAGTTAGTTAGCTTAATAAATCTGAACTGTTGGTTTTGGTCATGGAGAAAAGTTTTTTAATGGACACTATGCTTTATCTACATTCAGCACAAGTTTCTAGTTTATCTGATTCTGGCTCTGTTCATTGTCTTAGAGTTATTTTATATTTTACAGCTTTTTATATATTACGGATAACTGAGACATAAAAATTTTGTGATGTCTAGTAGAGTTTGATTAAATTCTTTCTATCCTTTGAAAAAACATCTTAGTTCAGTTTGTAATTTATTTCAACATTGCTTTACTCCTCATAAATTAGTTCTATTTTGACTTTCCTTTGAAGTGATTATAACTTTTGCCTGGTTCCCTCATTATATGAATAGAATAAAAAAATCATATGTATTTATTTCATATCTCTATGAGAATCAAATTTCACCTGTTTAGGAAAATTATATTTTTATATTACATTTCAAATGTTTAATATTTAAAACAATTTCCAAGAAATGTCTAAATAAGTCCTCAAGGGTAGATTGGTTTATTAAATGCTTATTAAGTGCAATGCACTAGTATTTGATGTTAATCATTTGATATTTGGGATGTTCTAACAGTGATAGCAGCTCTACTAGCAATGACAAGTCTTTTCATAATATCTAAGTACTTTGTTTATTTTCAGAGGAGGGGAAGGGAGGGAGAAAGAGAGAGAGAGAAACACTGATGTCAGAGGGCAACTTCAATCGGTTGCTTCTCAAATGTGCCCCAGCTGGGGACTAACCCTATAACCCAGGCATATGCCCTGAGTGGGAATCAAACTGGTGACCGTTTGCTTTACAGGACAACGTTCTACCAACTGAGCCATGCAGAGCAGGGCATATCTAACTACTAAATACTTTAGATAAGGCTTTATTTGTTTATTATTTGTTTCAATACCAATATGATATTATTAGGGCAAATTTTCTGTCAAGGATTGCATCGTGTCATTTGTTGCATAGTGTCTTGAGTTTGGTGTCCCACTGCAATTGTATTTTGAATGAATGAACAGATAAAGGAGTCCAAAAAGAGTGTAAGCACATTTTCCCCTTAAGTGTCTCATCATGTTGTAATGAGTTTTAAAAGAAATTTTTTTCTTTTAAATTGAGGTATGATTGACATGTAGCATTGTATTGGTTTCAGGTGTACAAAAAATTGTCCAATATTTGTAATATTGCAAAATAATCACAGTCTAGTTAACATATGACACCATACATAGTTATAATTGTTTTTCTTATGATGAGTACTTTAAAGATTTCCTCTCTTATCAGCTTTCAAATGTAAAATGCAGCATTGTTATATTCCCATGACTTATTTATTTAATAACTGGACATCTGTATCTTTTGATGCCATTTACCCATTTTCACCCACATTTCATGTTACACCTCTGACAACCCCCAATCTGTTTTTTGTATCTACGAGCTAGTTTTCTGTTTTTTTTTTTCTTTTTTCCCTTTTTTGTTTGTTTTGATTCCGCATGTGAGATTATGGTATTTGTCTTTTTCTGTCTGACTTACTTCACTCACTGTAATACCCTCAAGACTCATTCATGTTGTCACAGATGACAAGATTTTCTTCATTGTTGTGGCTGAATAATATTCCATTGTGTGTGTGTATACCAGATTTTCTTTATCCATTCATCCGTGGTACACTTTGGCTATTTCCTGTCTTGCCTATTGTAAATAGTGCTGCAGTGATCATGGGGTTCCAATTATCTTTTTGAGTTAGTGATTTTGTTTTTTTGGGTAGATACCCAGAAGTGGCATTGCTGGACATATGGTAGTTCTATTTTTAAAATTTTGCGGAATCTCCAAACTGTTTTTTCTCTAGTGGCTGCACCAATGTACATTCCCACCAACTGTCCACAGGGTTCCCTTTTCTCCGTTTTCTCACAAACACTTTTTATTTTTTTGCTTTTTTGATAATAACCATTCTGATAGGTGTGAGGTGGTGTTTCCTCGTGCTTTTCACTATCATTTCCCTGATGGTTAGTGAAGATGGGCGCCATTTCATGTATCTACTGGCCATATGTATGTCTTCCTTGGGGAAATGTCTATTCAGATTCTCTGTCCAGTTTTTTATTTTGTTTTGGCTATTGAGTTATGAGCAAACATTGTTGTGTGTGTGTGTATGTGTATATATGTATATATATAGACCTAAAATAGCAGCATGCTTTTCTGCCCTTCTGTGAATTGAATATATTGCCATTTATCTGTGATCTGAATCAAAAGAATATATAAAAAATGGGGTATTTCTGGCACAATCGTCATCTTTTATAAGAGAACAAATAACAAGTCAACTGAATGATATTTATATGATTTAATAAACATTTAATATGTGTCACTAATCAAATTCTGCCTAATCCTCTCTGTCATATCTGCACACATAGAAATCCAATTGATATTTATTTATTTATTTAAGTTTATTGGGGTGACATTACTTAATAAAATCACACAGATTCAGGTGTACATTTCTATGATATATGGTCTGTATATTGCATTGTGTGCCCACCATGCAAAGTCAAATCATCTTCCATCACCCTTTATCCTGTATTATCTCCTACTTCCTTCCCTCTGAGAATCAATATACTATTTTCTGTGTCTATAAATTTCACTTTTATATTCCACATATGAATGGAGTCATATAGTTCTTAGCTTTTTCTGACAGACTTAATTTCACTTAGCATTATATTCTCAAGGTCCATTCATGTTGCTGCAAATGGCGATATTTCATCCTTTTTATGGCTGAGTAATATTCCATAATATATTCGTACCGCATCTTCTTTATCCAGTCCTCTATCAAAGGACACTATGGTTGTCTCTGTATCTTTGCCACCATGAATAGTGCTGCAGTCAACTTATGGGTGTGTATATCTTTGTGAATAAATGTTTTCAAGTGTTTTGGGTATATCTTGCATATTAACTCCTTGTCAGAGATATGATTTGCAAGTATTTGCTCCCATTAAATAGGTTGCCTTTTCATTTTATTGTTGGTTTTCTTTGCAGGAGCTTTTTAGTTTGATGTAGTCCCACATATTTATTTTTGCTTATGTCGCCTTTGCTCTTGGTGTCCAGTTTCCGCAGTCTCAGGAGCCAAAAACTGCCTTAGCACATCACTTTGCAAGTCGCTGTACTTAACATTTTGCATCTTCTTTTCCTGCCTCTTGGTAAATTGTTTAAGCAAAACGTTACAAGGAAAAACAGTGTCAGATTTTAGAAAGTAGTGTGGCTTAAGTATATTGATGATTTTGAAATATTCTTCTGTATTCTTCAAACTTGCTAGACTCATTAGATATTAGTCTATATTTTATTAGTTTTTTCATTTTATTTTTTTTGATGCTGTGAGATTTTCTGCTGTGATAATAAAGAATCAATGTTGATTTAAATAGCTTATTTTTTATTTTCCTGTTCAAAAAGTTATATTAATGATATTTTGTGTTGATCATGCTAACAATGGATTATGAGAACTCCATCTCTGTATGTCTTGTTTAGAAATTAAAAGCTTTTTAAAAAATTTGCATAGTTCTAAAAATTTCTCGCTGCAATTTGATATGTATGGTGTTGCCTACACAGTCGTTACCAACATACTGTTATTTCTCAAAGAAACACACTACTATTTCTCAAAGAAACAAGAGGAGGTAGAGCTTTTATTTATAGAATACTCTAGAGAATAGTAAATGGGATTTTTTTCTTAGTTTCTCTTCTGTTAGTTCATTGTTGGTGTACAAAAATGCCACCGATTTCTGAATATTGACTTTGTATCCTGCTACTTTGCCGAATTCACTTACTAGGTTGAATAGTTTTTTGGTGGAGCCTATAGGGTTTTCTATGTACACTATCATGTTGTCTGCAAATAATGAGAGTTTTACTTCCTTCTTTCCAATTTGGATGCCTTTTATTTCTACTTTTTTCTGATTGCTGTGGCTAGGACCTCCAGTACTATGTTGAATAAGAGTGGGGAAAGCAAACACACTTGTCTTGTTCCTGATCTTAAGGGAAATACTTTTAGTTTTTGCCCATTGAGTTATGATGTTGGCAGTAGGTTTTTCATATATGGCCTTTATCATGTTGAGTTATGTTCCTTCTATTCCCACTTTGCTGGGTGTTTTTATCATAAATTGCTGCTGTATTTTATCAAATGCTTTTCCTGCAGCAATTTCACTCCTAAGAATATACCCTAAGAATCACAAAACACCAGTTCAACAGAACTTATGCTCCCCTATGTTCATAGCAGCACTATTTACAATAGCCAAAATTTGGACACAACTAAGTGCCCATCAGTAGATGAGTGGATCCAAAAACTGGGGTACATTTACACAGTGGAATGCTGCTCAGCAGAAAGAAAAGAGGGAATTCCTGCCTTTTGTGACAGCATAGATAAAACTGGAGACTATTATACTAAGTAAAATAAGTCAGTCAGTGAAAGACAAATATCATATGATCTCACTTATAAGAGGAATCTAGTGAACAAAATAAACTAATGAGCAAAATAGAACCAGAGGCATGAAATCATGGAATAGACTGACAGCTGTAAGAGGGGAATGGGGAGGTGGGGACTGACTGAAATAAGGTGAAGGAAAAGAACATACATGAAGGACCCATGGACGTGGACAGTGGTGTGGAGATTGACTGTGGAAGTGGGGGATGGGCTGGGTGGAGGGGGTAAAGGGGAAAAATGAAACATCTGTAATAGCATAAACAATTAAACATCAAAAATGAAAAAAACCAAACATGTTATTTAAAGAAAAGAATACTCTAGAGAATAATTTAAAAGTAACTAAAACAGTAGAATTTCATCCGTTATATAATCCCTTTTTTATTAACAAAGTGACTATTCCTGTTTTTTTTTCATTTAGCTTTTTAAAACTCTGATATATTTCTTCTTAAATCTTGAATGTAGATACCTTAGCTATATCTGGAAATCCATTATATTATATGATGCATTTTTTAAATTGTAAATCAAAGGACACTGCCTGTAGGGAACCCTCCAGGGATAGATAATATTTTTATAAACACTGACTTTTATACTGTTTTATTCAATAAAAAATAAATCTTTTCATTTATTTTATATTTTTTAACAAACCTTCATGTTTTGGTTTATTATTTGGATCTTCCTCAATTCTTGTATATTCTGTGTTTTCCATAAATGAGTACTTTCAGTAAATAATTGATCTTCAAAAACCTCATGAATGAGCACTGAATGGTAAAAGTGGGTTCATACATATACCTGAAAATAAATCAGGGTGTTAGAGGATTTGAATGAGATGACAACTTGTGAAAGATAATCAGCTGCTTTTAATGTCCCCATGTGATCAAAAGAATGGTGAAAAAGGGTGCCTGGCTCGGGTAAGAGTGTTTGAATGAAAATTACAGACCAAAAATATTTTCTAAGTTAAAACTTATAAAAACTATTACCATTTTATTGTTCTCCTCTTGAATTACTTAACTGTTAACAGAGGTAAACAGATTTGTTTTGTGTTTATTAAACGCATGGATGTTTACACCTGTTTCTAGTTTAGACTGTACAGGAGTTATTCTTATGGAAACAAAACAGAGCTGACCACAGGCAGAATTACTGGAAAAAATTGCATATTATTTGGAAACTTGGTGTCCTTTGCTGATGTGGTGTTCTGACGTAGTGGGCATTTTTTGTGTTTTAGAAGAGGTCCATCAGTGAAAAATGATATATCCAATGAATTTGCTAATTGCCATTACAAAGTTAAAGATGAACTACCATTAATTGCACTTTTGATTAGCATTATAGCTGTAAAGGAGTATATGCTGACCTTTTATCCTCTAAATCCTAGGAAATCAACAATTTGAAATGAAGCAAACTGTCTCTTAAGACTTAAAATATACAGCAAACAAACGAGATAGCAAAAAAACAAGTTTTGTAGTTTCTACTTAAAAAATTTTGGCTGAGTTTGGTGCTGTTGGGTATACTTGATCCTCTGAATTTAAAGGTTTTGGGCATGACAACTAATGCCAGTCGACTTTTAATAGACCACAGAATACTATAACATTTTGAAACTTTAAAAAATGTATCTTCTTGGCTAGGTGAGAATATAATTATATTTTACAAATTGGAATTTGTAATTTTCTTTTAATCTTAAAATTTTCCATATGTTAAGAAAACATATAACACATGTATATAATCAAAATTCTTAATAATATTTTGGTTCTATATATGTGGACAATATTTACCAATATATATCTTTTGAGGGTGAGTTTCTTATTGGATGACTAGTCACATAAAATTCAGTGAAGATGTGTGTTTTCGAGCGTAGCGAAAAACTTAGTTTGAATGAAAAAAATCTTGCTTCCATTTAGAGGGTAATATGTTTATATGTTTTCTTTTCTTTCATGGCATCACTTAGTCATTTTCATTTCATTTTATTTATCAAATTAAACAAATTTCTGAAAGAACCCACTAATTTCTTATACGTTGAAAGCACATGTAAATTAGTCATTTTAGGTTCAACTTTCCTTATGTCTGGAATAAGTATTGATGTGACTAGCAGGATGTCAGAAATACTTGCAACTCCAAATCTTGTTTATTGGTCTAGAGTTGATTTTTGGCATCTTTTCACAAAAGCATCATTTCTTCAAGTAAACTTATTGGTCCCTGTTAGTCTTTAGATTAGGTTGTTTTCCCCTTAACTTATATATTCAGAACAAGTTTTGATCTGTGGGAATATAAAGCCCATGGAAGTGTAGTACTACAACCAGGAAGGGCCTTGAAACAAGAAGTCTTCAGCATTATATTTTTAAGCATGTCTATTTTATATTTCTTATATTTAAAGATTGCACCCATGACTCTACTGTTTAACTTAAGACAATCACATTACCAGTTCTAGCACTCTTCTTCTGCCACATTCCTGTGCTTTTCCCCAGAAGAAATCACTATCCTAAAATTTATCACTTCCTTGCTTTTGTAAAAATCATTTTTGTATATATAAAGAGTTTTGCTTATGTACCTTATAAAAATGGGTTAATACTGTGTGAACTCTGTGCGATTTACTTATTTTTATATTATTTACCTTATCTAATATAAAAAAGGATAGTATTACATCATTTTGAGATACATATCATTTCCCCATTTCCAGAAGAGGAATCTGTGGTTTAGATGGGTTTGTGTAATTTGCCAAAGGCTGCATAGCAGGTAAGTTGCTGAAATGTAAAACCATTTCCGACTCTATAGCTATGGCTTTTACTCAAGCAGTAAGTAATATTGTGAGGTCACAGAGGTATGAAACAGTATGACATAATCAGTAACTGTTGGTAGCACAGTGTGATTGGAATAAAGTCAGCCCTTAGCGGTATCATTCTGGCTTGGACAAATAGCTCATTAAGATATTATAAACTAAAATGGGAAATATGAAGCAAAGCATGTTTATATAAGATGATGGGTAAGTTTGATGTACATAGGAGACAGTTATATGAATCTGGAGGTATGCAGAATGGTTAGTGCTAGAGATATGAATTTAGGTATCATTAGCTTATAGGTGATAATTTAAATAATGGATTTTGACAGAGGTAAGAATAATGTAAATATTGAGATCAGAGCATGAAGGAAACCGTGAATTTTAAGACTGAGTGGAGAAAGAGACTGGAAAGAAAACAAGAAAATGTAGTCAAAAATTAGGAAATCAAGGATATAGTGGTACACAGATGCCAAGGGAAATTGCAAGGTAAAGGAAGAGTCATTAGTATTAGTGTTCTGGAGAACTAAAGAAAAGGTAAAATAAGTTCATTTGATTTAATAGCAACTGGTAAGAGTCTTTTTAAAATTAAAATTAAAATGTTTTATTTTTTTTTGAACAACTGATAAGAGTCTTAATTAAAGAGTTCAAGGGGAGTGATGAGGGCTGGGTGAAGAAGAAAACTGGCAGACTTATTTGGAGATAAAACAATTGGATATCGAGGGAAAGTGTGACATGTGGTAGTAGCAGAAGGTATGAGGTTGAGCATGCCTCTCTTGCCCTCATCCCACTTTCCTCCTCCAACCTCTTCCTTTCCCTTCCATTTTTTCTCTCTTTACTTCCTTCATCTCTCCCTCCTTTTATTCTACCACTTTCCCCTTCTATTTCTAATATGACATACTAGAACATTTAATGTTGTAGTTTGATCATTTAACTTGGGTCAGCATGCCATCTTGTCTTAGATTTTGGCTATAAATATGAAAATATAAAGATACTTTAAAATGTTCAGGTGTTAGAGCAGAATGATAAAAGAGTTTCTTGATCCAGGATCATAGTCATACATACCTTTTATGCCTAGAAGTAAACATACTCTTCTAATGAAATTTAATCTTTGAAATAATAATGAAAATGATATCGGCACAGTGCTAAAAGATTTACATATTTTTTTTGTCAATTTATGCCTCATAGGTAAATCTATGCCAACTCTACAGATGAGGAAACTGAAAGAAGTAAACTTGCCACTTGCTCTATACCTGGTGTGGCAATTAGGGTCCAGAGTCTATGGTCTTAATAACAGGACTGTGTTCCCTCTTACTATATATGATAGTATTGATTTCATACCTTTAAAATTAATTAATAATATTTTTGTTATGAATTAGAATTAGAAAAAATGTTTTGACATTTCAGAGAAATCTGTTAACATATGGAGTAGTGAAAATAGTCATTTATTTTTCAGAAATTACTTTCTTAGAAATTTCTGAAAAAGAAATATCAAGTACAAATATGACTTGAAATTCTAGTTTTCTATATTTTAGTTAAAATAGTGAAATTTTTATGGGAGAATCTAGAATACCTTATCGAGTATGGAACATTCTATTTTAAAAACACAATGTTGCTATAAAGGTGTAGATAAGGAAACTAAATGATCCCATAGGATACCAGTCAGAAATTGATGTATTTTCTAGTTTATTAATACCTAATGACCATATAAATATTTTTCTTCAGGCAAAAATGCAATTTGCATTGTGAGCTGCCTTCCAGAAATTATGGTAGAACTTCGCTGACGTTGCCACTGATGCCAATGTGGAATAAAGGTCTTTATAATTTAGAAAGTCAGAACATATAAGTGGATTATTGCTAAAAATAATTTATTCTTCTTAAACGTTAAAGCACATAGTAGGTCAATGTATTTGAATTTTTAGAACATTTGAAAGTAAAGTAACATAATTATAATCTGTTTATTTTGCCCTCATCAATTGGCTGACTTTTTTGACTTTTGTTATTGAACCAATCACAATCTAATGTTTTGTTGCAAAACTAATTACAGAATTGTTAGAAAAACATTGGTTTTCTAAAAAAAAAAATTCAGTAAATTAACATTGACTTTAATGTGAAAAATCTTTTGTTGTTGAAAAAGAAGTTAACACAGAGGCAGTTGCTATTAATTATTTTAAAATAATTCTTTCCCCCTTAGCTCACTTTGTTGTAATAACTAATTGATTTGACTTGACTACTGAGGTCATAAGCTCATTGAGTACACAAATGCTTGTCTTGCTCACTGCTGTCTTCTCAGTGTCTAGTTAGTGCCTGTCTGTGCCTGGCACTCATAGGTATGCTAGTGCTTTTTTTAACTAGCTAGCTAGATAAGTAATAGGTTTGAATGCTTTCTCTGAGTTGGAAATGCACTTCTTATGGTAATGTGTTAGATAAACACGAAAGCATTATTATTAAATTATTCCATTTGCCTGGGCCTCATGTGGAAATGTCATGTTAAATTAAGAAACACTAGTTTTAGATTTCAGGTAATAGTCCTTCAAGAATAGTTATGGAATCCTCATTTTTAGTCATTTTGCTTTTACCTTCCTTACCTTTCCCCCTTTCCTCCCTCTGCTGTCTTTCTTCCCTTTAACCTGTTCTTTATTTTCTCTCTAATCATCATTTTGTTTGTTTGTTTTCCTTTAGTATCTGGAGTCCATCTTTCTCCAGCTTCTCCTGCGATTGTGCTGGACCATGACCACTCTTCTCCTTCAGGTGGCTGCCTCTCTTCTGAGCACATCGTTTCATCGCCAGAGATGACACATGCCGACAACAGTGTTGTCAACCAGACTGTTCCGAAAACACTGGTAAAGGCAGTCATATTTTTATAGGAAATTTGCGTGCTTAAAAGAACTGCATACTGACTTAATCAAAGCTTTAAAATTTTTCTGATTTCTTTTTATATCCTTCCTGAAAAATATTTCTGTAGACATTCTAATTTTGAGGCTAATATCTAGAATTAAAAAAACTGAATATATATTTGTTTTGTGGAACAATTGCAAGGTATTTAAGTAGCTTTACTTACCAGATTATGGTTTGATTATTTCATTTATTAAAATTGACTTAGTTTTGCATTTCAAATCTTCAACTTCAAAAGGGAAAGTAAGAACAAAAAAAGAATAACTATATTTCTGTCTTTAGGGATGCTATTATATGTTTTCAAGTATTAGAGTGTTCTTTGAGATTTTAGAGTGAAATCCAAAAAGGTAACAGTTCTGGGGTTTATTCATTCAAATGTTTATTGATCCAGGCATCGTGCTACAAGTTGGATGTTGTCCAGATTTCTCAAGGGCTATACACAATCGAGTCACTTGTTATCTACTAGAAAGTGATAATTAATGAGAGATTATTATAAATCTCAAATTCTGATTTACAATGTAAACACAAGCAAATTCTGGGTGTGTGTGTAAATCCAAGGACTGGTGGATATCAGATGTGTCTATACATAATTACACATTTTCAAGCATAAGAAAAAGTTTTCAGTTTTTAGTGCTTTGTTTGCAAAGTAATAAATACCGCTTTAAACTCTAAAGTTTAGAGGAAATTTTGTGTCTTACTGCAAAGATCAGGTTGTTGTAACAGTTTGAGGTCTTCTGTTGATTTACTTAAAGGGTGAAATAATTTCAGAACCCTTGCTACAACTTAATTTCCAAATGTGGTTTCTAGTGCCCTTTGGATGTTTTCATTATTGGTGCAGTGTAAACTTTTCCCTCTTGTATATTTTTTTTTAATGTGGTTTAGATTCAGCAATCAACACACACTGATCTGGATATCTCACTTTTTCCATTGGGTTTAACTGATGAGAAAAGTAATGGAACAATTGCTCTTGTGGATGATTCTGAGGATCCTGGAGCCAATGTATCAAACATACAGCTTCAGCAGAAAATTTCAAGTCTGGAGATGAAACTCAAAGTTTCTGAAGAAGAAAAACAGAGAATTAAAAAGGTATATTCACATTTTCCTAAAAAAATAAATGTTTGAATTTTTGAATTCTGGAAATTGGATATAATCCCAATCTCTGATTACAAAATCATCAGTGCATGGGAGAAGATACTGTCCTCCTTGGCTATAGTTTTAAATCAGTCACTTGAGTTTATCACTTAAAAGGCTTTGATAAGTAATCTCTTGTCTTAAATGTACTTTTAAAGATATGAACATTTTACTAGGTTTATTTTCTAACTAATGCTTTTTTCCTAGTTTGTTCTTATTTACCTTGAAAGTAGGTAGTATTGTTTTTCTTATATAGTCTCGAAGATTGGTAACAGTTTATCCCCAGCTATTTGCTTACACCACACTTGCTCCTATGTGAAGTCAGGTATCATGGGATACTTGACCAGAGTATTTAGACAGACATCTATTTTAGTACATTATTTATTTATGGTCTCATTTCTCTTTCCTGCAAATTTATCTATAAAAAGACTGTAGCAAATTTATAGAAAGTATATATTGAAATAGATTGTGTTGATTGCAATTAATTTAGATGTTTTTATTCATTTATTAGCATGAATAATTTTAGTGTTAGAAGCATATAATCTATAATAATATTGAACTTCCTGTGGGCTTTTTTCTTACCAAACATTTTCTGGTATGTTCATTGAAAAAACTAAATGTATTTCATGCCATTACATATTACATAATTTGTGGTTGGGTTTCTTTTTTAGGATGTGGAACTACTGATAGAAAAGCATAGTGTCTTGGAAAAAGATTTCCTTAAAGAAAAAGAGCAAGAGGCCATTTCTTTTCAAGATAGATACAAAGAACTTCAGGTAAACCGTGTGTGCTTACAACTTAACATATAGGCCTTTTGATGAAGCATGTAATATAATTTCAAAAAGTGCTCAATAAATACTCTTTGAATGAACAATCAGTATGTAAAACATTGACCAGCATGGATGAAATTAATGATAAATCTCATTGTGAAGAGTATGAATCTGTGAGAAGCTGTGAGGGTTAGTTATTTGGGACTCAGTTTAGTGAAAAATATTCTGCTTCTGTTGCATAAAATTTGGAATTCAGGCAGTCTCATTTTTCTTATTTGTGATTATATTTAAAAAGAGTTTAGAATCTTATAAATCCCAAATTGATATATTTAACCTTTTTCATATATTATAATCAATGTCTCCTTCTCTTTGCCTCCTCAAGTTTCCTTAATAAACTTGTTTTCTTCCTGTACTTCCCCCTCTCAGTAAATGGCAACTCTTTCCACTTGCTAAGGCTGAAAATGGCATTTACCCTTTTTTGTACTTACTCCATGTCTGTTCCCTCAGGAAAAGCTGTTGGCTCTACCTTCAAAACATCCAGATTTTGACTGTTGTCATTATGGTCACTGCTACCAACCTATTCTAGGCCATCCTTATTTCTCCCTTGGAATAGTAAAGTATCTTCTGACTAATCTTTATGCTTCCCTTGTTGCCTACATATAGACTGCTCTCCACCTTGCAGCCACTATGATCTCTTTAATACTTAGAGTTGATTGTCATTTCTCTGTTCTGAAACCTTTAGTGACTTCTCATGTCACCCAACCTAAAGGTCAAGTGAGTCCTTCATTGCCTGCAATGCATGGCAATGCCCTATATTCTCCTTTATGCTTTCTCCCTGTCTTTCCCTTGCCTTTTCTCATTTTGCTTTATCCCTATCCCTGAAACAGTCTTCTTTTAATTTTCTGCATTTTTTCTTTTTTTTATATCATCCAGGTCTTCAGGCAGGTATCACCTTATCACCTTGCCAGATAAAGCTGGCATCCCCTACTAACTTTTCCATACTATGCTTTTGTTTTCCTCCTTAGCACTTTTCCATTTGATCAATTTGTTTGTTTGCCTAGATTATTTTAATAGTCTCCTAAGTAGTCTTCTAGCTTCTACTCTTGTTATTCTCCTTAATGACTCTTTATTTCAGGAGGTAGAGTAGTGTTTTTAAAATGTAAATCAAAAATCATTTCCCAGCCTCAATTCTCACTCTCCTTCCAGTGTAAATCCTCTGGTTTCTTCATCTTTTCCAGTTTACTCCAGCTCTTTACTTACACTACACTTCATGATAAGGGTCAGGGGAATGTGTGCGTCTCTCTGCAGGTGGTGGGGGGCATTCCTTGGCCGGTGGAGTGGCCAGTGGAGGGAAATGGTTTATGATTTAGTTCTAGTCTGGAATGCCTTCCCTGTAGATATTTACATAGCTCTGTTAAAAATGAGGCAAAACATGAAAATAAGGAAAAGGCTGAGTAATGTGTTCTTTCAATATCTTTGGGAACATCATTTAATAGACCTACCCAAGGGTTATGTAGGAGAATGTACTTTGACTCATGGTTTATTGCTATTACATGCTAATTATATTTTTTTTCCCAGAGACAGTGCAATTTCTGTTTGTTAGAAAAGATAATCCTATAGGAGTATAACCACTAGTTTTTTCTCTAGCCTAGCACTTTTTCTTATCTAATCATCCATTATTTAAATTATGTAAATACATAAGTACATATATCAACATATACCTTCAAATGCACTTTGAACCAGTTTTCTGATTTATTTAGTCTTTTTTTTGTTTTATATATTTAATTATTGTTGTAACAATTGACACTCCACTGAAAGGAACTTTTTATCCCTTTACAAAAAACAGGTATGCTTTGAATTGTTGATCAAGTCAGGTTGCCAGTTGTAAATGAATTACTCTAATGGGGATGGACAAGGGCATAAATGATACCACTTACCAATATGTTAGGTTAGGGAGTATGAGACAAGTTTAGTCTTAATATAACTGATTTCTTTATTAATAAGTGAACAGAAGAAATCTTTGATGTATGTTCACTTTATATGAGTCATATTTTAACTTTTTGAAAATTGTATTTTAAGAAGTCTCAGAGAATTTTCAGATACTTGCGTTTGTGGAGGCTTTCTTTGACTGCCATGGAAAACAAGAACTGTATACGTGCTCAGCATTCCCTAGCTTCTTTTCTTTGCTTTTTGGCCCCCTCCTCATAGCATTTATCTCCACATGTTCTTTTATTTTGATTTGTTTTCCCCCACCAGAGTAGAAGGTCTGTGAGATCAGGAAGTTTCTTTTTGTGCACCTAGAGCAATGCCTGGCATATAGTGCAGGCTCAATTAATATTCTTGAATGAATCGAATTACTATCATGCACCCTGTTCACCAAGGGCTAATTGCATTGTGTACAGCCACAATTACCAACCTCATACTTGGAATTAAGGTGCTTATTAGAAGGCACAGTACTGAGTATTGACAGAACTTTGAGTTTTCATCTGTCTACATTGACTGACTTTTTCTGGGCCCTGTAGTTTGATGTATACCTTTACAAGTTTAGTTTCTCAATCAATTAATGAGAACATACCTGAGAAACCATCTAGGATCTGATCTAGAACAGCACTTGCGATTTTCACAATAAAGACTTATATAAATGCCAAGTGGCATTATCATTAATTTACTGCTTTTACTATTAATAGTGATAATTTAATAGTTACAACTTGAGTCTTCAAAACTAATATTCAATTTGAAAGGATCTTTCTTTTACAGGAAGCAGTACTTCCAAAGGAATCTTTTTTCAGATGATTTTAGTTCAGTACTAAAAAGAACCTCTCTCCTTTTTATACCATGTTATTAAAAGAATAAATTAATTTAGGGAGTATTTTATCACCTTGGATGAATAAGTGATAGAAAAATGTGTAGGAAGTCTCATAGTCAAGTTGAAGTCAAAGGCAGGCATGCCGTTCAGCTGATACAGGTAACCTCTGCCTTTTGGAAAGTATGCCTTTCGCTACTTCGCTTTTATGAAAGACCTACATTAGTACCTGTTTTCCAAAGAGGATTTTAGGTTTTATTTTTAAAAAGGCAAAAAGTGAAAATAGTGCTCAGTGCTTGCTTTGGTATGATGAGTGGTTTTTAATGATATCCTGCACATTTTAGGTATTTGTGTAAAATAACGTGTTTTAACAGGCCCCAGGTAGGCCGCTCAACCTGACACCGCACAGGTTGGATGCCACTTTGTTAATGTCAGGTGCGGGGTGAGATTGCAGATTTCCCACTGAGCCTCTTTTGACACCCTGGGTAGAAGGTGTGTCTCCTTACTCTAGAGAGAAAGTGGAATTTCAGGCCCCCTCCAGGCCTTGTCTTGGAGGAGGATGGGTACTCTGTAGCTGTTCTCCATGTGCTTGTGCTAACACCATGGAGCCAGGAGGCCTGTTATTCTGAATGGTTGTGAAAGTTCTGGCTCCCCACTCAGTTTCTTCTCTCACAGGGAGGGTGGGGAAGATGGAGTCTCCTTACTTCTGGGTGGGGATGCATGTCCTAAAAATGCTTTGAAACCCCATGGTTTTCTCTGTCATCACCTCAGGGGTCAGCTAGGGTAGCACTTTATAGCTGGGTGAGGGTGGAGGTCTGGGCTCAGCACTCGGGCCTTTGCTCACTGAGCTGGAGGGGCCATATTTTTTCCCATGGGGTATGGCTATCATAGGGTTGTTTATCTAAAAGTGTCCTGTTCTGCCGCTTTCATGGTCCTTTGGCTGGGAGGGATGGCATTTCTTGAGGATGTTTTTGTTTGTGCCCTTTGGCATTTCCTGGTTCCTGACCATCTTATTATATGAGGCTAAAAGAAAACTCAGAGAATTTACTGCCCCGTCATTCCTTGGGCCCTCAGGTCCCAAGGTGGTCTTCCTTTCTGCCACCTTCTAGAATCTTCTTACAGTTGTTTTAAATATAATGTCAGGCCTTGTAGCTGTACTTTTTGATAAACATAGAGAGGAGTACATCTCCTTCATTTTGGTCTGGAAGTGGATTAGCAAGGAACATTTAAAATTTTAAATAATGGTTTCGTATCTACAGCAGAAAATTAATTTCAATCTTAAGATACATTAATTTAAAGCAAATATTTTGAGTTATAACACAATTTGAGTAGTTAACTCATGGAGTCATTAATACAAGAGGGTAAATAAAAATCTGGATAACTTAAATTGGGGGAAATAATCCATCAATTCCCGTATCTGTTTTTTATTTACCTAGTTTGTGCATATATAGGTATGTGTATTAGACTTTCTGAAAATATATTTTCAATAAAAATATTGAAAATGATTCAACAAGATTTTAGAAAATCTTAGGCTTTACTATTTGACCTCCCCTTCTGTAATCCATTTCTTTCTGGGTATATAGCCTTTTTTTCAAACTGGTAGAAAATGCTATCTAATAATTTCTTAGGAATATACATGATTAAATTTGTGAGTATAAAAGGTAGCTACTGTGTGCTAATATATATAGGATGAAATATTAGCAAAAGTGAGTTTTTTAATAGTGAGTATATAAATTTTTTTGCTTGAATTAATAGTTTGACAGTCATTCCTCAGTTATTTGAATGTAAATATATTTAACATATATTTTCTGTAGAGTATGAAAATCCATAGTTTTTTTAATGTTATGGCATAGAGGTATTCTAAATATTTTTGGAACTTAGTACAATAGAAAAAGGTTTTTGCAATCTATGATGCGAGGCATTATATTGGTGCCTGCCTCCCTTTGGCATCCTAAATAAAGCAAAACATTTAGGAATGTGAAAAGGTAATATTGACAAGACTAAATTAGCTGAGAAACCTTTCTCCTGAAATAATATTTGTATACTTATGTATTTGTAAGAATGTTTATTGTGTAAAATGTGGACAATTAAGAAAAAGAAAACAAAATTTATACCTATTCACCACCATGAAAATTCCAAGTGCTTTCTTGAGACCTCTAACTGTAGGGCTTGAATTTTTAATTTTATTAATTAATCTACTGTTATTTAGGCTAGTGTTAGGTGTGCCTTTGTCAAGATTTTAGTCTGACTAGAGAAAGAGTAAAATGGAATGTTTGTAAAATCTTTTAACAAATTTTTTCTTAAAACACCATTAACAGGGAGTTCTAATGGTGTTGTTTTATGATATGGTCTAATTAGCAGGATAGGTGGAGGTTTGGGAATGTGCCCATACCAGAAGGAAATAACGAATACTGTGAACTCTGCAGTACAATGGGGGTGTGCACACCTCTCCTTTCCTGTTCTGTCCAGGGTGTGTGGGCTAACCAGAGGAAGAAAAGTGAGTCATGTTGTATTTGTTAGAGGTAGCTATTTAAAGGACTTTTCATCAGACTTGTAGAGAGAACTCATCTTGGTACAACTAGGATTCCGTTTTGTCGTCTTTGACTCCCAGAGCAAGTCCGTTGCACCTGTGATGAGCTCTGAGCAAACTTGGCAACTTATCAAAATGCATGTCTCATAATGTTACCACATTTTAAAGAATTCAGTTAATAGACACAGCTGATTATTAAATTATTGTCGCTAATAGTTGTCAGTATGGGTACCTCAGGCTAGCTGTGCGAGTTTTCTGTATGAATATTTCAAAGGCTGGGCCAGTTCTTCCAAGTGCCATTTCCTATTGAAATGCTTCCTGGTTATAGTATGTTACTTCTCTCTTTGAGAATTTAATTTTTAAAAAATTATGTGAAAATACAGTATTCCAGAAGACCTTAAATTGACTTCATAAATGGAATTGTACTTATTCAAATTACTGCCTATGTTCTGTTATTGATTTTACAGGTTACATTACTCCTATATGAATATACTATTTTAATATGTTTGTGTACTATTTCAAAGTGAATACTAGTCAAGTGTTGCACAGTTGGTTGCTTAGCCAGAGGCTGCTAGTTAGTGAGTTATTAACCCATTCTGCAGAGGTAACTCAAAATGTACTTGATGTCTTATTTAGAAGTAGAGAATGCTGAAGGAAATATAAAGTAAGTATAGCTTGAAGACATTCTGTTTGTTTATCCAGCTCTCTTTAAGAATGATTAAGAAGAGAAAAAATGAAAGGAAAAATCAAGATCTTATGTCTGGGTTGGTCTCATATGCCTTTCACTTAGTAATACATTTTAGACTTGATTAGATATTGGGAAATGGATAAATTTCAGTTGTCAGGATGCCCATCTTCTTCCCAATCCCTATTACAGGAGTCATTATGGGGGGCTTACGGTGAGATGCAAGCAAGCATTTTATTTCTTATTCCACAATGAACTGAATTATCAAATCCAGTTTATATACTAATATTTGGAAAACCTCTTTATCAAACTGTATTAGAATAGAAAACATTGAAATGACAGTTTTATATATTCTAAAGTTTATTCATAACAAACTGGTAGAATTCTTTATATAAAAAGAGCAACATTTTGAGGGTATTTTATTTAATTTCAGCTGTACATTCCTTAAATAAGACTTTAGGTCAAAGTAATACATTAAAAATTTTGTAGCAGTTTTCACTGATTTCTTCATTTTATTGTTTTGCTTCAGTGATTTTGACTTCCTTTAAATTTTAAAGCAGTAGTCCTCAATCTGGCTCACATTAGAATCTCCAGGGAAAGCTTTAAAAGAGTATGTTTAAAAATGCTCAAGTACTATTCCCACACCAGTTAATTAATGTGTTCAAGTGGTTCAACGTAAGAAGCACATATAATGAAAAGCCTACTCTTCATCCTTTGCCCTAATCCACCTGGTCCCTGTTGGTTTATTTTTATCCTTCCACAGTCTTTTATCATCCACACAAAGCCAACCGAGCTCCCTCGCTTGCTGGCTTGCTCACTCTGCCTTTCCTCTTTTCTATACAGACTGTAGTGTATTAAATAAATACACTTATTATTTATTTAAATAATTTTTCTCCAGCCCCCTCTTTATTTAAGAATATTTTTTGGAGACCTTTTCATAGTAGTTCATTGAGAGATTATTTTTTTTCTTTTGTTGGTATGGGAGTATATAATTCAATTTCCTTCTATTATAAAACATTGCTGTCAAAGAGTAATTTTAATCTAACTCTTCTTCTAGTTGCTTCTTCTTTAAAATAAAATAATTTATTAGAATATGTTCTGTGATTGGTCATTCAGGGTTGATTTCTCTAGATTTACATTGTGTTTATATAATAATATATGATCCCTTTCTTAAAATTTCTAGGAGCATTTATTAAGTTACAACTTTAATACTTGTTTTATTTCCTTACTCTCTATTTTTTTCCATCTGGTATCTCTTATTTGATGTGTGTTATGTAGTCTTTGTATTTTACATTTGCCTTTACTCTTGAATCCCTCTCATCATTTCTTTTTATCTAAAACCTGTTTTACCTTTTTATTCTGTCTTTAGGTGTTTTCCATTTAGTTTATTTGATCTCATGTTCTTTTAGTTTAGTCATCATTTCTGAAATGACATACTGTTATAATTCTTTTCTGAAATTTCTCACATCTATTCTGTTTTTCTAATTATGATTTATATCTTTAATCTACTTTATCACTTCCCTAATATCTTTTAGCTTACTTTGCAATATGTGTAGACTTTTGGACTTCTTTTTTGTGGTGTACATTGATATGAGTTGTTGGTTCTACTTTTTTAGGTGCTCTGTATGTTTTTGATGAGGGAGTTTTGGGAGATCGGAAAATGATCCCACCACCGCTGCCATAGTCCCATTGTCCTCTCACTGTTAAGTATTATTAAAGGGAACTGTCGGTGATAGTAAGGGTTGAATATATGCTTTCCCTGAGGGTATTACCTCTTTGTGAATTAGTAGTACATTGTAGGAAGTTAGAGGTTTTAATCTTGCTTAATAAAATTTGAGGGAAAAGAACATGTTTTTTTCATTTTTGTATACTATTGTTTGGTACTTGTAGGTGCCTATGAGAACTGTTGAAATGAAGAAGAAGATAAAGAGTTAAAAACTACTTGGGAAAGATACTGTTTTTTTGTTGTTGTTTGTCTTCATCCTCAATTTTATAGAAAGTCGTGGAATTTCACGTTTTATTCCATTTTTTTAAAGTGAAGATGAAGATATTTTAAACTAATTTGAGGAGGAAGGGTATTTACAAACATATCTATAGGGCTACTAATTTGATTCTTTGTCTTAGAAAATACAACTTTTATTTATACCTTTTTACCATATCTGCAGATGGCATATCACACCAAGATTAATGTTCCCAATAAGCACCTAGATCATTCCCTTCCCTCCTGTTCCCAAATAATGATGTTGAGAAGAAACACTTTAGTTTTATACTCTTTCTCCTCATTCACCATCTTCATTCTCTCACTTAACTTTTCCTTAACTTAACAGTTAGGAACTTTTTAAAAAAAATGTGGATCACTTTCGAAAATAAAAATTATATATTTTACAAAATGAAAAAGCAGCTTTTTGTTTGTAAAAATACCAGCTTGTTGGATACAGTTTAAACAATGGCAAACCTCTTGCTCGTAAAAATACCAGCTTATTGGATACAGTTTAAACAATGACAAAATTATAAATATTTTAAGAAAGTACTCCTCCAATTTTGTTATCCAAATAGGCACTTTTTAAAAAGAAACAAGCAATTTCTTTAGCACTTTCTAACCATTAGGAAAAAATCTATGCTTTAAAAATTGTGTAATTTCTTATTAAATAACATTAGTAATAGGAAAATTGACATTTTAGTCTCAAAAAATTCCAAGTACTGGGGGCATTTTTGAGAACTGAAAATATAAGTATAGTTTGTGTAATTTCATATTGGTCCATACATGTATTTTGAAGGCATTGTGTAATTTTTTAATTTATGTTCTAATAATTCAGAAAATCAAGTTCTTTCATTTTCCCAAACTAAATTGAACTGTTTGGAAGTCATTAAAAGAATACCATCTTCAATTCTGTAGGTTAATTGGCCATTGTGGGAATGTTTTTTCTCTTTCATACAATAAACGAAATTTAGTGTTTGCTAGTACATCCCTAAATCTAAGATGACACAGATTTTTGTAAGACACACCATTAATTTAGTAATAATAGATTTTGAGGGGACAGTAAATTCAACATTAAATGTATAATTTAGGACATCATGATTTCAGAAATCTTAAAGTGTGATAAAAAGTACATCTTATGTTTAATTTAGTATGTGTAATGAGTTTTTGTGTTCCAAATACTTTTCAACATATTTAGGATTTGTAAGTAGTTTAGTTAGAAATGTAAACTGTTTAAAAACAAACCAAGTGGGTCCTGACCGGATAGCTCAGTTGGTTACAGTGTCGAACCTATGCGCCAAGTTTGTGGGTTTGATGTCCAGTCAGGGCACATACCAGGATCAACCAATGAGTGCATACATTAGTGGAGCAACAAGTTGATGTTTCTTTCTCTCTCTCCCTCTCCCCTTCATTCTCCCCTTAAAATCAATAGAAAATTTTAAAGTAAATAAAAAGTAAAAATAGAAACAAACCAAGTGAACTGTTTTGACTATTTTAAAAACTTCAAATATTTCAGTACATAAACAATGAAGGTTCTTTTTCCTGTTTTTAAATTTAAAAAGTAGTCCCTTAATTTAAATAAATTAGCCTTATTAAAGAGATTTCCTGAAGAAAAATATATTAATACAAAAATAGAATTAGTATTCTTTAAATTTAGGTACCTAAGTTCTCATAATGATTCTGCATAAAATCTCTTCAGCAAACATGTTATTTGTATATACTTACTTAATTTTAAAACTTTTACTTATTTTTAATTATGAATTATTCAAGGCTAATTTCATAGCCATAATTTCTTTAAGCTACATAGTACATGATCATTTGTGATTTATGATAATGCAAAAGTTTATATGAAGACATTTCAGAAATGCTATAGCATTGTCATTATGATACTTATTCTGTGACATTGAGTTTGATCTTGCACTTGTCTTACAAATTTAAATAACTTAAAAATTATCTTTCTAGAAGCATATAATTTGGTAAAATATAATTTTGATGTTTATTTATAGTAATTCTGTGTGCTATTAGGATGTTTGTAAGTATATTTATCACTTTAGGGGTGGGCGTTTTATCTTCTTTACCTATTGTAAATTACCTCAGGAAAATTTTTAGAGTGCACACATATATTTTGTACCCAGTAAATGTTTTGAGAAGTTAATTGTGATAGATTTTTTTTGTGTGTATGCATAATGGTATTATCAAAAAATACAGTGGTGAGAAAACTTATTACTTTTGAACTCCCTGGTTTACAATCTCAAGAGATGTATTTACTATACTTTCTTACTTATTTGAGGTCAAACTCTGATCTCAGCCATTCTAGATTAAAGCCATAGGTTTTAGCAGTAAATGAAATGATTGGTTTGAGGCAAATTCTAAAATTTATGTACTTTATTTGGTAGGTAAGTTATGGAGCCCTTGTTTCAAGCAGACAGTTGAGTATGAAGTAAAGGAAAAAGGATATATTTGCACTCACATTAGCCAGAAATGAATGTCAAAGGAGAAGACATACCTGAGGCCTCAAAATATGAGAAATTTGTGGGTAGGGTTAAGGGGCTCCCAGGATTATGTTTTCTGTATATTTGATGGATTTTTATATTGGACATTTCTCAGGTAGAAACATTTAATATGGAAAGAGGTGATATAAGGGATACTTGCTATGTGTAAATAGTAGTTGGCTCTGGCTGGTGTGGCTCAGTGGATTGAGAGCCCTCCTGTGAACCAAAGTGTTGCCAGTTCGATTCCCAGTCTAAGGCACATGCCTGGGTTGCAGACCAGGTCCCTAGTAGGGGGCGTGTAAGAGGCAACCACACATTGATGTTTCTCCCCCTCTATTTCTTTCTCCCTTCCCCTCTCTAAAAATAAATAAAACCTTTAAAAAAATAAATATCCAGATAGCAGTTGTTTTAAAGAGCTCAATTCTCCCTTCCTCATTTAATGTTTAGTTTTTCAGAAGTTTGTGTGTGTTTGTGTGTGATTCTATGTGAAGGAAAGGTACTGTGATTTTGAAGGGAATAGGCAAGGAATTCACTATCAAAAGTCTTTCACATAAGAGAGAATAGTGACCTGAATATGAAACTGGAAAGATGATTATGTAGACTAAATGCTTTCTGAGCATTTTGTGATTGGTTTAACTTGTTCATTGCTACTTGGTCTTCCTGATTTAACTCTCAACTGAAATACCAGTTCCTGAGACAGCTTTTTCCTGACTTCTCTGGCTCACATCCTTTTTTGTCCCCCAACCTAGTCCTGCTCTGTTTTCCTCAAAGTAGTTAGCAGAATCTTGTTTATGTGTTTATTGTTTGACTATTCTTCCTTTCTCCCAGAATGTAAGTTCTTGGAGGGGGTCATATTTTGGTCTTAATCATTACATTATCAGCTTCTAGAATAGTGCCTAGCATATTGGTTGGCTGACTGAAATGTGTGGTTTGTGGGTTGCTATGTGCTAAATATGTCTCTTTCTGCCCCGTGCCCAAATTGTATGTTGAAGTCCTAACCTTCTTCCCAATGTGATGGTATTTGGAAGTTGGGTCTCTGGGAGATAATTAGGTTTTAAAGAGGTCATGACAGTGGGGCCCGCATGAGAGATTAGTGTTCTTTTAAGAAACAGAAACACCAGAGAGCTCTGTTACTGTCTCCCCGCTGCCAAGTGAGGGCACAGTTAGAAGGCAGCCTTTTTTAAGCCATAAAGAGATCTCTTACCAGAAACCAACCATACTGGGCTTGGATTTCTAGGCTCCAGAACTGTGAGAAAATAAATTTCCGTTGTTTAATCCTTCCTGTCTTTGATATTTTGTCATGACTGCTCGAGCATACTTAAGACAGGGAATGTAGGTCTTTTATATTTAAAGCCACCATGTATTTCATCATCCATAGAATGTTCCCTGTTGTGATCTATTTCCATGCTAAAATTTAGTTGGATTCAACATTTAAAGACATAAACAACTTTTAGTTCATATTATAAAGCTGCTAAAAGAATTTATGGTTTTTGAAGGAGGTTTTGTGATAAAAGACTTAGGAAATATATCTTCTTTCAAGCTAATACATGTATTCCCCTTGTATCCTATTAAATAACATCTTTTAGGAAAATAGTAAATTTGGTTTCAGCTGTAGATAGACAGTGAAGAGCCTTTTGATATTGAAGAACAGATGTAAATATGCTATCTACTCCATCTGCTGCTAGAATGACTGACTAGCTGTCAGGGAGTTGCACAAGTTACAGCAGTATGTGAAATCACAGTGCATTGTGAAACATGAAGGATCTGAAGAAGGAAGCCTTAATGGCAAACACTAACCTGCCCTTTACAGCTTAGGAATTTATGGATGTGGCAACAGATCCAATCCTGCTTCTGCTTTAAGACCTTCCCAAGGATCTCACACATTTTTTAAATCATTGACCTCCGTTCCATTGATCTATGTGTCTGTTCTTATGCCAGTACCAGACTGTTTTGATTACAGTGCCCTTATAATATAATTTGATATCAGCTATTGTCCCTCTTACTTTGTTCTTCTTTCTCAAAATTGCTACAGCTATTTGGAGTCATTTATGGTTCCATATACATTTCTGAAATGTTTGTTCTATAGCTGTGAAGTATTTCATTGGTATTTTAATAGGGATTGTGTTGAATCTATAAACTGCTTTGGGTAATATAGACATTTTGGTGATAATTCTTCCAATCCACAAACACAGTATGTGCTTCCATTTATTTGTGTCTTCCTTAATTTTTTTCTTCAGTGTTATGTAGTTTTCTGAATACAGGTCATTTACCTTCTTGGTTAGGTTTATTCTGAGGTACTTTATTTTTCTTGTTGCTATAGCAAATGGGATTTCCCCCCTAATTTCTGTTTCTGACATTTCATTGTTGGTGTACAAAAATGCATTAGATTTCTGAATATTGACTTTATATCCTGCTGTTTTGCTAAATTCACTTACTAGGTGAAGTACTTTTTTGGTGGAGTCTATAGGATTTTCTATGTATACTGTCATGTCATTTGCAGAGAATGACAGTTTTACTCCCTTCTTTCCAATTTGGATGCCTTTTATTTCTTCTTCTTGTCTGATCGCTGTGACCAGGACTTCCAACACTATGTTGAATAGAAGTGGTGAAAGCAAACATCCTTGTCTTGTTCCTGATCTTAGTGGGAAAGCTTTTAGTTTTTGCTAGTTGAGTATGATGTTGGGTGTAGGTTTTCCATGTATGGCCTTTATTATGTTGAGGTATGCTCCCTCTTTTCCCACTTTACTGAGTGTTTTATCATAAATGGGTGCTGTACCTTATGAAATGCTTTCCCCACATCTATTGATAAGATCATGTGATTTTTGTCTTTCCTTTTAAACAAAAGGAAATGTGTGTTTATGTGATGTATTACATTTATTGATTTGCATATATTATACCATCCTTGCATCCCTGGGATGAATCCCACTTCATCATAGTGTGTGATCTTTTTGATGTATTGCTGGATGCAGTTTGCCAATATTTTGTTGAGGATTTTAGCGTCTATGTTCATACAGCAATATTGGCCTATAGTTTTCTTTCTTTGTTGTGTCTTTATCTAATTTGGGATTAGGATGATGCTGGCCTCATAAAAAGAGTTTGGGAGTCTTCCCTCTTCTTGAATTTTTTGGAATAGTCTGAGAAGGATAGGGGTTAGCTCTTCCTTAAATGTTTTATAAAATTCTCCTGTGAAACTATCTGGTCCAGGGCTTTTCTGTGTCAGGAGTTTTTTGGTTACTGCTTTGATTTCATCAGCTGTTACAGCTCTGTTCAGGCTTTCTGCTGCTTCTTGATTCAGTTTTGTAAGATTATATTTTTCTAGAAATTTGTCCATTATACCCAGCTTTGCAAATTTCTTGGCATATAGTTGTTCATAGTAATTTCTTACAATCCTTTGTATTTCTGTGGTATGAGTTGTAATCTCTCCTCTTTCATTTCTGGTTTTATTTATTTGGGTCCTGTCTCTTTTTTTCTTGATGAGTCTGGTTAAAGGCTTTGCCGATTTTGTTTATCTTTTCAAGAACTAGCTCCTGGATTTATTTACAAATCAACAAACAACAAGTGCAGGCGAGGTTGTGGAGAAAAGGGAACCCTAGTACACTGTTGGGAGGAATGCAGACTGGTGCAGCCACTGTGGAGAACAGTAATGAATTTCCTCAAAAAACTAAAAAGGGAAACTGCCTTTTAACTCGTCAATTCCACTATTGGAATTATACCCTAAAAGTTCTGAAACACCAATTCAGAAGAACCTATGCTTCCCAATGTTCATAGCAACATGATTTACAATAGCCAAGTGCTGGAAGCAACCTAAGTTCCCATCAGTAAATGAGTGGATCAGAAAACTGTGGTACATTTATGTAATGGAATACTATGCAGCAGAAAGAAGGAGCTCATACCCTTCATGACAGCATGGATGGAACTGGAGAGCATTATGCTAAGTGAAATAAGCCAGATGGTGAAAGACAAATACCATATAATCTTACCTATAAATGGAACCGAATCAACAAAACAACAAGCAAGCAAAATGTAACCAGAGACATTGAAATAAGGAACAAACTGATAGTAGCCAGAGGGGAGGTGGGAGGGGATAATGGGGGAAAGAAGGGGGAAGGGTCCTCAAGGAACATGTATAAAGGACCCATGGACAAAGCCAAAGGGAGTAGGTTTGAGGGTGGGAGGGGACAGTGGGGAGGAAATGGGGACACCTATACTTGAACAACAATAAAAAAAAGCAATAACAACAAAAAACCCAAACAGCAACAAACTGATAGATACAGAGAACATTTTGATGCTTTCTAGACAGAAGTGGTGTTAGAGGGATGGGTCTAAAAGGGGAAGGGATTAATATGTACAAATTGCTAGTTATAAAAACAGTCACAGAGATGTAAAGTACAGCATAGAAAATAGTCAATAATATTGTAATAACAATATTACATATTACAGTAATATTATAATATTGTAGTAACTATGTGTGATGTCAGATGGACACTAGATTTATCAGGGTGAACACTTTCTAAGCTATATAAATGTCTAATCACTCTTTCATACACCTGAAACTGTTGATATAATGTATTATATTATATGGGTTTTGTTACTTTGAATTTCCACTGCTTGGCATATAGTAGGGGTCAATACACAATTGCTGGTTTTATTAAAAAAATAAAGTTGTACACCTAAAATGTATATAATATTATTGACCCATATTTTCCGCAATAAATTTATTTTAAAAAATTCATTGACCTCTGTTTTGCTGCTAGTTTCATGAGACTTTTCTCCTCTCATTTCTAACTTGTTCCCCACTTAGGTTTTGAAGACTCTACCATTTTTTTTTTAGTTTTTTCTTCCCAAGTAATATGCTTTCTGGAAAGTTACTTAATTTTAGTATATATATACTTTACATGTGACTTAATCTGTCTTCCTTATTATTTCTTCTGCCTTCTACATATCTTCTTTTGCTGTTTTTCTTAAAACAATTTTTCTAGCAACATAGTCTAAAACACTTTACTAAAGTGTTTAAATATTATAGAAATCTGTAACTCAGTGAAACTTTCTATAATTTCAGTTCTTACAGATAGCAGCTTTTAGACAGATACTGTCAGTCTGTCTACTAGGATATTATACAAATTTATACTTTCCCCAGGAAATAAATGAGAGTTCCTGTTTTTATTACGTCCTTGCCTAGGTGTTGCCAGTTTTTTTAATATTTGCTAATTAGAGAAGTAAAACATATCTCCTGCTTTTTAAATTTTTATTTTCTTTGTATGTTTGATTATTTTCATGTGGCTACTGATCTATATTTTTAATCTAAATTTTGAAATATATTTTGAATTTTCTATATCTTCTTTTTCAGTTCACTTAAAAATTTCTATTCATCTTATTTTTAATTATAGAACCTTTCTTTACATATGACAGTTATTTACACTTGCCATATCTTAATGAGAATTTTTTTCTATTTTATTTATTTTTTATGTTACTGGTATCTCCTGTGGCAAGTAAAAAAGGAGTTTAGTCTATTTTTGTATGAATTTTGGATTAGAACATATTAGCCTTGTTTTATTACAGTTTTTTACAATTTCATTCTACATTTTCTTTTGATCTGTCTGTACTTTGTATTGGTAAAATGAGGTGGCATCTAATTATTATTTTCCTCAAATGTCTAGCTTATCACCCTGGCAATATTTGTAGAATAATCTCTCTTTCCCCTCCTCATTTGTAGTGCACCTTTCCCATATACTAAATATCCATGTATACTTAGATGTATTCTAGACTTTGTTTTTATATCTGTTGATATATGTCTCTCTGTTTCTGTGGCAGTAGCAAGTACATTGTTAAAATTACTGTTACTAGTTCTTGAGTATTTAGATATTTATTTAATAGGACTATGCTTCCTTTTTTGGCTAGTCTTGCCTATTGCTCTTCCGGTTAAATTTTAAAAGCATTAAACATGTTAAATTTAGGAAGAAAATCCTATTGGGATTTCGATAGAAATTTTGTTAAATTATTAGTTGATACATAGAAAATTGACATCATTCCCTATATTTAATCCTTCTATTTAGTAGGTTTTCTTTATTTTCCACACTTTTATTTATTTTCTTTATTTATTCTACACTTTTTGAACATTCTTAAATTGAGTTTTATAGTTTTCTTCTTATAGCTTCTGGACATTTATTGTTAACTTGTTCCAAAAATCTTTAAGAGTTTTTGTTTGTTTCAGATATTAGTGATATACTCCTTATTTAGAACCAGATTTCCTGTAATCCTTACCTGGCTTTCAGTTTGGAGGGTGGAAAGCCCTTTAGTATCTAAACTTGCTATCAATTTTGTGCTTGGATTTAGGGCAACAAAATAGAACACATGTTCTATATTGACACAATGAATATAGAAAGTTGTAATTTCATTGGGAGAATGAATGAAAGGATAAATGTAAGCAATTGCCATACAGTCTAATGAAGTTTAGAATGGAGATAGTGTATGAGATATGGGAGATCACAGAGGAGGAAAAGTCAGTAGAATTTAGACTCAGAAGATGGACAGTTCTTTCTCATGCAGTCATCTGGGGAAAAGGGGTCTTGTAGAGGGATCAACATGTGCAAAGTCCTGCCATTATGAAATAGCCTGACCTGTTTGAAAAATTGCTAGTACTAGAATTTCAGTAGTGAGGGTGTGTGGTTTGGTATATTAGCATAGGATGTAATGGGGAGGCATTTTAGTAGCTGAATCTGACTGAAAAGGTTGCTGGAAGCTGTCGAAAAGTGTTTTGTAATGGAGTAACACTGAACATACTTGCATTTTGGAAAGATATTTTGTGCAGTTGATAAGTATGAGTTGGAGGGAGAGGAGGGAATTAGACCCAGCCGCATTAATTAGTTTAAGAAAAATATGATGGATCTTAATAAAGTGGGGGATACAAATAAAGATGGAAAGGAGGGAGAGATATTAAAGATATTTAGGTAGAAACATGTAGAGAATATGTGTTGGGAGTAAGGAAGAGTAAGGAGTCTAGGATGGCTTGGCTTTCAACTTTGAGAAATGCTTTAGGCTTTAATTCATAAACTTTTCATGATCAAATATTTTTTAAAGATATGGTTCATAAAATAACCATATTTTGTGATTGTTTTATTTACCCTGTGCAAATTAATAGCAGCAGTGGGAAGTGAAATTGTCAGGGTAAGGGACTGTCAGAGGTGGACACCTAATCTGTACCTGCATTTAATCATTAAATCCTCTGACTTCTCTTTTCCAGTCTCTCGCATCCTTAGAGCTTTTTTCCTCAGTGCTACCAGGACCCTAGATACCAGTCACCTTTCATTTGGATTATTACTCCATGTCACTTTGCTTTGCTCCAATTCAACATCCATGCTGACCCAGAATAATTCTTCAGATCTGATCATTGTATCCTGTCTTAAAACCCTCCAGTGGCTGTCTGTTTCCTTAGGTTTAAGGCCAGCCTTTCAAAATGTCTTTCAAAGTCTTAAGTAGGAGTAGCAGTTATGATACTTCCCTTTGGGTTATTGTGAAGATTAAATAATTTCATGTTCTGAAGTGTTTAAGAACAATACCTGGCACACAACACTATATAAGTGTTTGTCCATATTATTTTTATTATTTGTTTAGTTTAATAACTTTTTATCAAACTGAGAACCATAAAGTTGGAGATGATGTCTGTTTCTTCAGTATTATGTTCTGTGTTTAACACAGAATATAGTAATGTTAAGTGCACAATACATAGTAGTCATATTATGTAAGAATGAATGAATGTCATCTGGAAGCATGATAATGCAGCATTCAAAAACTTTAAAGCACACAGGGTTGTACTGCTTGTTATAATGTAATAGAAGAATGAATGTTCATACTATCCTGTGTTGCTTAGAAAAGGAAGCAAGTGTATGGAGAGAGTATTTAATAAACATGAAATAGGTTAATTGTAAGATAGAAAGTAAGTGATGAAACAATTGAGCAGAATAAGGGGGATTGAGAGTACTGGGGGTGGGAAGAGGTGGATCACAATTTTAATCAGTGATGATCAAGGTTTCATTTTAAAGGTGACCTTTGAGCAGAGACTTGAATATTGGAAGGGGAAGAAGATTTTAGGCCCAGAGACTAGCCAATGAAAATGCTCTGAAGTAGGAAGCTACAAGAAGACTAGTGGCCATAGCAGAATGATTGAGAGGGAAATGTAGAAGGAGATAAAGTCAGCTAAAATAGGGGTGGTTCAGGGAATGGGGAGGGCTTAATAACTTTGACTTTTATATAGGAAAACTGCGGTATAAAAGTATGTTTAATTTTATTTTTAAAATGTATGGGCATAATCAAATTATGTTTAAAGATTGTGCCACAATAAGAAGTACTGTAAGAAATAACAGATTTCATGTTCTACAAGGCAGGATATATATTGTCATTTCACAGCATGTATATTCTTTGAAAATGAAACCTAGTCAACGGTAGTAACATTTTTAAATTTTTTTTATTTTTTTACTTTATTGGTGACTCCAACGTGGCTCACCATACTCTTCCTTTAAGCTCTTTTTATATAAAATATGTTTGTGGCAGTCTGTATTTTTCCCTCAGTGGCTTGCAGATTTTTTTCTGTGCCATTACAAGTATCTGCTTAGAAGTAAAACTCAGGCCCATCGTTATTCCTCCTTGATCGTGAGGCATGGCTGTGACTCAGACTAGGATTCGTGGACTTGATGGAGCTTTTCAGATATTTCTTGTGTAATACAGCTTTCATAGACCTTTAGCAAATGTAATGTTTTAATGATTTTAAAGCCATGTTCTGAGATAATTTTAAATTTCTGTTGTATTTATAGAAAATTTCACAGCTAGTTCTTTTAAGGAAATGGCAGCTGATAAATGAAATAGATTTTATTGAATGTAGAATTCAAAGGATATAGAAAAACTTTGCTAATTTGAACACTGATTTTACTTTTAAATTTGTATGCCTTTTAAAGGCATTTACTGATTTAATTGATGTTTCTATTGCTATGAAACTTTCAAAGAATACAGAAAAAATGAATCTTAAAGATGTTTCCATTTACCTTACATTATTATCTGGAGAAAGACTACATTTTAACTCAGATTTCTATTTCAGCTATTTGTAGCTTTGGTTGTCTATTTTCTATGAGTAAAATTTTTTTACTGTAGTTTTTACATTTACTTATTTACAATTCACTTCCTTCCACAGAAGTTTTGAGTGTCTATTTTGATTTTAAACATAGAAAACTATGAATTTGAAACATATCAGGATCAGGGAATATATAGATAGAATGGAATATTAGGCCAAGAGAAGAGAAGTTGCATTTGTAATAATTAGGCCTTAGAATTTGGGTGAAGGGCTTGTGCTTACACACAGTGTAGTAATAGTGAACAAAAGATGTAGTGAGAGGATACAGCTTTTCCTCTACTCATGCTGATGTTCTGTTGTTCATTTTATGACAGAAGCATCACACTTTCCATGTGACAGTGACTAAATAGAATTATTATTATTGATTTTCTTTATGAAGGTATTACAGGTAAAATAAACAGATGTTAAACTGTCAGGGTTTTTCTACTCCATTTTTGTTTAAACTTAGTGTAATCCCATTATATTATGTATATGAGTATATACATATGTGTGTATATGTATGTGTATATATATCTGTACACACACTTATGTGTATATATATCCTCAAATAGGGGATATAATTATAGATTAGAGAGACAGAGAAAGGAGGGAGAGGGGGAGAGAAACATCAATTCAAGAGAGAAACCTTGATCATTTGCCTCCCGCACACACCATATCTGGGAATTGAACACACAACCTAGGTATGTGCCCTGATCGGGGATTAAACCTGCAGTCTTTTGATGTATGGGATGACACTGCAACCAACTGAGCCACCTGGCCAGGGTAAGAAGTGTATTCTTTATCTTCTTCTTTAGGCCACTCAGCTATAGGATAAGTTTTTGAAAATGGATACTTATAATAAGTAATTCTTATTATACATAACTTTCATTGTACAGCTTCAAGGTAGAGGTAAATGGTAAGCTTCAGACAATGGGAAAGACACATGATGGTGTTTGGGAAACAAATGTATCCATTTATTTTCCACTAAACTCATAAAATTGGTCTTTCAAAAATAAAAATGCATTTTTTATAACTGGACCCTGCATATGTTATTGAATGGAAAAATAAAGAATTCTTCCTGAAATAATACTGAAGAAAGCAAGTTAAATTGTGAATCAGTTCCCTGTTATGCAAATAATGACTCAGTTTAGTGTTGGGCTTCAAGGGCCAATAATTTTTATGAAAGTATTACTAAAGCAAGGTGTTTGGGTTGGATTTTGTAGTCTCTGTCCTTTGGTTGACTTTCCCTCATTTTATTCATTTTAGAGTTTTGTTTATAGTACTGTGGCATTTATTTCATTCCGACTAAATTTCTTCCTTTTGCATCCCTGGCGCAAATGGTGATGCACAGCACCTAAAACCCAAAGATGTATAGTCCATAAGCTAAACTGTTTTTCATGTTCTGTTAACCTCATTGCATATATGTAAATGTATATACTTATGTTGTATTTTACATCATTGAATCCACATATGTTTGGTGTACTTTTTAGTTGTACATGAGTTGAATCAGTTATTAGTGGCCAAATGACAGTTCTGAAAAGCGTATATAGACATTATAAATTATCAGATATTATTAAGAACATTAACCTAACATTGATATACTTGATAAAAAATTTAATAGAGTTTCTTGAGCTGGACACTGGTAGTTGTTGCAGCTAGACCAGTGAGTGATACCACCAAGGCTGCTGCTCTTGTGGAGCATATTACAATATGATGGGTTACAGGTATTTAACTACTACCACTTCCTGTGCTGCAAAGTTTTGCCTTTTAAAACAAAGGCAAAACCAACTTAGTCATGGGAGTCTTGAAAATAGAAAATTAATCTTCACTCTAAGGATAATAAAATTGATTTTATTCCATTCTTTTTGATTTTTCTTATTTCAGCACAGAAAGTTCATGTTCCCACTTTAGAATTTATTTTTTATATTTTCAACTTAGTGTCCAGCTCAAAGGCATCTGTCAAAGCTGTGATCTGATGGTTTTTAAATTTACTCAAAAAGATCAGGAAACATTCTGAATCAAAGACAGTCATTTGTAGATTTCTCCTTATATTTATTTCACCTTGGTCATATAACAACTGATGAACTACGGACAAATACCACTTTCTAAACCCAAAGGCATGCTTAAATACTATCTTAACTCCGTGCTTGTGGTTTTGAGTTGTCAGTAATCTCCAGGATGAATATTGTGGACTGGTTGTGTGCAGCCAAGAGAGCGTCCTCCTGACAGAGGTTCATGTGAGGGAAAAAAGTCAGGCTGGGCTAAAATTACAGGACCAAAGACAAGCAGAAGCATTGCATTCGATGAAAATGGTGATGGTCTTGTAGTTTTCATAATAAGCCCTTTTGGAAAATCATTTTTAAAACACTGTGGAAATGCATCTGATCTTGAAATATAATTTTCCCCTTCTTTTGAAGCCTAGAACATTATGAGGATGATAGTCATAACAAATTACTCTATTTTTGGAAAGATTACTTTGTGTGCTGCAGTTCTTTATCCTGAGCTAGGAGACAGTTCGCTGTTTTTATGAGTTATACTTGCCCTGATACACTTATTTAGTAAGCATAAGAGAGGTAAAAAAAAAAATGCAACCAAACATTCATCCTATTAAATCAGAAGTTAAGATTTTTCATCAGCATAATGCCTTTAAAGATTATTATTATAAACTGTGCCCTTTGAAGTCTCTCTTTGGAAACAGATTTCTTAGGGCTTGAAAATAAATGAATTCTTACCAGCTGTTTGCTCTAGGAATGGGTTATGAAGGATATAAACACGTGTAAGAGCCCTCCCTGGCTGGTGTGGGTCAGTGGATTGAGTGCCGGCCTGTGAACCAAAGGGTCGCAGGTTCTATTCCCAGTCAGGGCAAATTCCTGGGTTGCAGGCCAGGAGGCAACCATACATTGATATGTCTCTCCCTCTCTTTCTCCCCCACTTCCCTTCTAAAAATAAATACATAAAATCTTTAAAAAACTAAAATTGTGTAAGAAATGGTATCTATTATTAAAATCTGAAATGTGAGATAAAATAATATACATGACAAGTCAATATATGATAACTTCTATAAGATAGGGGTAGAATTTAATAATTATTTAAGGTGGGGTCTACATTTTAAGCTCCAGTCCTTCCTGAAAGGAATTGTTTATGTTTTTCATAATTAGAAAACAATATAGTAGTTTAAAGTTTGTAAAAACTGTTATCTAAATGTATATCCTTCATTCAGTAAAGATCCATTGTGGTTGGTTTATACTTATTAGGAAATTACAAATGCAAGATGTATAATTAAACTGTACAGATATTGTAAATAAAATATTGACAGAGGTATATTCAAACCATGTGAAACTTATTCCTCCATGAATGACAAAAATAATTAGTAAATGATTTCAAAATTTTAAGATGATGATACATTAGCTTGAGTTAAGACATATTTAACATGTTTGAGCATTTGAAAAATGGCTTTTCTAGTTTTTACTGTTCATATTTTAACAAAGACATTAAAAACATGGAGGGGAATTAGAAGAGAACCTCCTAAATAATTAAAGGGAAAATAGGACCTAAAACTGTGGTGAATTGTATATTGAAGTTTTCAGAATGTTTCTTTTTAATAATGATTTGAAAATACTACTTTTATATACGTGCATATTACCTTTCTTAGGAATAAATTAACACAAAGGAAGATACCCTTTTTTAGACTATTTGTTTTGATTTTTCATTCAGAGATTGTGTTCAATGAAATAAGCTCTCTTAACCTGTGAAATGCAATAAAGATCGGGGGTATTGACGTTCAGCGTACTAGTGAGAATTCTCGGGAACTCTGGGTTTAGGTGAATGGTGGTGAGAACAGCGCCGTGCTATGCTTCCTTGTGTTGCCCCGAAGTTTCTGTTGTGCTACTTTTCTAAACTAAATTGTACTATTTGAAAACAAATGGACGCATTAGATATTGGAAGAGGAAGATAGCATGATATAGTTTATTTGCCATCTTAACTTTTTATTAATTTATTTATAGATGTATCAGTTTGTTGTTGTGAATAACATTACCTCAAAACTAGTAGATTAAAACAGTAAACATTTATTACTGTTCGTGAGCATGCATATCAGTTGGTTCTGCTAATCTAGGCCAGATTCAGCTGATTTCATCTGGGATGAAGTTTCATCCGGGATGAAGTTTCATCCCTCTCACATATCTGCAGTCTGTTGGTTGGCTGGGCCGGGGGCAGGCGCATCTAGATTGGTCTCATTGACATGTGTGGCGGTTGGCTGGCTATTGGCTAAGGTGACCGGGTAAGTAGGCCACATGTCTCTCATTATCTAGTAGGCTAGTTCGAATGTGTTCTTGTGGTGGCTGGGAAGGGTTCCAAGAGCATCAGAAGGGTAAGCTCCAGTGTGCGAGCACTTTTTGAGCTTCTGCCTGCATCGTGTTTGCTCACAAACCAGTGACCCAAGCAGATCTCATGACCATGCCCAGAGCCAGCACGAAAAGATATTACCAAAAGAGCCTGGGTCCTGGGAGAGGTGGACAACTGAGGCTGCGGCTGCAACAGCGCTTAATTTAAATTTTTACACGGCCAGATTGTTTTCCTGTTTGTTGTTTCTTTAATGTTGGAAAAGGAACCCCCTTTGGTGGCCCCTTTTAAACTGAATTTTTCAGTTCAGGAAAGTTCTTAAATTTCTTTATCTTCTCTCTGTTTTTTTCTGGAATTTTTATTCATTGTTCACAATAATTATGTTCTGTAAAATTACTGCAAACGCTGAATTGGTGAATATAAACCATAACTCTTATGGGAAATACAGGTTAGGTTCTTGAGAGCCTCTTGTCACACATTTTCATCAGCTGATGAAAATATAACCATGCTTTAGGTTTTGTGTTTCTGTTACAGTTACCTTATTTAACATATGTTGTTGACTCACTGCGATGGACTCCTGGCCAACAGCACTGTAACTGGTGCTTGAATGAAGCTTAGCTAACACAAGTATTTCCAGCCTTCTAGCACTCATGAACACCAGAGAGCACTTCAGCACTATGCTTAGGGGCCATTTGGAACAATGAAATCACCAAAATAAGCACAAAAATATTAAATATGGCAGATAATATGTAACCGAATGTAGGTATGGCTGCCTGCCACTACAAAAGCCAATACTTGAGAGGCAGGTGCTGATGTAAAGGAAAGTGGTTTGTTTGTAGATGCTGGCCACCTGGAGAATGGGAGACTCATGTCTCAAAGCCCATCTCTACTTCTCAGTGGAGGCAGAGGATTTTTTATAAGGAGGGAGAGGGAAACAGAACAAAGAGATCAAGGGAGGGGGTTGGAAAACTCTCTCTGCATACGAACACAGTCCATTCCAACAAGGCAAGTGACGGTCCGGTGTGCATCATCCTGGTATAGTCAGTCAGTCTGGCTTCACATCACCCTGGCTTCACCTTATCCTGACTCCATGGATGAAGGTGAGCAAGTCTCCTGGAGCTGGGGTGCCAGAAGGGCGGAGTCTGTATCTTTTGGAATTAGTTCTTAGGATTCTTACACAAACATGTTGTTCATCCATAAGCTATATATTAGTTAAAGTTAACACTTAACAGAAATAGTGTTAAAAGAATGGTGGGCTGGGTTGCAGTTTCCCACTGTTCGAAATAGACTGTGAAAAGGACTCTTGTTTCTAGAAGAGCTACAACAAGAAGGTAGAGAGCATCACCTTGTTGGACCTGACCCGGGAATGTGTGTGTTGGGGAACTCACCATTTTCAGCACTCTGTATATGTCCACAGCTGACTGTGAAAGTACCTAAAGTATTGATTTTGGGGTCACAACTAAAATTTAGTAGGCAAATCTGTGTACATGGGATCTGCAAGTAGTGTGATAACTATTTGGAAACAGATGGCTCTGTCAACTTCTCACCGCTTGCTTTTCAGTCTCAACTCTTTTTATACTTCTTGAGATATTCTTTGAGGAATCTTACATTTTATTTATAGCATTTAAAAATCTATTTCTTATTTCCCGTGTTGCAGCTTTAAATGTAGGCGTCACTGGGATCACTTTTTATATAGCCTTTTCTCAGAGTGTGTAGACTTTGTGACTGTCTGGTTTGCTTTCATATGTATAGCTGCCCTTTTAAACTTTAATGTGAATGTTGTGTATACATTTCCCAAAGTGTTTTCCTGTTTTTTTGTAGTAATATTTCTGTAGAACACCTTTTTTTTGTAATTATTTAATTATTACCATTTAAAAAATATATATGATGATTATTTTGAATTGTTTTTATACATATTTTTAAGATGGAATTCTATGATTAGAATTTGTGTGTTTGTGTGTATGTGCTTTAGTATTAAAGTTTTAAATTGGTGGAAGTGTTTACTAGTTTCATTTTGTCAGAACTCTAATAGCCTAAAGAATGTGAGGTGCTAAAAGTATCTGGGAAGTTTTCTTCAGTATGGAATTGTTGCTTTTCCACATTTAGTGCAGGTGTCAGTTTGTTGGCGTATTTCTGCTCTTCCTCTAGCTTGATTGTCTCAAGCAATTTAAAAGAATGATGTTAAGCCCTGGCTGGTGTAGCTCAGTGGATTGAGCGTGGGCTGTGAACCAAAGCATCACAGGTTCAATTCCCAGTCAGGGCACATGCCTGGGTTGCGGGCCAGGTCCCCAGTGGGGACCACATGAGAGGCAACCACACATTGATGTTTCTCCCTCTCTCCTTCTCCCTCCCTTCCCCTCTCTAAAAATAAATAAATAAAATTAAAAAAAATAAATAAAAGAATGATGTTTGAAAAGGAAACAGGTTTAATTTAAAACAATTTTTAAAGCACCTATTATGAGTTCATTGTTTCCTCGATGGTGTAAATAAATAGTTCCTTTTCTCTAAAGGGAATAGTTGGCTTAACATCATCTATTTTTATTTCTTCCCTGTCCCCGAATGTATTATTCTCTTTCCTTTGCCCTTTTAGTCTGCTGAAGATTTAGAAATGAGATAACTATCTTTAGTAGTGTAGTTTGAAGAAGGGCGAATGGCTTCTATATTAGGCTTTGGGGACTTCTGTGTGTAAAGAACATAAATTTTGGAGCACTAATTTGTGTCACCTGTATTTTCTCCTTAGCATACATTTATTTTATGTTTTACAACACTTTAAAAATGTTTTTTTAGTTTCCCTAATAAGGTAAGGAAATCAGCAGTGTGGCATCATATGTATTTAGCTTATAGGAAATTTAACTATATGTACTGGGAAAAGCGAAAGCAAGTGGACCCTACAGTAAATAAACAAATATAATAATACAACCCTCTCCCTAAACAGACAAACAAAATTAACATGTGGCCCACAGTGTGAAGTGGCAGGTACCGCTTTGTGTGCCCTCGGTCCAAACTCTGTCAAGTGTCTCTCTCATACTGGTTACCTTTACACTGTAATTTGTGCCCTTCTGATATTTAAGGTTTCCCTTCCATAAAGCACGACCTCTTAATGCAAGTCAACTAGGTCATCTGATAATTAGCTAGAGATAGAGTGATTTTTAGTGTTAGAGAAGGTAGCAAAATTATGGTATACAGTTTTCTCCATGTATTCTGACTATAACCCAATTTTCTTATAAGGTACCCCTTTGCTTCAGTATTTTATTGTCTACAAATACTGCACTAATCACTTGACATACTTTCTTTCACCTAATTTCCACTGAAAGATTGTGTGATTGGTATTGTTAATCCCATTTTACAATCGAAGGAAGTGATAGAAATAGTAAATTGCTTGTCCTCGGTCACATACCTAGTAAGTTACAGTTCCCAGATTTAACAATAAGTTGACATCACTTTATGTGCTCTTTTTACTACATTGGGATTGGAGGTAAAATTGTACTGCAATGATTTACTTAGAGGAGATACTAATATTAGTTACTACTTTGTTCAGGGTTTAATTTTAAAAGCATCTTATGTAAATACTTTAAGCATTGTAAATAAAAATCTCAGTCTGTGGTAAAACATCTTCCCATCCCTGTTTTTTTAAATCCGTTTTTAGAGCTCATACTGAATATCCGCTGCATGTGTTTGGTGGAGGCGTGGCTTTGGGAGCACCAGCTCTCACACTGGCGGGCACACAGTGCCTCTGTCCTCTTCTGTAGAGGGGTCCGGCTGTGTGTCCCTGCAGGAAAACCAAGGCAGAAACACAACAGTTTTTCTCATCACATCTGCAGCAGATATGTTTGCACAGATTTTAACTTTCTCAGAAATGCTTATTGGTTTTTATTAATGTTTGAGCTACCCTGAGTGGTAGATTTTTAAAAAAGCAGCTCCTCTTGCTTTTTTTTTTTTTTACCCTCATCTTCTCAAAGAACTACAAATAGATCATTTTATCTAATTTCTTACTAATAAATGGAAAAACTGAACAGGCAACTCCTATTCACTAAGGCCCTAATTCAGAAGAATGGGATACTCCCAGAGTGGACTGGTTGGAATATTTTATTCTCTTCTAGCCTGGTTAGCTGTGAGCAGAAGATAATTAGCAATTGATGTCAGGGCAGGAAGAGAATCTGATTCATAGATATACTAACCAGAATATAATTATTGGAAAATTGGGACATACCCATATTGTATTGCTAAGTGTGATTTTTGAAAGTGTTTCTTATGTCCTATTGGAGCAAACAAGATTTATATTGTATATTATTACACACATTGGATGTTTTAGCAGTGGTTACAAAGTGGTGATTCTTATAGTTGCAGTTGTATTATCTCTTTAAAAAACTTGTAAAGGGCTTAAAATTCAACTTTAAAATGTTGTTTTTAGGCTAATTTTGGCAGGGTTACACTTAGTGCTTCAGTGACTGATGTATTTTCTTAAGTTTGAAGAGTTTTGTTCAGATCTTCATAAGTTGATTTTCTAGTACGCATGATATTTTTTATTCTCAGAATTGAACAGGCATTTCTGGAATGATTTACAAACATAAAAGTAGACAGGAGAACAGAAAGGTCTGTCATTGCTTATGCTCTTACAACTACAGGTAATTTCATTGTTGTATCACCTTTAAGAAAACACAGGAAAAAAATAGTCTGCCAGAATACCTTGTGAGAAATTTTTTTAAGAGCAAAAATTTGATAACTATTCTAACTTTTATATTTATATGGATCACTACATGTAATCTTAGATATTCTGCCTAGGGCCCTGAAAATTTAAGGCATTGAAGAGTGGAAAATGCATGTTTTCTGCAGTCAGTTGAGAGAGAGAGATTGAGAGTGGTACTGAGAGAAGGGGATGCACACACACAGACATATGTCATAATAACGGTGTACGTATGTGTGTACATATGTATTTATAATATATGTTTATGTCCCCTTCATTAATATCCCTATCAATTTCTTGTATATAATATATAGCATTATGACATATTTTCATTCGTTTGTGGGTGCCTATACCCATTACATACATACATGCATACATATATGCATACATACAAACATGTCTATATGTGGAGGTGAAAAGGGAGAGATTGAACGAAAGCAATGGAGGGAGAGAGTAAGGGCTCTGAGCCACACGTTTCACATTTTCATACTAACTCAAGGATCATACAAAGTACCTCACCTTCTGTGTGTGAGAAAGGAGGGAGGAGGAAGTGGGTAGGTGGGGCAAGAAGACAAAGAGTTGTTTTTTCCATTACGTAGAACAATGAGCTTATGGGAAAGTATTTCCCAACAGTGCAATTCTTGGTATCGTTACCTATAGTTTCATCATTTATAAAATAGAGAGTAGGGAGAAGGAATGTGTCTTTTTCATCCTTATGGTATTTTTAGGTCTGTAATTATGAAACTAAATAATTCACTGCTGCATCAATTTCTATAATATAGTAAATATTTGTCAAATATTTTTTCTTATTTTATCAGACACCTTCTCTGGAAATGTGTAATTTTACACTTGTGACATTGAGGACTTTATAACCCTGTCAAAGCTGATGCCTCTGTTTCCTAACAATATGCATTATTCTAACATTAATAACAGAAAAATTGACATGACTTTTCTTGGAGTGAGGTGATATTTTGGCTCTTGCTGTCTGTTTTTGCCAGACATAAATAATTTAGCACCTGAAAAATGCAATTCACATTTTGTAAGTCACAATTTATTCCATTATTTTAAATTTATATCTAAAATAATTATTATTCTTATACTTTGGAGTCAATAGATATTTTGACGAAATAAAGTGCAGTGTGAAATTTTAGGAGTATATCAATAGGAAGAAGTCAAAATTATAGTAAGAAAGTAACTATAATTTATGTAACTGTAATTCATGGAGAAATTAGGTCTAGAAACTTCCACAAATCTTAAAGGAATAAATCTAATTTGGAGTTCATGAAATTATACAACAATCATTATGTGACTATTTTTATAAGAAAATAGTGAATTCTGATGGTTATGCCAACAGATCCCTTTGCCTGGTTCTCTTTGTTTCCCTTTGGCACTGTTTAACTCTAGTGAATGAATATGTATTAGAAAAGATAGCATCTTTGTGGTCACATATAGAGAGCAAAAGAAATACCCTTAGAGTGTGGTCTTTCTCCTCATTTCTATGAATATTTTCTTCCTTCATTTGAAAAAAACATAGATTTCTTTCATATGTGTAGTATGCTTATTCGTTTTTAATGTCAAACCTTATCGGTGTATATAGTCTTCACTGAGAGACAGGAACTTTAAAATGAAATGCCTTTGATTTGTCTTCCTCCCGATTTTTATCAAAAGTGAAGGGACAGTGATGACGAGGAAGAAAGCTGACATTTACTCACTGGCTGCCACGTGTAAGTCACTGTGCTGTGTGCTTTGTGTGTGTGTGTTTATTTCACTCTCACAATAGTCCTAGGAGGTTGTCATCTCTTTTACAGATGAGGAGATTTAGGTTTCGCTGTTGGTAGTTAAAGGAGGTCTTTCTTCTAGGCCCACTGTTCTCTCCCTCCATAAATATTTAGTAAACGCTTGTGTATTTCCTTTGCCTAATGCCAGCCAGATGCCAGGAGACAGAGAAGCTACTGGTGAGTGTAGGGTCACAGGGACCTCCATCTAATGTCAACTCTTAGTTCTCAGCTTGGGTATCAGAAATTTTATCATTGGTAATTTATTTGTTGAGTTCTAGGTTTCTAAGATACTTTGCATTTTATTTTAAAGGTTAATAATATATTTTTTGAAATGGTAACATGTTTACATAATTAAGCTTTTTTAACAGTACCAAAGGGTATGTGGTAAAAGGTGTCCTTTCCCAGTATCTGCTGTCCAGTTTTCCTCCCTGGTGCCAGTCCATGTCAGCAGTTTCTTATACATCCTTCTGATGACGTTTCGGGAATGTACAAATATACTGTGTGTATAAATATGTGCGCACACACATATACACATAAACATATACATATTCACATGTACTGACACATATATTCATTTTTCCTATTTTAAAAGACAAAGGTATCATGTGCTTTCACTTAATAACAAACTTAGATTATTCCACCTCAGTATAGTAAGACTTTCTTAATAATATATTAAACAGATGTGTTACCATTTATATAATAAGTTCCCCATGGTGATGATTTAAGTGGTTTCTTACCTCTTATTTCAGTCATCTTGTGCATGTGTTCTTATGCATTTAGACACTGCGACTAAATGCGGAACATCCAAGGTTTCATTTTATTTATTCATTTACTAGTAACAGTTATTGCAGAATGTAAGATCTAAGCTACAGGCAATGTTTCTATTTTTAAAAATGCTCATTAAAATTACACATAAACATAACTTAAAGAGTCATATAGTTCTAAATGCTAAAAGGCTTGTTATGAAAAACAGCATTCACTGATTTTTTTCGCTACTCCTGCCATTTTTGCTTCCCTCCCAATAGCAACAACTTCCAACTTCCCAAATTAATATCCATGCCTACGCTTTTGATTAGTAGCAGCTAAATGCTGCTACTTCTTGATTTTTTTCAGATTTTTAAAAATCTTACTTCCAGGCCACACTTCATTTTCCCAGCATAGTTTTATATTTGATTAGATCAGCATTCAGTGTTTACGTTATGATGACTATGTTAAAAGCAATTGACACCTGAATTGTAATACACAATGATTAACTTTCCCTTCTTGAAAACTTTTTGTTTATCTTGAAGTGAATGTTATTTTATGTGTATTTTACTCATTGTGATTTTTTCATGCAGTTTTTTAAAAAAACTTTTGTTGTGAATTCATATATTGGGCCTTGATTGAGATACCCAGTCTTGGGCCTTGATTGAGAATTCTGTCTCCCACGGGGGTTTGGTGCTCCCATCTGTTGGGGACTGGGGGTATCAGCTGTCTTGGTAGTACACCTGTACACTTTCAGGGTTTCTATTTTGTGATTGCCTGGTAACTAATTATTTTCATTTGGTGCCACCCAAGGACAAAATCATATTTGTGTTTCTGATTGAAAAGCTTATATTGGTCTTTGTTCTGATACTATTAGAAATGCTTCCCATTTAAAAATTAAGGTTCAGTTCAGTTTCTCTCTCTTTTTAAAAAGATTTTATTTATTTTTAGAGAGAGGGGAAGGACAGGAGAGAGAAGGAGAGGAACATTGATGTGAGATAAACATCTATTGGTTGCCTCTACACACGCCCCAGCGGAGGACCTGGCCCACATCCCAGGCTCTGACCAGGAATCAAACTAACAGCCTCTTGTTTTATGGGATGATGCTTAAGCAACTGAGCTATGCTGGTCAGGACTCAGTTTCTCTTTTGCTTTTTTTGTTCTTTTCTTTTGGTTCTTCAGTAATTTTCCTTACTTCCTATAAGACAAGCAATACTGTAAACATCAAGCTGTGTGTGTGATCTGGTTATATTTTCACTGGAAGCCCTTTTAAGTATGCGGTGGTGCTGACGCTAATGTCCTGGGGCCTGTGTTTGACCGCTGTGCTGGGACTCTAAGCATCCCTTCAGTGTTTGGTGTTTGGGTGTGGAGAATTTCCTGAGTTAATTTTGATGAAATGCTTTGCTGTTATTTGGATAATAATATCTATTATCTACCCTCTGTAATACCTGTTATTTGGATCATTGATCAATCCACTGGATTGATTGTCTTATAGTAGCTTTTTCTGGTTTCTTTATTTTCCCTCACCTTTCTGGTTGATATTCTTAACTTTATTTTCCAGCTCTTGTATTGATTGTTTTCATATGTATTATTATGTTTTGAACCCTCAAGAGCTTTTATTTATTTGAGATGTTCATATTATTTTTGTATCCTTGTATAATCTGCTTATTCTAAGAAGCTTTTTTCCCCTACTATTGTATTCCAGCCTTTGTTTTCCATTTAGAGGCTTCTTTTAAATGACTGGTGATCTATAGCTATCTCTTTATTAGGAGTAGGCCACAAGAGGTTGATTGGAAGCTCTCCTGGTGAATGGGACAAGCTGTAGGGTAGGTTTCATTGTAAGGTTTTCTGACAAGGCTGTTGATTGTTAACCCTTCCCCACTACCTGTACCTTTAAGCAGGCCTGGCTTCATAGGCACACAACTTGTGCATTGGCATAGGAGGACCCTGTGATTACAGGGGCTTGATGCTTGGTTTAATGATCTACTGTTGCCATCTTAAAATTGTTAATTTTTGAGCAAGGACCCCATATTTCTGTTTCATAATGAGGTCCACAAATTTTGTAGCTGGTCCTATCTTTTTTTCTAGATTTTATTACATTCCTATGAATTTAAGCTCCTGCCTGGTAAGGATAATTCAGACTAAATAGGGAGATTTCTGGGGCTTAAAGATTCCTTTATTCTCCTACTGTCATGTTTAGGGGCAGTCTCACAGCTCTGCAAAGTGGTGGAAGAGATCTGGAGGTGACTTCCCTGCCTGGGAAGTTCAGCTGGTTGGAGCATTGTCCTAATATGTCAAGATTGAGGGTTCAATCCCTGGTCAGGGCACATAGAAGAATAAATCAATGAATGCATAAATGAAGTGGAACAACAAATCAGTGTTTCTCTCTCTCTCTGTCTACCCCCTTTCCTCTCTCTCAAATAAATTATTAAAAAGTAAAAAATAAATACATGTAGATGTACTGTCATTTCTTCTGTTTTTAGCATTCCCTTTACCTTCATTTTCAGAGTACTTGCTGCTGCTGCATCAAGAATGTTGGTAGTTTCTGAAGTATTATTGAATTACTTCTTAACTTTTCACATTGCTGCTTTAACATTCAGCTTTCTTGGTTTTGCTATTTCAGCTAGAACACATCCATCTGCTTTCTATTTTTTGTTTTTTGAACTCTTTGACTCTTTGCCTTTATGGCTTTGTATTATTACAAACAAAACAAATACCAAAATCAAAGCAAAATCAGAAAACCAAAACTTTTTTTTAGGTATTTTAGTTGCATTTTGGGTGGCAGCAACAGTAAATATCTGGGTATAATTTGTCGTCTCTTGTAAAGATCTGTTATTGCTACTATGCTGATGATGATTGAGATCTGTGTTAAGTTACCAATGTTTTGTGTAGGAGAGAAAGGCTACCTTATGATACCATTAAGGGAAATATCTAATTGTGTCAATATACTGGGTGGCCTGGGATCAGATAAAAGTTGAAGTGCTCAAGGTTTATTGGTGAGTAAAGAAAGAAATTCTTTCAAAGGCAACATTGGAAAAGTACTGTAATAGAATCTTAGGCCTGCTGTAAAATACTTATGCAAACTTGGGCTAAGATAAATTTATTCTCTCAAAGTTCTGGAGGTCAGAAGCCATGTTCCCTCTGAAGGTTCTAGGGAGTCTTTCCTTGCCTCTTTTAGTTTCTGATGGTGCCTGACATTCTCTGCTTCTGACAGCATAACTCCATTTTCTTCTTCTACCTCCACATGGCCTTTTCTCTGTATCTGACAATAGATCTCCTGGGAACCAGTCAACACTTAATGATGAAAGTCTGAAAGCTTTTCCTCTAAGATCAGGAACAAGGATGTTCACACTCACCGCTTATATTCAACATAGTATTGGAAATCCTAGTCAGAGCAATTAGGCAAGAAAAAGAAATAAAAGGCATATAAATTGGAAAGGAAATAGTAAAATTTTCACTATTGTTATCTGACATGATCGTATATGCAGAAAACCCTTAAGACTCCACCAGAAAACTGTAGATATAATAAATGAATTCAGGCAAGTTGTAGAATACACAATTAATATACAAAAATCTGTTTTATTTCTTTACATTAATAATGAACTATAAGAGAGAGAAATTAAGAAATAATCTCATTTACAGTTGCATCAAAAAGAGTAAAATACCTAAGAATAAATTTATCCAATGAGGTGAAAGACCTGTATACTGAAAACTGTAAGACATTAATGAAAGAAATTAAAGAAGACACAAATAAATGGAAAGATATTTCATGCTCATTGATTAGAAGAATTAATATTGTTAAAATGTCCATGTAGCCAAAGCAATCTACAGATTCAATGCATTCTCTTTTAAAATACTAATGACATTCTTTTCAGAACTAGAACACATAATCCTAAAATTTATATGGAACCACAAAAGACCACAAATGGCCAAAACATCCTTGAAAAAGAACAACAAAGTTGGATGTATCATGCTTCCTGATTTCAAGCTATATAAAAACAGATACATAGATCAATGGAGGAGAATAAAAAGCACAGAAATAAACCTGTGCATATATATGGTAAATTAATTTACAACAAAGGTGCGAAGAATATACATTGGGGAAAGGACATCCTCTTAAACGAAGAGTGTTGGGAAAATTGGATAACCACATACAAAAAATTGAAAATGGACTAGTCCCTTAAACAATGTACAAAAATTAACTTAGATTAGAATGTAAGAACTGAAAGCATACAACACATAGAAGAAAACATAGATGGTAAGCTTTTTACATCAGTCTTGGCTATGATATTTTGGATCTGACACCAAAAGCAGTGGCAATAAAGGCAAAAATAAACAAATAGGACTATATTAAACTAAAACCATCAACAAGACAAAAAGTCACTCTACTGAATGGAAGAAGGTATTTACAAATGATATATTCCATAGGGAATTATATCCAAAATATATAAATAATTCATACAACTCAATAACAACAAAAACCAATTCAATTAAAAAGCAGGCAGAGGATCTGAATAGACATTTATCTAATGAAGACATATAGGTGATGAATAGACACATGAAATGATGCTCATCATCACTAACCATCAGGGAAATGCAAGTCAAAACCACAGTGGGATATTCACACCTGTCAGAAGGCTATTATCAAAAAGGCAACAAAGAGCTAATGTTGGTTAGGATATGGAGAAAAGTGAACCCTTTTGTACTGGTAGGATTTTAAATTAATGTAGCCAGTATGGGAAATGGTATGGAGATTTCTCTAAAAATATAACTACCATATGACTCATCAATTCCACTTCTGGGTATTTATCCAAAGAAAACAAAGACAATAATTCCCAAAGACATTTGCACTCCTATGCTCATTGCAGTGTGTCTACAATAGTCAAGATTTGGGAGCAACCCAGGTGTTTATTGATAGGTGAATAATAATGAAAATGTAACATAAATAATGGAATATTACTTGACCATAAAAAAGAATGGCATCTTGCCATTTGTGATGACAAAGAAGGCCCTAAAGTGGTGATTTTCAACCTTTTTCATCTCACGACATAAAAACTAATTACTGAAATTCTGTGGCACAACATAAGATGCGTTTTTTGCCTATCTGACCAAAAATGGGTATAATATTGATTCATTCACACTTGACGGCTATTTTTGTGTCGGCTGTTGTCGTTTTTAATTGAACAGTCTATGGGCAAAGAGGTCAGAGTCTCTGACTAAACAGTCAGGTACTGCATGTTTTAAAGATTCTTGCGGCACATGGTTGAAAATCGCTGACTGATATAGTATTATATTAAGTGAATAAATTGGACAGAGAAAGACAAATACTATATGATTTCATTTAAATGTGAAATTTAAAAAACAATACCAATGTACAAACAAAACAGAACAGAAACAAACTCATAGATACAGAGAACAAACTGACAGTTGCCAGAGGAGAGAGGTTTAGGGGATAGATGGAAAAGGGGAAGGAGATGAAGTACAAACTTGCAAGTATAAAATAAGTCATGGAGATGTAATGTAGAGTATAGGGAATATAGTCAGTATCGTAATAGCTATGTATGTTGACAGATGGTTACTAGACTTATTGTGGTGATCATTTTGTGAGATATATAAATGTTCAATCACTATGTTGTACACCTGAAACTAATACAATATTTTATGACAAGTATAATTAAAAATTAAAAATTACTAATATAAAACAATAATTAGGATAAGAACCAAATACATATGTTCTTATTAATTTGTTGATGTTTATGGGGTTAAAATATATTTCATTGACAAATATATTAAGGGGAAATTTTCACAATTGGCTATGGAATTTTAATGATACAGCATGAAATGGAACACCAACCAATGAAAAGCTTAGACATTTTTTCAATGAAGACATATGGATGGCCAACAGGAACATGAAAAGATGCTCAATATCACTAACCATAATGGAAATGCAAGTTTAAAGCCCAATACACTGTTACCTCACACCTGTTAGTATGGCTATCATCAAAAAGACAGTAAATAACAAGTGTTGTTGAGGATGTGGAGAAAAGGAAACACTTATGCCCTGTTGGTGGGAATGTAAATTGCCTTAGTAACAATGGAAATCATTATGGAGGTTCCTCAAAAGATTAAAAATAAGATTACCAAATGATTCAACAATTTCTCTTTTGGCTGTTTTTTCAAAGAAAATTAAATTGCTAACTTGAATAGATACATGCACCCCATGTTCATTGCAGCATTGTTTGTGGTAGTCAAGATACGGAGGCAACCTGAGTGTCCAGCAGTGGATGGATAGACGAAGAAATTGAGGTGTGTGTGTGTGTGTGTGTGTGTGTGTGTGTGTGTGTGTCTGTGTGTACTGTGGGATCTTATTCAGCCATAAAAAACTATCTTGCCATTTATGAGAATATGGATAGACCTCGAGGCATTATGTGAAGTGAAATAAGTCAGACAGAGAAAGGAAAAATACTGTATGGTTTAACTTATATGTGGAATCTAAAAAAGAAAAAAACAAAAACAAAACAAACTCATAGATGCCGAAAACAGATTGATGGTTTCCAGAGGTGGGGGGGGTTGAAGGTGGACAAAATGGGTAAAGGAGGTCAACAAGTACAAACTTCTTATATTTATATAAAATAAATAATTTCTGGGGATGTAATGTACAGCATGAGGACTATAGTTAGTAGTACTGTTGCTAAGAAATTTTTTGATTTAATCTTTATTGTATTTTTTCCATTACCATTTAGTCCTCTTATGCTCCCCACCAGCAATCACCACTCTGTTGTCCATGTGCATGAGTCCTTTTTTAAGAGAGTAAATTTTTTAATTTGTTTTTTTAGTTATAGTTGACATACAATGTTATATTAATTTCCAGTGTATTACATAGTGATTAGACATTTATGTCTTACAAAATGATAACTCCTGTAAGTCTAGTTCCCATCCAGTGTGATACGTAGTTATTACAAACTTTGACTAGATCCCCTGTCCTGTCTTTGTATCCTGTGATCCCATGACTATTTTAGTAACTGTCTCTTTGTACTTAATCACTTTCACGTTTTTGGGCCTTTTTCCTAACCCCATCCTATGTGTTGACCATCAGTCTATTCTTTATATATGTGAGTTTGTTTCTGTTCTGTCTGGTTTTTTAGATTCCACATCTAAGTGAAGTCATGCAGTAGTTGTTTTTCTCTGTGTGACTTAATTCACTTAGCATAATACATTCTAGGTCTAATCATGTTATTACAAATTGCAAGATTTCAAATCTTAAAAATTCTCATCACAAGAAAAAATTCTGATGGTGAATATTAACTAGACTTATTGTGGTGATTATTTGCAATATATGCAAATATCAAATCATAACATTGATAACTGAAACACAGATGTGACTTATACCTCAAAAAAGTAAAATAAAAACAAATCTTGGGTTGGAGGCTTACTCCACGTCTAAAATGATCATTTTTCACAATCCTTAATTATATCTGCCAAAAATCTATTTTTCAAATAAAGTTACATTCATAGGTACTGGAATTAGGACTAGTACATACTATTTTTAAAAACACAATTGAGCAGGGAGGGAGAAGAGGGTATGGGGGAGAAGAGGGTGATGGAAGGAGACTTGACAGGGTGGTGAACACACAAGGCAGATGATGTATCATAGAATTGTGCACCTGAAACCTATGCACTTTTATTAACCATTTCACCCCAGTAAATTCAGTTAAAATGCAACCACACTCATGGTAGTCTCCCCAAATTTCTGCTCTTCCAAAGTACAAAATATATTCACCCCATTCCAACAGCCCCAGAAATTTTAATGAATTTCAGCATCAGCTCTAAGTTCAAAATCTCATCTAAATAGCATTAGCTAAAAAAATCCCAGATGTTATTATTGAAATTATCTAAACCAGATATGGGTGAGATTCTGGATATAGTCCATCTTGGGAACAAAATTCTCTTCATTGGGGTACCTGTTAAACTAGGAAACAAGTTACCTACTTCCAGAACATAGTGGTGGAAAAGGTAAAAGGTATGGGGTAGACATTCCCATTACAAAAGGGAGGAATTGGAAGTAATAAAGGGGGCTACCAGTTCTAATGAACTTTGAAACACAAAAGGGAAAAGTCCATTAGGTGTCAAGGCCTGAGAAGAATCTTTTGTGGCTTGATGCTCCACCCTGTGAGCCAATGTCCAGCTTGCTGAGCCTCTGAAACTGTGGTTCTACCTGGTTGCTATCGGGTCCTGTGGATGCAGCTCATTTGCTTTCTGTGCTCATGATTCTGGCTTGCTCACTGTCTGTACACTCACTGTCACCCTCTGTGCCTACCAATAGCTGCCTGTGCACACAGGACTTGAGCTGCTGCATCTGGGCCTGTGGCTCTAGCCTCTGCACCCAGGGCTCTGCCCCCAGAGTCCCTCCTTTTTCTTCAAGGTTAGTGAATGTTTGCAGACACATAGCCCTATCAAATTAGTTCCTACTAGAAGTTCAACAAACAGACTTTCTTCATTTCATTCTATTTTGGTCCTCTTCAGCCCAGGCTTGCAGTATTTTTGCCAGTATGACATTTTCATAAACCTTGTGGATATCCTCTGTAAGTCAAGGTGATTCATGCCCCTAAACAAATTGGGTTCCCACAGATCCTTTCTGCAGAATTCCTGTTTTTCTTCCTGGCTTCTGCTGAGATGGTTGATTGGATCTGTGAGTCACATACCTAATCTCTTGAGCAAAAATTTGTTCAGTCACACCCTTGATCTCTCAGAGCATGTTTTCACAAAAAATGAATGTTTTTAATTCTAACATCCTTTGTGACCTGGAGAGACTGAGAACCTCCCAAATCATCAAGTTCTGCTTTCATTTTGTTAACATATATTTTTATCGTTTTCCTCTTACATTTTACCATGAGCAGTGGGGAGAAACCAGACCCCACCTTCAATAGTTTGCTTAGAAATCTTCTCAGTTAAATATGGAAATTCATCACTCATATGTTCTACTTTCTGCCCTGTAGTAGAACACAATTTAGCCAAGTTTTTCAACACTTTATAGTAGAGATCACCTATTTTCCAGTTTCCAATAACATCTTCTCATTTCTTTCTGAGACCTCACCAAAAGGACCCTTAATATTTATATTTTTACTGGTATGCTGTTCATGATGATATATCTATTTTCTAAAATGATAGCTTTCTCTACCATGCTCTTTACTTCCTTCTGAGCCCTTACCAGAATCACCTTCAACATCCATATTTCTACCAATGATCTCTTCAAAGCAATCTAGGCTTCTTCTGCCTTTCATCTTGAAATTCTTCCAGCTTCTCCCCACTATTCAATTCCCAAGGTACTTCCACATTTTGGGGTATTTATTATAGTAGTACCCCTGTTCTCAGCACCAAAATCTTTATTAGTTTCCTAAGGTTGCTATAACAATGTTTTACCATTTTGGAGGCTTAAAACAGCAAAAGTTTATTCTCATACAGCTGTGGAAATCAGAAGTCTAAAATCAGTAGGCTGTTGGTGCTGTGTTTTACCAAAAATTTTGGTGGAGAATCTTTCCTTGCCTCTTCTTGCTTCTGCTGGCACCTGATGTCCTTTGCCTTGTGGCAGTGTGTCTTCATTTCCACCTTCATCTTCATGTGGCCTTCTCACCTGTAGCTCTGTGTCTCAGTCCCACTCTCCTTTCTTTTCTAAGGAAACTCATCTTAGGACATAAGGCCACTCTAAATCCAGTACAATCTGATCTTGCAATAATTGTATATGCAAATACTCTATTTCAATTAAGGTTACATTTATGGATTCCAGGGATCAGGATTAGGGATTGGATACCTGGGATCAGGATTGAACATATTTTAGGGGGTGGAGGGGTCACAATTCAACCTATTACAAGCACCAAAGATGAATTTCAGGTATTTAAAAATATGAAGGTAAATTATAATACTGTGGACCAAAACACTCAGAATATAAACACAAATAACCAAGATATTAAAAAGTGATTTTCATTATTAAGGCATTTTTCTTTTTTTGATCAACATATTAAATATTTTGAGAAGCTGTGCTATTAGAAAATCCCTTTTTGTTATCAGAGTTAAAATACAAACTTTGGACCAGTACACTTAAGTGGGAAAAGTCATAAGAAATTAGAAGAATTTTTTAGAGTTTGTATCTTTATTGATTGAGATAGATTTCAGCATTTATTGTATTCATAAGGCATAAGTCTGTTCTTTAACATTAGTGGGCTGAAAATTGTTCTTTGATATTCTCAAAGTGGGGAACTTCAAAGTAGGGATGATTTGTTATAATTATCCTGATACAAGTTGCTACAGCCTTTTTTATGATGGCAAATTGTGTGCTCGTCTCTTTTCCTCTCTGGTCCCCAGTTCTCCTTCCTCCTTCCTTCCCCCTTTTGCTTAACTTTTCTCCTTTCCATTTCCTTTTATTTTTCCCCTGCTTGGTTTGAATTAGTTTTGAGCATCTCTTTCTCTAGGCACTTGGCCTTTGAAGACTTCAAAAAAGTTGAAGATAAATAGTAATTTCTTTTAAATCTGGCACAGAGTGGAGTTTCTGCCTTTTCTGTTGGAGCAAATAATAAGGTGACATTGAAGTGGCAGTCGGAACAGATCCAATTCAATCAACAAATCAGCCAGGAATTTAGTCAGGGTTACACAAGAGGCCAGATTCTCAGGCTGTGCGGAATTTGGCTTTTTTGTCTTTAACAGATTGTAGTTGGTAGAGGAGATACTGTGCTAATGAAGAAATGATAATGACAACAATAATGGCGCTTTTGTAAACATACCATCTTCTCTTACGAATTTTACTTGAAGTAGTTGTTTTCATTTGCAAAGTGATGAATTACATGTGACCTGCTTATTTATTTCTCATTTGTTAACTACTGATTCCTTAAGGTTTTAGTTTAGACACAGATGTAACATTTTCATATCAAAACTCAAAACTTCCATGAGTTTTGTTGGTTAGTATATAGAAGAGTCAATTACTTCTGTGCCTGGGTGAACAAATTATGGAGTTTTCTCCATACCTTCATCATTGTTTCAGTTAGGGAAACTTCCAGAAGGAGTTTGTTTTGTTGTCTTGTTTTTGACTGAGAAGATTCAGCAAAGCTGATGATTTTGGAGTCCGTGTGCTGATGAATTTATGCAGCCATTAATGGAATGGGGCCAGAGATGAAAATTAATTTTTTGAAAGATTGTAGAAGTATTCAACTGAAGTTTAAGGGTCATCTGTTTCAGTATTAAATACAGTTTACTGTGGCAAAAATGCTTTGTTTCCATATGTAATACTACTTTATACCTTTAGACTGATTCTTACATGCTCGTGTCATTTCTTCTCTCATTTTGTATTTGGCTAAATGTTCGAATTAGTCTGTGAAACTGACTTGAAGATTTTGAAGGATTGTATCATGTGTTGTTATTTGTTAGTGATTGTATGGAAAGACTAAGAAATGACATAGAACGGGGAGGTAGAGATTAAACATTAATTCAATGGGAAAAACTTCCTGTTCTGTAATGCTGGTCATGCCAGTGAAAGGTACTTTCAGAAACCAACTAGACTTGTTCCAGCTGACAAATGTGGGTTCAGTAAGTGATGGAGAGGTGGTGCTTTGTTGTTTTTGTTCTATTTTGACAAAGGGTACATATAGGATAATCTGATCTTTGTGCTTCTCTGACATTTACGATTAGGCCACTTTAGTGCATTGGAATCCTCAGATTTTGGTGGGGGATTTTATACCATTTCTCAGTTAGAACTTTTCAGTGCATTGGTTGGATGTTATTCCTCTATCTTTATTTTGATTTACTGCCCTGCAAATTTCCTTTTGGAATATCTGGAGGTGTTTATGGCTGCCTTAGCCAATATAGTTGAGTAGTTGTTGTGAAAGGAATATGATTTCATGGCTTCTCAGAGATTGGTGGTGAAGCTTATATTGGAAACCTTTCTCAATCAGACAATATTAACTAATTATGTCCTGCTAATTATGTTCAGTCTAATTATAGACTTGTCTTGACCAAAGAATTTGGAAAGTGAGAAGCAACTGCATTCAAATAAGTGGGATATAATGGTTGATTGGTGTTTGGAGTTCCTTCCCTCCCTTCTTTTTTTCTTTCTTTTTTTTCTCTTTTAAATACTGTAGTAATTCATTCCTAATGCATAAATCAAATGTTGGCTTTTAACCATCTGTGTTGCAGAGGATCCTGTTATTATGCATGGATTAACTTATTAGTGATGAATAGTCTGAGTTCTGTTGTTAGCAGTGGCTAATAATAATGTAATGTGAATTGAGAAATGTTTATCAGTTTGTGCCTTAAGCTTGGGCTTTAAACATTTTTTGCATGTATAAATCTTGATTCCAGTATCTGAATTGAATGGATTTTGTCATCAGTATACTAATGATACCTACTTTAAAATTTTGCTAATTTCTCATTCTTTTAACGTGAAGGATCTATATTTGTTAATTATATGGTTCCTATTTACATATGTATTTAACAAATATTTTTCAAAACCAATTATGTTAGGCATATTAAGGGTAATAGACTTGGGTACATTTAATAATTTTGACAAGGTTACTTTATATTATTTTTTCAGACCAAAATTTCTGGTTGGCAGTAGTGAATTGATGGATGACTATTTCAAGTTTTATCAAGAGTGACCAATTTGTGTCTTTTATTGAAAGATATGACTTACAACATGTGATTCTATGTGTTAATGGATTTTATGTAGAAAATGAATCTACTGATGAGGAGTTGGGAGTATACTCAAATAGTTTAGTCTTTGGATATTTCTTACCAAGCACTGGGCTGGCTACCAGGAGATGGGATTCAGGCTTCACTCTGTCGTTATTGAACCCAGTGACCTTAAACAGTTTCCTTGACCTCTCTAGGCTCAGTTTTCTCACTTGTAGAATGAATATATTGGAATAGCTTATCTTTAAAGTCTCTTTTTATTTAAAAAGTTTGTAGTTTTATTTAAGCTGAGGGCATTTTCATTAATCTTTTCTTTATAGTGATGATTTTGGGTTTGACATTTTGAAAGAAAGCTATCATTGTGATCAAACTTGGTTTTGACTACTTTGTAGATAGGTTGAAAATTTTAGGCTCTATATTTTTGAAATAAAAATTTCAAGCTATGTATGATTTTTTGGTTATTCCTCTGTTTTTTTGGGGGCGGGTAACTGGGCAGTGTGGTGCGTTACAATGTGGTTATATAATTGCCATCAGTAACTTTTAAGTAAGCAAAGGGGGGATTGATAATCAAGTTTTAGCATACTATATCATAGAATAGTGCTAGAAACATTGGAAGAGTTTTCTTAGAAAAGATTGAATCTCACACCCTCATTTAATAGATTAAAAAACATGTCCAAAAATATTTGTTAATTTATATTGACAATTATAAATTACATTGAGAACATTGACCATATTCACTCAACAAACATGTATGTGAACCTATTAAGTAGCCTCATTTTTGAAGACTAGGGTTTAAATACACTTCTAACAGTCTTATTATGATGTTAAATGACTGTCTCTTTGATGAAGATTGAAACACATTTCTTTCGTCCCAAATATGTTTGGCCTCCAAATCCTGTCCATTCTTACTTCTTTATTCAGTCATTATATGTTGAGCTGACATTATACACAAGGCGGCATTTGAGGTACATGTGTTCAATGGCAAGTACATTTTCAACTTCCCAAATGGGAAGTTAATGTTCACCTGTGAAATCTCTCTAGTGTCTGTTTTCCGAAGTGCCATAGTGTTAGAGAGTACCGTCATTCTCTTTCCATCATTATAGTAACAGGGGAAGATAGGCAATGGACAATAAATACAAAATAATAAGTAGTGATAGGTGCTGTGACTAAAAATAAAGCATGAGTAATAGAAAATGATGAGCGTGTACTATTTTATCCAGGGTGGGCGAAGGAACGTCTCTCTGGTATGACGACTTCTGAGCAGTATCTGGAGGAAATGGGTGAGATATCTGGGGCAGAGAGTATGAGTCCCAAGAATTGCCTAAGATACTAATATAGAAACAAAATGTCAAAATACCTATTTCTAGTACTTTTTTTAATCTTGTAAGGTAAGAAGAAAAACTCTATAATTATTTAGCACATGGATTGATGCTTTTGCCTTTCCTAAGTCCTTATATGAGACCAGTCGCATACCATTTGTGAAATAATCTGACCTGAGTGGGAGTTCCAGAGTGATGAGTTAGTAGGCAGGCCCTGAGTGGCTTCCTTGTTTTTAGTATAAAGTAATGCATGAGCTTGCTTAACCGGGTAATTGAATTTTGCTGGCGTATTATGTAGTTTTTAGTAGAACAGCTTTCACAGAAATGGAAAATGACTTTAAAAAGACTGCTGCCATGAGCCATAGATTGATAATCATGCCAATACAAATCAGTGTTATAAAAAGTTTCTCCAGTGGTTCTTTATGTCCAGGGCTGTCCAACCCGCGGCCTGTGGGCCGCATGTGGCCTAGGATGGCTATGAATGCGGCCCAACACAAGATCGTAAATTTACTTAAACCATTATGAGATTTTTTTTCTATGTGTGATTACGTGTTGCAATGTATTTAATGTGTGGCCCAAAGCAACTCTTCTACCAGTAATGCCAAAAGGTTGCCCAGAGATGCCAAAAGGTTGGATTCCCCTGGAACTTTAGGCAATTTGGGAAAATAATGGCTTAGCTACAGTAAGATATATTAGGGACATAGCAGAAAGGGAAATTAGATGATGTGATGAAACCGAACCTGTTGTGTCAGTAAGGTATAATAAGTGAGGGAGTTGAAGAACAAGTAAGTGTAGCAGTATATGAATGAGAACTATTCACATTATCCTTTATCTTTAATATAGTTAAAGTTTAATATTATCTCAAAGGTCATTGGAGTGATGGTATAGTCTTTCCTTGCAGTCATTCAGGCTTCTTGGCTGGCAGAGGCTGTGCTGTTTGCCACCTGTGGCTTTCATTGTCCTCCTGGGTGTTGACACCCAGCAAGCAAATAGAGGAAGAAAGGAAACGTGTGGAGGGTTGTGTGGGCATTTTTGTGCTTTAGCCCCGAAATGGTGTGCATCGCTTCCACCAACCTGACATTCCTAAAGTAAATTCCAGTTGGTCGAGATGCATTACCCTATTTATATACAGCTAGATTCAGTTTACTAATATTTTAGTTTATATATTTTTAAAAGAGATTGATTCCTAATTTTATTTTTTAAAGATACCTTTGTACATTTTAGTATAAGGGATATGCTGCCCTAGTAAAATATGTGGGGCAGTAATCTCTCTTTTCCTGGTCTCTGGGAGAATATGTGTTAGATTTCTGTTATGTCTTTCTGAAATGTTTGTTAAAATTTACTTAAGACATGTGGGCTTAGAGATTCCTTGGTCAGCGTTTTTTTTTTTTTTTTTTAAATATAGCTTCAATTTCTTGAACACATACAGAACTATTCAGTTTTTTAATCATATCTTTCAGTTTTCCTAAGTTGTGTTTTTTTCTAGGAGTTTTTTTATTTTATCTAAAAAGTCATTTTTAGTGATATAGTATTTTATAATATCTGATTGCTTTTAGAAATATCTGTAGGTTATGTAATATTCTGAATTCATGCATGATATTAAAATTTGTTTTATATTTTTTATCATTATCATCTTACTACATTTCATTTTTTGACATGTCTATTTGATATTTTTACTATGTTCCATGTCTTTTTAAAGTTTTTTTGGTATTTTACATAATTTTTTCTCTTTTTGCTGTAGTCTGTACTTTCTTCCACTCTCTTTTGGTTCTCTAATCTTCCTTTCTGCTTCATTTAATCTGCTGTTTACCTCATCTATTGAGTTGTTAACAGCACATATTTCTTATTTATAAAATTTTTATTTTAGGAATTTCAGTTTTCTGAAGGATGGTCTCTATCATATCCATTTTTTAACATTTTCCCCAAACACATTAATCACACATATTTTAAAGTCCTCAGTAACTAATAACTGAATCACTGATGGGCCTTTTTCTTCTCTGTTTTTTTTTTCTTGGTGTCTTCTGTTGTCTTCTCTGATAATGTTGTATTGAAAGCTCTATATACCTTGTCTTTTGAAAAACTGAAAAGGCTCTGTGGAATGTTAACATTGTCCAAAGAGAGTTCATCATTTTTCTATCCTAGGAAGAAAAAATGGTAGGTTGATCACCATAATCCAGTTGTTCTCAAACTTTATGTATTAAAATGTCAGTATATATGTGTAAACCAAAATTAATTTTAGACTGTAAGAAAGAATAAAAAGCATTTATTTGAGCAAAAGGAGTTACAGCCCGGGACACACAGATTCAAGCAGAAAATTCAGGTAGCATCCCAGACAGAGGAGAAGCTGCCTTTTTTGTTTTAAGATTTTATTTTTATTTTTAGAGAGAGGGTAAGGGAGGGAAAAGAGAGGGAAAGAAATATCGAAAAGAGAGAGAAACACTGATGGGCTACTTCCTATACATGCCCCAACCAGGAACTGAACCTTCAACCCACACATCTGACCGGGAATCAAACCAGTGACCTTTTGCTTTGCTTTGTGTGAGGAAGCGCAACCAACCGAGCCATGCTAGTCAGGGCCCTCACTGCCTTTTGTAGCTAGAGTCCCCATCCAAGTTTCCAGTTAGGTCTGTTTTATGTAAATTAGGTATCCAAATTGTGTGGCTCTGACTGGTTGGGGCAGTTCTCAGTCCTTTGGTAGAAAGATGAAACCAGGGTTTCCCTGTATTGGTGTTGCGAGCGTACATTTGTGATATCGTCTTTCCTGTAAGGCAGCCGGGCAGCTGCTTGGCTAGCTGCCTGCTGAGCAGCCTGGCACCAAGGAAGAGACGACTCACACACAGTAACTATGCTGTTCACTCAGCTTTTACTGAATGCAGGTTCACTCAAGGTAGAACATCAAGGTACGTTAATATCCTACCCACACTCTAACAGTCTAAGAGAATTGCTCCACACACCCAGCAATCAATGGGGGATTACAAACCCGAGTCCCAGAGTCTCAGGCTGCAGGTCCGGGAGACAGCACGGTGGGCAAGGGAGTGGTCGGCATCTTTCAAGGAAGGACCTCTGGAGCCACGTAGGCAGCAGGGCAGGTGAAGTCCTCAGTCCAGCAGGGCAGAGCTGCCAGCAGCCGATGCCAAGGGAGATCAGCGGGGCATGGGGCAGCGCTGTGATGTGTGGAGCTCGGCTGTCTCTGCGGTGGCCTGGAGCCTGCCTCAGTTATACCTTGAGAGTGGTGCACTCCACCCTTCTGGGCCCTTTTCATAAGTTTCTTGGCAACCCTGGCGGAAAGTGGGGAATTTCCCATGAGCCTGTCTGTGGGTCCTGCTCTGCAGATAGGGCTTTTCTGATCACATGTGCAGATCTCTTAGTTGTGTCTTCTTCCCAAATGTGTCTGCTCTGACTTAGGTGGTTTCACTCTTGAACTAAAGTGTCATGGCTGACTGACAGCCATCTTGGTTGACATGAGTGACTTGGGTTTGTTTTATGTACTTTGTTCTATCTTGATTGGACCAATGCCATTTTATTGGTCCTGCTCTCCACAATTCACATAAACAAGCAGTGCAGGAAGCCCACAGTTCAGCCGGAGGTCCTTCCAGGCATACAGAATGTGTGAGGAACCCCTGTCAGCAAATGGCTGCTAAGCTGTTATTGTTCATAAAATTGGGTCCTCCAGTGATCATGAGGATTCTATCTCAGGAGATAAATTCCTTCTCATGGTTCACATCAAGTGAATCATTCTTCTCGGGGTCCACATGTGTAGTACTGGAGAAGTAATGAAAAAATTTAAAGGCAAAGGTTTGTTGAAGGAATACAAGGTCTTTTGCCTCTTGATCCAGGGCCAGAATTGCCACATGCCCAAAGGGATAACACTATTGCCTTATGTGATCTCGCCTCTCAGCTGAGAGGTTTTCTTTTCAGTTATCCCTTTCATTTTTAATTGCCACAGCCCTCCCTAATGCTTTTTAGACAGAACTTTTTTAAAGAATGGCTTTTCACTCTTCAGCTGCAGCACTGATGTTTCACAAACCACTCACTTATTAATGTCTACAAAAGTCAGTGGTTTTATTATTTTGTAATGAAAGAACAAATCATTATGTAGTTTCTTTTTTGTTTTTTTCAGGACAAACATAAACAAGAATTGGAAGACATGAGGAAAGCTGGTCACGAAGCCCTCAGCATTATTGTGGATGAATATAAGGTAAAGGATTGAGAATTTTTTAAACTTTGATAAGCTTTAGTAAATAATTTTAACATAGGCAGGCATAAGCAAATATACACAAATTGTGGAATTCTAGTGTAGTCTTATTTTGGTATAGAATCCCTTTCAGTTGATTTATAGTGTTCATTGAAAGCCTACTTAGTAATGCTAAATGTTGCTCTGCATTTGAGAAGTTATAGAATATTGAGAATACAGGATTGGTAGCTGAAGATTCAAAAACAAAATATTGTAGAATTAATTGCTGGATTATATTATGGCTCCACTTCTCATAGAACAAGAAAGATATGGTATAAACCTGAAAAATATTGTTATACTTTTATTCTTAAATATTTTGAGTAGATTTCAGTATATTTAAGTAATGGCAGAAATTGTGATGTCAGCATGAGTGATACGCAGTACTATTCTTTTGATTCTATGCCTGTACAAACTTAATCATTTATTTGTTTTTTTAAAAGATTTTATTTATTTATTTTTAGACAGAGGGGAAGGGAGGGAGAGAGTGAGGGAAACATCAATGTGTGGTTGCCTATTGCATGCCCCCTACTGGTAACCTGGCCCGCAATTCAGGCATGTGCCCTGACTGGGAATAGAACCAGCAACCCTGTGGCTTTCAGGCTGGTGCTCAAGCCACAGAGCCATAGCAGCCAGGGCAAAGCTTAATCATTTAAAGCAAATTTAGTGTTTAATGACAAAATTTTCCCTAACATTTCATGTTAGATTTTTTTTTCCCACAAGAGGCATACATTCTTGTTGAAATCAAACAATTCCCAGAGGTAACCACTGTTAGCTGTTTGATGTGCATTTTCTAAAAGTTTTCTCTCTCTCTCTATAGATACAGATAAAATATAGATATCTCCACATCATACTATGTAATTTGGATTTGTTTTTACAAAAATGTTTTTCTACTTGTGTTTCTTGCTGTATTTACTCAAATGACTTAGAGATAGTTTAGTGTCAGTTTATATACACTTATTTTATTTTTGTCACTATTCTATAATGTTCCATAGTACATACACACCATAATTGCTTTACCTGTATAGATAGGAATTTAGTTTTGTTTTTGATTGTTCATTATTACACTAAATGTTTTCTTAAAAATACTTTACCACATGTGGAATATATAAATATTTTGTCGATATATCTTTATCCCTAGGCTTGATAGACATTAATGTCATTTTAGTTAGCTGATAGTTTAATGTGAAAAAGATTCCTGTAGCAAGTCATCTGGATAAAAGTACATAAAGAAGTATATCCAAAATTACTTTAAGTGAAAAACTTTCCCCCTTTCCATAAAATAGTCTGGTAGGTAGGTCTTGGGACATGAAAGGTCATTTTTGCAACTTGGCCCAATATAGAAACTGGTGCAATTGTTGAGAAGGTCATTCAAAAAATGTCTGGTTTTTACAGCTGTGATTATTGGCTCTTTTTATAATGTGAATTTTTAGTTCTGCTCATATAAACCCGCTTTAGTTATTGAGTTGGAGAAAAGTATAGGATCTGTTTTGAACCATCTTTTTTTCCCTAAGGGCAATGGTGGGTAGAATTAAAATACTGGAATTTATATAATTTTCTTGGAATTGTAAGTGGTATATTCTTGGATGAATTTTATTTTTTACTTTTTATTTATGAACTTTAAATTAAATGTTTTGAAAGTATTTACATTGTGTATACTTATATATATTTTTGAACAGCTCAGTATTTAATATATTAAATCCTTTTTTGGTTGTAGATTCATAAAATTTCCTTTGCTGAAAACATGTTTATTCTATATTACTTTCAACACTGCCAACTAATGTGGTTAAAATCCTATGTGAAAACTTTGTAAATATATTTTGTAATTGTACTTTGAGGAAATTTGGTTGTGAGCTACTTACTTTACCTCCTTTTTGTCTAGTATCATTATTTGTCAATAATTTGAAAAAAGGATTTAAAAGTATCAAGCATTAGGTATTATGATTTGCTGAAAAGGATTAGGAATTGCATCAGATAGCATACAAAGTTATATTTTATTTGTCGTATTATACTTAAAGCCAGTTAACATGAAAAATACATAAATTCTTCTACAGCAGGGAACTTTGGTGTAAATACATTTTTTATAGCTTTAGATATTGATTTAGTGATGAACTTAACATTTGGTATAATAATATTACAATACTCTCAGGAGTAATAATATCTAGTATGTTAATTGTCACATGCAATTTTATAATCCAGGTGATCTAAACATGTACTGAGCATCAACTTCATAATAATATGGAAAAAAATAATGAAAGTAAATCAGGTAGGAAAAATAGACAGTGTTTTCCTGGTAGATTAGATGTCTATAATTTAAGTGTTAATTATGTCCTACTATAGAAGCAAAAAGTTTTTTTCATCTTTTCTCTTGCTAAATTCAAACACGAGAAGTTCATTTGATTATTGTTTTATTATGCTTCTCTTTTTTAAAGATAGAAACTTAATTTTTATTAATATATTTTAAAGGTTTGTTTTGTTAAAATATATAAACATTTTGATGGATGATTCATTAATCATTAGGTAACTCAGAAATAAACCAAAATACACCTTCTAACAACCATTGCTCTGAGAATAGCATTAGTGTGAATATTCTCTTTGCATTTTATCCTTTAATTAAAGAAATACTATTGACATCATTTTTATGGCAGAGACTATTGTAGATACAGCAGTGAACAAAATAGACAAGTCCTTGGTCTAATGGGATATGTATTCCATACATAGACATCGGTGTATATGCATATACCAGAAGTGTATGTACATGTGCGGAAAGTAAGGGACCTAAAACCATATCTTTCTTGATACTTCAGTTTTCAGGGCTTTACACTGTTAACTCTCCTACCTGTGCAGGTGCCTACTCAAATAAGCAACTGAACTAGAAAAATCTGTTACTCTCCAACCACCATTCTTGGCTTCCAGGGATCTGACATATCCTGGACTAGATATGATTAGTCTTTTTCCCCTCCAAGTTGAGTTGAAACATTATTGAGGAGTTTGAAAAAAATATTTCATTAGAAAAGATAGTAAAACATACTAAGTTAAAACAAAAATATAAAGATACACTATTTTTGCATCAAATTCTGCTTCCAGACATATGAAGTAGACATTTTTTCCTATTCTTCCTACTAAATACAGCTAAAAAATAAACCCTGAGCATTAATGTATAAAACAGACATAAGACCTTGATATTTTGACTAATAAAGTGAGACTTTCTCGGGATCTTGGGATCCAAGTAACTACATGACACTGGGCCCCCTGTTTTTTGTTTGTTTGTTTGTGTTTCTTCATTTGCTCCAGACCAGGTGCTGGAGAAGAGAAAAACCCAACGCATGAAATGCGGATGGACAACAAACCCCAAGGAAAGCCTGTTTGCTCTACCCAAAAGACAAGACAAGCCTCCATCTCAAAAAGGCAGGAAACTATTTGATAGTAACTATCCTCATCCCACCAAACATCACAGCATAAACAGTGGCTCCACCCCCAACCCCTCCAACAGGAGCCAGTTAGAGAACCTAGGCTTCCACCCTCCCGGGCCATGACGGGGTGCCCTTCCTTTTCCCCACTGGGGCAGTGTCTGAGAAGGCTGACTGGGAACCACGACTTTGGGTCCCACTGGGCAGCAAGTTCCCTCCTGCTTGTGTGTCAGGGTAGGCCATGTGGGAAACCTAAACTTCACCCACCCCGATGGTAATGAGACCCTTTTCCCTTTCCCCATTGGCTATGTGTGAATGAATATTTAATAGAGAGTCAGGACTTTAATTACTGCTCAGTAGTGATAAGGTCACCCCTCACCCCACAGTGTCAGTGGAGGCCATTTGGGGCACAATAAGGCAGCACCCTTACTGCTCCTAGCCAGAGCGATATCAGTGAAGTTCTAATGGGACACTTGAACTCCCAACCATGTGCATCAATAGTGAGGAGATCTTCGTTCCCCTTGCCCTGAGTGTTGGTAGAGAATGAGTCAGGAGCCTGGACTTCTACTGTACCGGCCATTTTTCTCTATCCCTGCTGAAGTAGTATTATATTAGAGGAAATCTGCTAACACACAATTTAAAATATGCATATTGGTTCTATTTGAAAATTACTAACCTTACCAAGAACCAAGAAAACCTCATCATGAGTAAAGCAAGACAATGAGCAGAAGCCAACACTGAGCTGACAACAATGTTGGAATTCTTGCCTAAGAATTTAAAAAAAAATTTATGTTGTTCTATTATAGTTGTCCCAATTTCCCTTGTTGCTCTCCCCTCCCCTGCTCCCCCTGTCCACCACCATCCCCCAATCCCACAGCCAATCCGCACCCTGCTGGCATTCATCATAACAGTGATTTAATGAGCAATAATGAATATGCTAGAAACAAATGAAAAAGTAGAAAATTTCAGCAAAGGAATAGAAAATTTCAGCAAAGTAATAGATTATTTAAAGAAGAACCAAATGGACATTTTAGAACTAAAAAAATACAGTAACCAAAATAAATAGAGTACGAACTCAAAAGCATAATAGAGAAACATTGGAAAGAATTAGTGAATTTGAAAGTAGAGTAACAGAGATCATTAAGTTTGAATGATAGAGAGAAAATAGACTGAACACAAATAAACAGGGATTTAAAGATCTTTGAGATCTAAAATTCATGTCATCAGAGTCCTTGAAAGAAAAGAGAGTTGAATTGAAAAAATATTCAAAGAAATAATGGCTGAAAATTTCCCAAATTTGTCAGAGGAAATGAAAGTACAAACTCAAGCAGCCGAGTGGACTCTAGACAAAATAAACAAACAAAAACCCCAAAATATTCCACTCCAGGACTCTTGTGATGGTTAACTTATGTGTCACCCAGGCTCACCATGGTGCCCAGATATTTGGTCAGCTGTCATTGTGGTTGTTTTTGTGAGGGAATATTTTGGATGAGATGAACATCTCATCCAAATCCATAGACTGGGTAAAGTGGATTGTCCACCCTGATTGGGTGGGCCTTATCTAATCATTAGAAGGTCTTAATAGAACAAAGACTGACTTACTCTGAGCAAGAAGGTGTTCTGCTAGCTGATAGCCTTTAGACTTTTCCTTAGGTCTTCTGTCTGACAGCCTCTGTAATTGTACCAGCCAATTCCTTAAAATATCTTTTTATCTATCTATTCATTTTATTGGTTCTATTTTTTTAGAGACTCTGGCTAATACACATACCATAGTCAAATTTCTGAAAATTAAAAACAAAGAAAAAAATCTTGAAAGTAGCCAAAGAAAGATGACATTTTATTTACAAGAAATAAACAGAATGACACTGGAGCATCCCTGACTAGGTAGGTAGTTCAGTTGAATAGAGCATTGTCCTTATATGCCAAGGTTGGAGGTTCGATCCCCAGTCAGGGCACATACAAGAATCAACCAATGAATGCATAAATAAGAAGAACAACAAATCAATGTTTCTCTCTCTCTCTTTCTTCCCCTTCCTCTCTCTTTGTAAAGTCAATTAAAAAAAAAAAAGAATGATACTGGATATTTCATCAGAAACCATGGAGGGCAGAAGGAAATGGAACAAATGCTGAATGAAAACAACTATCAAACCAGATTTCTACCTTCATTGAAAATATACTTCTGGAGTTGAAGGGAGAAAATAATATGTTCTCAGACATATTATTCTCAGATGAGGGAAAACTAAGAAAATTTGTTATGCAAACCTACCCTAAAACAATGGCCAAGGAAGTTATTTACACTAAAGGAAAGAATTCTGGAACATTAGAGAAGAACAAAGATAAAAAATATGGCTATATTTTTGTCTATGTATAGTTTGTCTATATATTTAGACTATGGCTAATGCAATAGACTTTATTTTCTTAAGTTTCTAAATTATGTGCACTGTTAAATAACACATTATAGCATTGCCTGATGTGGTTCTTGATGTATGTGAAGGAAAAATTTTTTAAAATTATATTGTAAACAAAGGAGAACAAAAGACATAAGGCAGGGGGAAAGGGAGTGAGGCTTCTACATTTAAGTTGAACTGGTAAAACGCCAATACCACTGATGGTTACTTATTATTTTTTATTACTCCAAATTTGTTTACTGTTTCTACATTTCATTTTATGATAAGGCTTAGGGATTTCTTTATTAAACAGTTTGATTGCAGGACGTCAAACTATCACAATCATTTGGAGCTAGTTTACATTTTTCCATACATATTTCAGAAACTATAATCAGTCTAAATATAATACAGTAGGCTTTTATTCACTTGTCACTGTGACTCCCAAGAACCTGAAGTAATAATCCAGTAATGATTACTATAAAGGGAAGTTTATTAGTCATGTATTTTGATTTAGAGAAGGCTGATGATACTATTTTATTTTAATATTTTATGATTTTTGAATAGCTTTATTGAGATATAATTCACATACTATAAAATTCACCTATTTAAAGTTTTTAATGCAGTAGTTTTTAGTATATTTGCATAATTGTACAACTATAATCATAATCTAATTTTAGAGCATTTTCATCACTCCTAGATGAAACTTTTTACCTATTAGCAATCACTCTTCACTTTTCCAAGTACTCTGCCGCCTAGCCCTTGGTAACCACTAATCTACATGATGTCACTATAGATTTGCATCTTCTGGACATTTCATTATAAATAGAATTATTAACTTGTGGTCTTTGTGACTGGTTTCTTTCACTTAGCAAATGTTTTCAATATTCATCCATGTTGTTGCATGCTTTATTTAGTACTTCATTTTTTAAAAAACTGCAGCTGTTCTTTTACATGAGTAAGGTCTCATATTATACCTCTTTAGAATTGTAGAAAATGTTTTGGGGCTTTATTTCAGCAAATTATCATGGATTCAGATATTAATTTAAACCACATTAATCTAAATGACCATCTAATTTTTTACACTGGCAATCAGATTTTAAAAAGAAATCTTAAAGTTCTAGTATATTTTAGTTACCGTATCTTGTGTACCTAACACCATTGAAATGAAATAGTACTTTTGAAAACTCCCAAATAATGTGATTAGCATTTCCTGATTTAAAAATAGAAATAAACTATGTTATGATTAAAACTTTTCACAAAGAATTAAAAATTCTGATTTACCTTGAACTAATCCTGTATTTAAGGGTTTAGCCAACATCATCAAACTGGAATTTAATACTTTTAGTAACTCTTTATTCATACTATTTCAAATCATCTACTGCAGGAACTAGGTTAAAAAAACCTGCAGCCTAATTTATATTGGAACAACTGTAAATGCCAAAAATTTTTGTACTATTATTATGTATTTATTATTATCTTTTTCTATGTTTATTTTTTTATTATCGTTCAACTACAGTTGTCCTTATTTCCCCCACAACAACTCTCCCTGGCCCCAGCCACCCCCACCTCCTACACTCAGTGCCCCCCTCCAGTTGTTTTTGTCCATGGGTCCTTTGGAATGTTCCTTGATGACATTTCCCCTTCTTTCCCCTATTATCTCCTTTGTCCCGTCTGGTCACTGTCAGTTTGTTTTTTTATTTCCATGTCTCTGGTTCTATTTTGCTTGCTTGTTTGTTTTGTTGATTAAGTTCCACTTACAGGTGAGATCACATGGTATTTGTCTTTTACCCCCTGGCATATTTCACTTAGCATAATGCTGTCCAGTTACATCCATGCTGTTGCAAAGGGTAGGAGCTCCTTCTTTCTTTCTGCTGTGTAGTATTCCATTGTGTAAATGTACCATGGTTTTTTGATCCACTCATTTACTGATGGACACTTAGGCTGCTTTTAGCACTTGGCTATTGTATATTGTGCTGCTTTGAACATTGAGGTGCATAGGATCTTTTGAATTGGTGTTTCTGGATCCTTAGGGTACACTCCCAGCAGTGGAATTGCTGGGTCAAAAGGCAGTTCCATTTTTAGTTTTCTGGGGAAATTCCATACTATTTTCCACAGTGGCTGCACCAGTCTGCAATCCCACCAACAGTGCACTAGGGTTCCCTTTTCTCCACAACCTCTCCAGCACTTGTTGTTTGTTGATTTGTTTATGATGGCCATTCTGACTGATGTGAAGTGGTATGTCATTGTGGTTTTAATTTGCATCTCTGTGATGACTAGTGATGCAATCTTTTTCTATATTTAATAATATATACAAATTTTGTATATCTTTACTCTATGAAGTACTTCTATTAGAAGAGATGATTGATTATTTTTAAGTCAGACAGACCTGGATCAAGTAAGTACTTGTGACCTTGGGCAGTTTCTTATATGGGAATTTTAGTTTCTTTATATGTAAGTTAGAGAATAAACCATAGAACTTACCCATAGAAGGGTTATGAGGATCCATGAAACAACAAATACTGCATAGCTAATGCCATTAATGAATATTAGCTATTATAGTTGTTGTTTTTATACTTAACATACAATTTTCTAGCATAGCAATTTCAACACCTTGTCATTATCTCAAAATCACACAATGTGGATTCTCATTTCAGTCTTTGGAACTGTCCACTTAAGTGAAAGAAACTGTGGCCCTGCCCTTCCTAGTCATGGTCTCCTCTTAAAAAGCCAGCATTCTTTTTTCCTTTTAGAAAATAAATAGCTCACTCCAGACTGATGAAAAAGACATGTGAAATCCTGTTAAAGTACAGAAGAAAACAAAGCTAAAACTAACCTAATGCGCTACGTATGCCACTTTCCCCATAATGTTTACTGAATTTTGTTTATTTTTTTTCTGTGTCATGTCATGATTTTTAAATTATTTATCCTGAGAATTAACAACAGTAAAGTAAATGTCGATCTTGGAAGGCTTTCCAGAGGAGCACACATCTAAAATTGTTTACTCCAAGTAACATAAGAATTTTCCTTTACTTGTTTAATTGGGCATTTTTTCCTTGAAATTGTCATTCTCCAGTACATACACTGGCTCAGACTTCACAGTTCTTTATGTCTGTAGTTTTCTCTATCAAAGATTACTATCTGTAATGTGAGTTTTTTTTAAAGATAATAACCAGTTGTATTAGTGAGATACTATTTTGTTTAAGATGCCCTCAACCATTGTCATGGATAAGGGTATCTTAATCCTTTGGTTCTCACCTCTTGCAACATATAAGATATTACTTGTGTTGTATTTAAAAGATGCATCTGCCAAGGCAGGTATCTTCTCTGAAAATTCTGTGTCAGTTGATGTAGGTGCAGTCTAGCTGGTTGTATTTTCTTTAAAGTTCTAGAAGTCATTTTGTTACACCTAAGGGGTGTTAATCATTGTAATTTCCACTCATATTTATTTCTTTGATTATATTCTATCTATGTCAGCCTGTTTGCCATATTTTTCTATTGGTATCATATAAACCACACATGTCAGGGTTATGTGTGTGTACATGTAGGTGGATGCATGCACATGTGCACATGTTCCCATTGAAATCACTGCGATAATTTTTTATGCAAGGAAAATGAGAGATACTCTAATAGAACCTAAATAAGTATAGGCTAGACTGCTTTTTGTTTTTGAAAATTAAAAAAAGTCAAGAGTTTCAACTATAACTAAGGAAATCGATTTTATACTGCATCAAGATTTTTCTTTTTTATACCTTATTGCTTTCCTTAATATGAGAGAAGTGATCGCAGTAAGAAAAAGTTTCTTCATAATGGGGGATTGGTAAATTAGCACAGAGGGACTATCACAGTAAGTCATACATGGAAAAATACAGGCATATTTGCTAAAATAGATTTAATCTATCATATCATGTAAAATAGATATATTACATATTACTGCTCATTTTTCTTTTTAGAATTATGTCTGTACACATCTATTGGATTAATACAGCATATAAAAGTGCTTGAGGTAAAGCCATTTTAGTTGTGGACACATTCTTAAAATGACTTCCTTGTTATACTAATAATTTTGCAGGAGAATTTTCCAAGGGAAGTACTAGTTGACTTAGTATGTTGCAGTTCAGAGCTGGAACTTTTGCTGATGTGCTATACCAGTGAGTGGAAAGTGCTCAGGATATTAAGTTCAATGGTTTTTATTTTATCTTACTTTGAACCTATTTCATTAAAATATCCAACTTGACACAAATAAGATATAAACTTATATTTTGGTTAGCATTTTTGTTCTGCTACTGTATACAGACTTATTTTGATCAAGGCAATGATAACAAACTCCTCCCTTTCCTTTCTTTCATTTTTTTTTAGTGTGGTGTTTACTTTAAGGAAGATCAGTTAGGAAAAGAGCTTTCCCCTTTTGAAATTCTTCTATACATAGTTTTTAATTTTATCCTGAAGTTACATTTGCAAATGATCTTCTTGGTTCTGGCTCAACTTGTTTATTTTTTAAATTCAGTTACACTGTGGTTCTTTTTTTTTAAATTAAATTTATTAGGCTGACATTGGTTAATAAGATTGTATGGGTTCCAAGTGTACATTTCTACGATACATGCTGTGTATCTGTACTGCATTATGTGCCTACCACCCAAGGCCAAATTGTATTTTGTTCACATACATTTGGTCCCCTTTACTCTACTCTACCTCCCCACCCCCTTCCCTCTGATAACCACCATACTTTTGTCTGTCTGTGAATTTGTTTTATGTTCCGCATATGAGTGAGATCATATGGGTCTTAGCTTTTTCTGATTGACTCCTTTCACTCAGCATGATGTTCTCAAGGTCCATCCATTGTTGCAAATAGCAGTATTTTATCTTATGGCTCAGTGGTAATTTCATTGCCTGTATCATATGTATCACATCTTCTTTATCTAATCGTCTATCAAAGGACACTTTGGTGGGGTTGTTTTTTTTTTACTTGTTTATTTTTTGTTTTGTCTTGGCCATCATGAATAATGCTGCAATGAACATAGGTGTGCATGTATCTTTGCAAATAAATGTTGTCAGATTTTTCAGGTACACCTAAAAGAAACATTGCTGGGTCATAGTATAGGTCTATTAATAATTTTTTGAGGAACTTCCATACTGTTTTTCATAGTGGCTATACCAATTTACATGCCCTCCAGCAGTGAATGAAGGTTCCTTTTTTTCCACAACATTTCCAACACTTGTTATTATTTGTCTTGTGGATAATAGCCTTTGTAATGGTGTGAGGTGGTATCTCATTGCAGTTTTGATTTGCACTTCTCTAATAGCCAGTGAAGTTGAGCATCTTTTCATGTGTATCTATTGGCCATTTGTATGTCTTCTTGGAAGAAGTGTCTGTTCAGGTCCTCTGCCCATTTTTTAAATTGGATTGTTTGTTGCTGAGTTGTATGAGTTCATCATATATTTTGGATGTTAACCCCTTTTCAGAGCTGCTTGCCAGGATCTTCTCCCTTTCTGTCGGTTGCCTTTTGTTGTCTATTTTGTTTGCTGCACAGAGCTTTTTAGTTTGATACAATCCTCTTCATTTATTTTGCCTACTTCTCTTGCCTTTGGGGTCAAATTTTAAAATCTTCTCTTAGACCAAGGTCCATAAGTTTTTGTTGTTTAAACTTAGGAGATTTAGACAGTTTTTAAATCATAGGTGAAATATGGAGACATTATTGAATTTTGACATTTCACAGATTAACAAAAATGGTAATTAGAAAAATAGCCTGAAAAAGGTAAAAAGAAAAATGCAGTTAGTTTAATATTAATATGCAAACACCAAAGAATTTATAGCTATGATGATTTAAGGTGTATACGTCTTCTTAAATGGAAAGAGCTTTCTTTCCTCACCCTTTGTGTGCATGCTTTTGACCAAGTGGAGCGTATTTACTGAAATCATCCTTTTGTGCAGCTATCTGCACATTGCAAGGTATCTACCCTAAAATAGACATATAGACATGCACAGCAGTTTTCCTTTTATGTTCTTTGTTTCTGAAGCTTGACTAAATTGATGAGCTTTAATTTTGTGTGTTGAAACCTAGATGGCAAAATCCAACAAATGCTAGTCCCGTGAGTAGTGCTTATAAATACTTGACTGTTTTAATGAGAAAGCAAAGAATGGGAGGATTTTTTCTAAAGTCTTAGAACATTTTATGAAGAGAATTTTTGATACAAATATTTTCTCTTTTTATGTTGTTTGAATATCAGAAAATTTAATCAGTTACACTTGAGTTTTAGGCATAGAAATTTTCTGCTACTTATAGTAAAAATGATGCAAAATTGCTACATAACCTTAAGTTGTTCTGCAATTATTTTGATTAAATTATTGATATGTTCATTTCCCAACATTTTTTTTATTGAGTGTGACAATCCTCTGTGCGTTCTCTGTAAAGGTTAAGTATGTCTTAAATACCTTTGGTAAGGATTGCTTTGAATTTTATCAATGTACCATATGTTAAATGCCAGCTTGGAGTATCAAATGCCTGCTGTATTCCATTTCTCAAAAGCACCCACTTGCTAGCGTTTTATTTGAACTCTTGCGTTGTTTGTACTATTTTATAAGGGAGAGTATATTGCATTTAGGAAACCAGTTTTTCCCAGGGTGTAGAATTACTTGTGTTGTCTGAAGCTCCACTCCGAGGAGGGGAAGACCATGTTGTTTTCTCTTCTTTTGGTATTTTCTCTTGATTGGAGATTGCTAACTTTTTGTGCAAAGAGGGGAGCAGTAAAAGTTAAGATATGTGGCAGCTGTCATATATCTTGTTGTTTGAATTCCAGTATTTAGTTAGTCTAAAAGTATGAAATAAATTTATAGTTTTAGTGATTTGATTGAATAAGGATTCTCATAAATTCCAGCTTTTATCGTATGATCAGATTTTTCCTGGACAAATAAAGATGTTTGCTGTTGCCAGTATAGTTTGGCCTAACACCATCCTAGATACTAGTGATTGGTTTGGAAATACTGACTTGGCTTGTCCATTCTTATCCCTCCCACCAAACTTAACCTCAGCAGAAGATTGAGAGAAAGGTTTGGTAGTTGAGAATAGTTCTCGTGTGCTCTGAGTTTCCTGGGCTAAGCCAGAATTTTGCATGCAAGGCTATTCTTGTGGTTTTTCTAGCTGGGCCAAAACCAAAAGGCATTGGAAACCTTGCAAGAGAACTTGTTCTAATATAGATTTAAGACTTGCCTTTATATTGTGACTGGATCATCAGCCGGATAGTTAAAGGAATGAGGGGGAAGGCTTTATTCTGTATTGAAGATATAAATTTTAAATTTCTGCTTCAAAACAGACCTTGAAAAATAACTTCAGTGATGAAAAAATGTTAAATGATTAAGGTTTATTTAGTTAGCGGTTTCTTAAGACATGTAAGACCTGCCTTTCCCCCATTATTTTTGCCTTACTTGTGAAATGCTCTTTAAATGTTATGGGTTCTTTCTTTTTTTTAATCATCACCCAAGGAAATTTTTTAAAAATTGCTTTTAGAGAGAAAGGGAGAGAGAGGAACATCAATGCAAGAGGGACACATTGATTGGTTGTATGTGCCCAGGCTGGGGATCAAACCCACAGCCTAGGTGCTTGCCCTGACAGGAGTCAAGCTCACATCCTTACCAGTTACCAGATGACGCTCCAACCAGCTGAGCCACACCAGCCAGGGCTCTCAGTCCTTTTTTATATTAATTAACATCAAGTTAATACTGTGACTAATGTTGATCAGACTTGGAAATTTTATAAATAGCAGTCCTGTCCCACCTAGATATCATTATTAATTATTATAGATTTCTTCTTCTATCATAAAAATTTAGGCTATTCTATCATCTCTTTCCTTCATAATAATATTGTCTCTCCACATTGACCTGAATGAGGCTTGACCTGTTCTGATGCAGTTGAATGTTTTTCCAAATCTTCCTTATCTAAGTCCTTATCTAAATATAGCAGGTTTCTACCTCTAGTAATAATGCTTGCAGAGTGATTACATAGTAGTATTTGTAAAGAATATCATTTTTGTAACTATTCCAGTTAATATAATAGATCACTTTTGTGGATCTTAATCTTTCATTATTCCAGTGAACTTAATTGTCATCAAGGTCTGTCTGGATTTAGGCATTTTCAATTTTAGATAATGCCTGAAAAGCATTTGGTAATTAGACGATAGGAAAAAAATGGAATGTGTGTTACAGATTTATTTTTATTCATTTTTTATTGGCCACCAATATTCCAGTTAGTGAAAGGATGCATACCATAGTTCTAAAGGCAGAAAAGATAAACTGCTGAAAGTTTTCTTACACTCACTTAATTTTCTAACTCCAAATTGAAGATATATATTATAAAAAACTACTTTTTTGCCTGTTTAAGCAAATATAAGAGAGAAATGTTTATACTTTTCTCTCTAAAACACAAACTTTGAGGAAGGAAAGCAGAGATGTGAGAACCAGTGACATTTGGGAGAATGACATTTTAAGATGTCTGTCACATTTCTAATTAGTATACAACCCCATATCAAAATAGAAGGCTGGTTTTGATTTTAGCCTTAAGGTCTAGTTTATCAGCTTTGGGGAATCTTGCTATGTGAGAATATATACTTTATACCAAGGATAAATTATTAGAGAATAGAATGATTTTCCCTAGTATTTTTGAAATACCTTATTTTTTGACGAGGTAATATGTATGCACTACATAATTAAAAAGACATGCAAGTACAAATAGTGAAAACTAAACTTTGCTCCCATTGCTATCTGGTTATTAGTTCCCTCTAAATTCCCAGGCTCTATCTTTTCCAGATGAGAGATAAGTTACTTACAATTGTCATATCTCCAATTTGCAGTGAGTTGACTTTCAAATTGCTTTACAGCAACGAGAAAGGAATTCCATTTGAGAAATAATCCATATACAGTGTGATTTGATTTAGTCCATGTAGTCAAAAACACAAAGTTTAAGGCTCATCTTATTTTGATGTTTAGTAGGATATTCATGTAGTCGACATATTTTGGTAATTAAACCATTGTAACAACCTAATGTGGGCTAATGCCCAGCCAGAAGCACCACTTTGCGCCAGCTTATAATAGTGAAGCACGCATACCAGTTAGTGTATTAATAATTCCTCCAAGCCACTGGGATGACTTTGTCCCTTCCCTGGGGCGTTTCCCTGACCCCACACATTCAAGCTCAAGCTGGCACTGCAGGTGGCCTCTGGCACCTGCTGCAGTCCAGGGTATGGCACTTCTGATTTTTTTGGTGCCCAATCCAATGGATTTTAAATATTTTACATATTACCCTGAATATTATAACTTCTGTAATATATTAACTTCTATCTGGAGAAGAACCCAGTTGAAGCATCTTATGTTGTCATAAAAGTTTGCAGTGTTATTCTCTTGATGATCAAGAAAATAAAGGAAAATTTAATATTTGTTAATGTGTCTTTTAATAAACTTGATTTAAATGAAACCTAATTTTTTTCTCCATGTCTTTTCAGTATGAAAATATTTTTTCTAATCTTTAAGATCTGTATTTGATCGATGGACCTCAATTAATTTGGAGGAAAAATTTTCATTTTAATGGTCTTAAATCTAGTAATTTAAAAGATAATGTTGGTCTTCAATTCACAGAGCATGAGTTTCATTTATCATGAAGAAGTGAGGAATGTAGCTCTCAAAAATCAGCAAATGGTTAGAACAATCCCAGTTTTCAATATTATCAATATAGAAATTAAATCAACTGTTACAGCTTTATAGAATCCCTTTATTTCTTCATCAGTGGCAGAGAAGAACCTCTTTTATTCTTCCCATTCATTAGATAAGAGCTGTGAGACCCAGAGGAGCAGGGCCTCGATCAAACGCACAGAAGCAGAGGAGGAGTTTTCAGTCAAAGCCAGGTCACTCAAAGCTTGACGCAGGGTTCCATTCAACAAATTGCACTGCCTCCTTGGAATGTTAATGCCTGTGCATGCAGGCCAAATATTTCTGACATCCTGATGGATTTATTTCTTTCCATGGTTTCTGATATTTCACAAAATGAGATGAGTGGGTCTTTAGTGTGTAAAAACCAGGTGTTTCTTTTAACCCCGTGAGAGATTCTGAAGAGATTGTTTTAGTTAGAATTGGTCTCTCTGTCTGTCTGTCTGTCTCTCTCTGTCTCTCTCTCTCTCTCCCTTTCTCTCCCTCTCTCTCCCTCTGAAACTGCTGCTCCCACTCTAGTCACAAGGAACAATATTGTGGCATCTAAGGGAGAGGCATATCCGTATGGCAGCTTTTCAGAAGTTTAAAGTATCTGGAAGGCGGACATGCAGAATCTGTGCTGTACTTAATTTTAGAAACTTCTTAATTTTAATGTGTTGTCCATGGCACAAAAGAAATTTTCCCTGGGAGACTTCTGTGGTGTTTGAGGTAACAACTCTTATGTTACTAGAATCCCTTAACAACAGGGCCAACAGGAATGATTCCTTCAGTTCTGAACATTTTCTTTGGCTTTCGGAGCCTCCAAAACACTTTATAGCATGGCTAGACTGTATTGAATTTCCATGTTTAGATCTACACCCATAATTTAACTTTTTCTTTTTGAGTATAGTACCTCTGTACTGGAATTCAAATACATGCAAAAACTGAGGATCACTGTCATTCCAAATGCTTGAGATCTGTAACAGGATAAAATTTTCAGCAACCTCAATATGACCTTGTACTTCTCCTTTTTTCAATTAGGAAAAGAAGGGAGAAATGTTTTTTGAATCCATTTTTCCATAATATTGGGTCATAATTTTTTTTGTTGCTTTCTAAAAAGACATCTGGCCAAATCCATCACTATCACTCCTCAGATATCTAGAATTTACTCTTGACAAATGTGCACCTTCATTCTCCTCAAGGGTTAAATTTACAGGGTCTGAATGTTGCTTAACTTTTGCCAGCCTTGGTAGCAGGAAACCAGGAACCTGACCTTGAATTTGGAAACAATTTTTAGTAAATGAATGCTGTAAATCCAGATGGAAGTCTTTCCCCTAGTAAATTATACTCCCTAGTCCTTTCACACTATCTATCTATCTATCTATCTATCTATCTACCTACCTACCTACCTACTTATTTATTTATATTGAATTTATTGGGGTTGCATTGGTTAGTAAAATTATATAAATTTCAGGTGTACATTTCTATAATACCTCATATGTATATTGTGTTGTGTGTTCACCACCCTAAGTGAAGTCTCCTTCCATCACAATATATTCCCCTTATAACTTCTCTGTCTCCCTCAACCCACCTTTCCTTCTGGGAGTCACCATGCTGTTGTCTGGGTCTATAAGATTTGTTGTGTTTTTTTTTTACTGCTAAATTCCTTCACCCTTTTCACCTAGCCCTGCAACCCTCCCTCTCCTCTGACATCTGTCAGTCTGTCCTCTACCTATGGGATACATGCAAAAAAAGGAAGGAAGGAAGGAAGGAAGGAATAAATTAGAACACCTTCTTACACCATACACAAAAATAAACTCAAAATGGATTAAAGATTTTTACACTATACTTTTAAATCATTTCTCAATGATAGACATTTAATTACATGATTTCTTTTTGTATCCCAACAAAGTTTTCTAAAATGTCTAAACATGTTTTTTAGAGATGGTCTAATATTTCTTTTTAACACAACCACATCTCTATGTAAATTGGATTACTAGTTCTCTGATGTATCAGTTCGTATATTTGCATGATGTATCATTCTATTAGTTTCTCCTCCCAAACTACAAGTAAAAAAAGCAGACTGATGTTTTAGACCCCCAGATTGGCAAAATATATTTTTCTTTAGCCAAGAGTCCTTGAACATTAAGACAAGTTGGAAACCAAGATCAACATTCAGGTCCAACTCTAGTTAGCTACCATCATTTGGACACTGTTTCTTCATTTACATAGTCTTTGTTGCCTATTTGCAATAAAATGGACAATGTAATAATGTAGAACTGAATGCTAACGGACAATGTCCATTAAGTATTACTTGCCCAAGTATTGGGTACACTATACTTGTACCCAATATGTATAGGGCACTTTTCTATTAGAAAATGAGAAACACTGAGTTATTTCTTACTATGATCAACTCCTTCATTACTAATGAGGATAATTGCATTATTTATTCTAATCAGTAAAAAATACATTGATGACTTTTCCCAAGAAGACGTATCAGCTATAAGGGAAATGCAGATGAAATCCACAATGAAATGCCACCTCACACAAGTTAGAATGGCTCTTATCAATGAGACAAAAAATAAGCATTGGAGAGGATGTAGAGGAAAAGGAATGTAAAGTTTACATTTCCACAGTGCTGATGGATATGTAAACTTGTACAGCCATTATGGAGTATGGAAGAGCTTCTCAAATATTAAGAATAGACTTAGCAAATCCATATTTTGGGGGTATCTACCTGAAAAATTTGAAAACACTCTCAAAGAGATATGTATATATATATGTACCCCTATGTTCACTGTGGTATTATTCACAGTAGCCAAGACATGGAAACAAGCAAAGTGCCCTTTGATGGATGATTGAATTAAGAAAATGTGGTACATTTATACAATGGAGTACTACTAGGCCGTAAGAAATGATGAAATACTGCTATTTGTGACAACATGGATAGAGCTTGAGAATATTATGCTAAGTGAAGTAAGCTAGATTAAAAAGGACAAGAACCATATGAGTTTACTCATATGTGGGCTATAAAACAGAGCTATAATTGAGCAAACACAACAAACTCATAGGCACAAATAACAGCAGGGTGGTCATCACAGGGGAAGGGAAGTAGAGGGAGGATGAAGAGGATAAAAGGGGTCAAATATATGGTTATTGAAGGAGACTGGACTTTGGGAGGTGAGCACATAATGTGATATATAGATCATGTATTATAGCATTGTACAGTGAAACTCGTATAATGTTATTAATCAATATCACCAATACATTTTTATAAATATTCATGCATAGTGCATTAATTACAAGTTTCTAACTTACATATATATGTAGCCCACAGAAATCATCATTACATGTTTTCATTCTCACAAATTGTCCATTGATGGGGCAAGTTGTGATGGCATTTGAGTACTTTTGTTACTTTGTAGCACTGTTTTAAGATTATAAAAAAAAGCAGATTATAGAAATTTTATTGTTTGAAGCCTTTAGAGGGAGCCCTGGTCAGTATGGCTCCATTGGTTGGAGCATTGTCCCATTAACTGAAAGGTCGAGCGTTCAATTCCCAGTCAGGTCATGTGCTTGGGTTATGGGTTTGATCCCTGGTCAGGGCTCATGGGAGAGGCAACTGATTGATGTTTCTCTCTCATATCAATGTTTCTGTTCCTCTGCCTCTGCCTCCCTTCCTCTCTCTCTAAAGTCAATGAGCATGTCCTCAGGTGAGGATTTAAGAAAACAAAAGCCTTCAAAGGGAGAGCTACTGGTCTTTTTCTTTTTTTAATTTTTTATTTTAGTTTATTCAGTATAGTTTCTATCCTTTATTCCCATTCCAGCCCACCCACCCATTCCGCCCCTCCTCCCTCCCCTTTCCAACACCCCTAGTTTTGTCCATGTGTCCTCTATATTTGTTCCTGTAAACCCTTCCCTTCTCCCCTGAAATTCCCTCCCCTCTCCCCTCTGGTCACTTACAACTCTATTTCAGTGTCTTTTGTTATATTTTACTTGTTTCTTTGTTTTGTTGTTTAGGTTCCTGTTAAAGGTGAGATCATATGGTATTTGTCTTTCACTGCCTGGCTTATTTCGCTTAGCATAATGCTTTCCAACTCCATCCATGCTGTTGCAAAGGGTATGAGTTCCTTCTTTCTTTCAGCTGCATAGAATTCCAGGTCTTGCAGTCACCAAAACAAGCCTCATGTGACCAGTTTTGAATGTCACCCAGGGAAATCCCAAGGTTGTGACCAACAGCCTGCAATTTTACATTTTTAATAAACTTCCAGAGGACGCCAGTTCTTTTTGTTCAAATACCACACTTTCCCTAGGAAGACCATAGAGAACATTCCTTTGCTTGACCTTGTCCTCTGTGTTTAACCCTTCCTGGGACCTGAAGCAAAGAACCTCTAAGACTATGGCAGTACCATGAAGTTCACTGGAGTCTTCAGAGGCAGAGAAGCCTCAATGGGGTCTAGGAAAATAGATCATCTCAATTCCTCAAAGATATATATGTTGTGGAGTGAAATCAGAGGAATGGCAGTGTGAGAGATCCCCTTGGTCTCTCCCCTTGAAGTTTCAACAGTTTGAAGAGCTAGAATTCAACAAAGGATTCCATGCTGAACACACAAACACACCTAAGAGATCCACTCATTGAAATATATAAAGTGGGCGAGTGGGAGCAAGCAAGAGATGAGAAGAGAGAAACTGTGAGATGAGCCATGGATGCAGCCCTGCAGCTAGGAGTTCACAGTGGGGCTGAGCCTGGAGATGAAAGAAATCAGGTTGTGGCTGGAACTCCCTTCAGCAGGGAGGAGCAAAGAGGTTCATGGGGCATTCTTGCAGGAGTGGACAGTATGCACTGTGGCTCAGCCCAGTGACCTGGGCAGGGACAGAGCACAGAGGTACAGCTGCTGTTGTCTGGCAGTTGGCATTCCAGACAGAAACAAAGCCACTGAGCCTGACCACTCCTTAACCTCCTTGAGCTTGCCTCCCTTCGCCCTTGGTGTTGGGTTGCAGAGCATATTATTTACAAACCTGAGAACTGGTACTGCAGAATCACTTTTTCCCTGAGCAAAGGGCACACTCTGTGACTGGTCTCAGGATCTGGAGCATACGATGCCCTCCATTACCTGGAGGTCAAAGCAACTTAGAAGGCTGCTGGGTTAACCCAGACTATCTGACCCCCATGTATAACTGCTACACTGATGGCAGTGTCTGGATGTAGGGGACAACTGGGATGTCACAGATTTGGAGCCCCATCACCCACCATGTGCTTCTATGGGGTTGGTCCCCTGGAACTGGGGTGACTGGATCACCTTCCTGTTTTCCACCAGCCCATGGAGATCTGAAAAGCTAGAGGAGTGCAAGAGAAAGCTAAAAAAGCCTGTGATTCAGGGCCACCTACTAAAAAATAATAGTAAGCCTTGTTCATATCAATCTATAAGAGAAGTGCTACTCATGTGTAGATGCCTAGACAGAGAAGAAATCCTTTAAATACTATGAAACCAAGGTAGCAAGGCAGCTGAGAAAGAAATGGAGAATCTGCAGGGCAGACAGATTTAAGGACATGTAAATACATGATTTAAATGACAGATAATTCAGTGTTGAAGTTCTGAAAAACTCAATGAGATGCAAGAAAATACAGATAGGCAGTTTAATGAGCTCAGAACGCAAATCAACAAAGAAAATGAGTACTTCACCAAAGAGATTGAAACTTCAAAAAAGAACCAGACAGAAATCCTGGAGATGAAGAACCAATAAAAAAGATCAATAATTGACTGGAGAATACAAGAAATAGAGCAGACCAGATGAAGGAAAGGATTAGTGATATCAAAGATAGAAATCTAGAAATGATGCAGAGGGAAGAAGAAGACATGAGCATAAAAAAAAATGAAAGAACTATACAAGAACTATCTGACTCCATCAGAAAGCAATATAGGAATACCAGACATCCCAGAAGAGAGAGAGAAGGGAGTGGAGAGTCTATTCAAACATATAGTTGATGAGAACTTCCCAAACCTATGAAAAGAGCTAGATCCTTGAATCCAAGAAGCAAACAGAACACATAATTACCTTAGTTTAAAAAGGCCTTCTCCAAGGTACAATGTATTAAAACTGTCAAGAAGTTACGGACAAAGAAACAATTCTCAAGGCAGTCAGGGAAAAGAAGAAAATAAAGAATGGAGTAGAGGAATGCCCATTAGGTTATCATTGGACTTCTCAGCAGAAACTCTACGAGCTAGAAGAGAGTGGAACCAAATATTCAGACTACTTAAAGAGAGTAATTACCAACCAAGAATAATGCATTCAGTAAAGTTGTCCTTTAGATATGAAGGAGAAATAAAGACTTTTTCCAGACATACAGATGCTGAGGGAATTTATCATGAGAAGATCTGCATTACAGGAAATACTCAAGGGGTTGTTCTACCCGAAACAAAGAACGAAAGGTCCCAAAACTATGAGTAAGATCTCCAGTACACCTATAGAATAAGCTGGGATAATTTGTGACAGTGAAAACATAAAATGGGAGGTAGTAAAGGTCAGAATTTCCAAAGGAGGGTGGATATCAGATGCATTCAAAAGAAAGAGGACTACTCTATATATTAAACTTTTTTTCTCATTAACCTAATGGTAACCACATGCAAAAAGCCCAAAACTGAGATGCATAACTTAAAAAAGAGGAAGCAGAGGACAGAGGTATGAAATACCACCAAACAAAAAACAGCAGACAGAAACACAAAGGGAAATAATTAATGGAGGCACTGAACTACCAGAAAACAAAAGGTAAAATGGCTATAGGAAGTCCTCATACATCAATATTTACCCTAAATGTTAATAGACTCAATTTGCCAATAAAAAGGCACAGAGTAACAGAGTAATCATAAAACAAAACCCAACCATATGCTTCCTTCAGGAGACACATCTAAGCTGCAAAGACAGAGACTCAGAGTGAAAAGGTGGAAGACAATCCTCCAAGCAAACAGCATCCACAAAAAAGCAGGTGTAGCCATACTTACATCTGACAAAATAGATCTCAAGATAACAAAGGTAAAAAGAGACAAAGATGGGCATTTTATAATGATAAAGAGGACACTATATCAAGAAGACATAACGCTTCTCAATATTTATATACCCAATCAGGGAGCATTGAAATACATAAAGCAACTGCCAACAGAACTAAAGGAAAAAACTGATAAAAACACAATTGTGGTTGGGGATCTAAATACTTTATTGACAGCTCTAGACAGAAAATGAATAAATATGAGCCTTGCCCTGGCTGGGTGATTCGGTTGGTTGGAGTGTCATCCCATACACTAAAATGCAGGTTTGATTGCTAGTCAGAGCACATACCTAGATTGTGGGTTTGGTCCCCAGTTGGGGCTTGTACATCAGGCAACTGATTGATGTTTCTCTGTCTCTTCCTTTTGCTCTAAAATCAATAAACATAGCCTTTGGTGAGGATTAAAAAACAATAAAATATCAGCCCTAAATGACACATTAGACTCAGTGGACCTAATTGATATTTACAGACTTGCATCCCAGAACATCAGATTATATATTCTTCTCCAGTGCACATGCAACATTCTGAAAGATAACCATATGTTGGGTCACAAAATTAGCCTCAACAAATTTGAGAAGATTGAAATCATGACAAGCATATTCTCTGACCACAATGCTTTCAAATTAGAAAGAAACTGCAAAAATGAATTTTAAAAAACCAGAACTATGTGGAGGTTAAAAAACATTACTACATAGAGACAAGGAAGATGATAATACAATGTATCAAAACTTCTGAGAAGCAGCAAAAGCAGTAATAGGTTGGAAGTTTATATCATTACAGGCCTATCTCAAGAATGAAGAGAGTAATAACCATGTAAACAACATTACCTAACATTAAAGAACTAGAAAAAGGCCACGCTCTCCCTCACTCTCTCTTGTCTCTCCACCCTTTCTCTCCCCCTTTCTTTCTCTCAAAGTAAAAAAAAAAAATTAAGAACAGAGTTATATGACCCAACAATCCCTCTTTTGAGTAGCTACCTGAAAAACTTGAAACCATGTATTCACAAAGATACAGCCCTAAGGGGTTTCTCAGTGCAATTGGGAAAGAGTTAAAATGAGTTTCTGTTGTTCTGCATGATTCTGGTCCTCTATCTTCTTTCCTTATCTCTGATTTACTTTCTTGCATAGGGCTGAGCAAGTCCACTGACCTGGTGACAAGAAGTTCCACCTGTCGAAGGCTAAAATGAAGTCTGTTGTAGCTATAGTATCTGATGGAATTCCCTGATTCATTTGATCTACAATGGCCTCTTCTTCTAGTTCTTGAGCTCATCAACCTTATTCCCACTCTGAGACTTTGTACTTTTTCCTTTGATGGACATGTTCTCCCAGCCTTTTTATATGGCTGAGGTTTTTTTTACTTGTGACAGCTCAACTCTTTGCAATTCTCCAGATACCTTTCTTGACTATCCTCTCTGAAAATTTTCTCCTTCGCTATTCTTTTCCTTTTTGTTCCTTCTTATTTCTTACATAGCATGTATCACCATCAGAAATGAATGGTTTATAGTCTCTCTTGTAGACTTTCTTACCCTTAACCTCCCCTTGCCATGATGCATATTCAGGAGAGGCTGATGTCTGATTTGTTCAAGTCTGTCTCCCCAGTATCTAGAACAGTGCCTGGAATAAAGTGTGCATTTAGTAAATATTAGCTGAATAACAGAAGAATGAATAAATAATTAAGAGAATATAAAAATCAAATACGTGCTTAATACACAAAGATAAATCTGCTTTACTGGCTTAGAACAACTAAGACACAGAGGGAACCAAGTGGGTGGATCTGAATTCAGTTATTTGTTCCACTGAGTCTTTTAGTTTGATTTTGGGCACATTTCTTAACCCCAGTGTCTATTTCTTTATTTGCAAAATAGGTATATAAAGCTCATGGGAAAAATGGTTGAATAATTCAGTGAATTATTTGTCAAGTATGACTTAGAGGACTCATAGGTACATTTTGTGAGTGATTTGTAAAGTAATCTAGTTAGTTGCCTAAAATTAGCTACAAAGTGCACTTCTAAGGTTATACACTAAATGCCAGCATGATATTCACGTTCCAGGGACCATCTCGTTCCTTAGACATGTCTGCTTTACCAAGTGGGACACGTCATTTAATTTGATAAGGTTGGAATCAGATCTGTAAGAACTGGGCTATTTCAAGGGAGGAAGAACAACTGTGTTTGTTGGGACAGCAGAGTATAGTTTGGGTTGCTGTAGTCTGCTCGGCTCCGCTTCTCTGCTCACTTAAATTCCAGCATATATTGGTTTGGGGTAGCTTTGTCCTAGTATCTTTTTCTTTGAGTTTTATAATTGTAGAATTTATGACATACTGTCCCTTCCGAGGAGTTTGTAGTCTTTCACATGCTTTATTTTATTTACTCAAAATTTATCTTGCGTAGTATAAAGAATAGACATTTCTAGTCTAAAATAACATAGAAGTTGAAATCCCTGGTAGGGATTAAATATACTCAGGAACGAATTTGGTAACTGAACTTGCTAGTTATAATCTGAAGCCTAGTGAACTTGTCAGTGAATATTGGTACCATTCATACTATGATTTAAAAGTATTAATCTTAATACAAAAATCATTCCTCACCAAATAGCTGTTGTATTGTGTCTATGATATATAAGGAATTTTTTTTGAGAAATTTTGCATTCCTTTAGTGTAGGTTCCTGCACTAAAGAACCCTGCAGTCTTATTCACATCTTTAAAATTATTGCTAAAGAAGTATGGAAACTAGTGTGCCTCAAGTTCAATAAATTAAATTGCCTGGGATGATACAGAAAATCTCTGATAGAGCTGTGGCTAAAACCTAAACATGTAGAAAATCAACAACATTCCCTGCCTTTGGTAGCATTTTTTTTTATTATACAGTGTTTGTCTACACCTTTATTTTTCTGTCTGTCCATGTTGTGAGTCTTAGTGCTTTATATTTGTTGAAAATAGTTTAAAAGGTCATGTGAAGGAAATAATTCTTTATATATCTTTCAGATTTTGTATATGCCCATACGAAGGCTTCCTTGTGTCTTTGGCATCTGTAGAAAAAATAAATACCTTGCAGGGAAATGTTAAGATTAATGTTTATTTTTATATTTACAGCATATGGGAAATTTAAAGACAGTTATTATGGTACATTACATTGGAAAATAAATATTCAATTTTGTAATGGTAGATGAAGCTGTAAAAGCAGCAGGTAGCTAGTACCAAATGTGTATTTGTAAGTATGTGTGTAATGGTTAATATTCTAGTTGTGGAGGTAGTTTTTGCAAACTACCTCCTTTGAAGTATGGCACTAATAATCCCACTGTTGAATAATACAGGGCACATTTTTAAACTACCTTGTTATCACATACAGCTCTTTTGATATTTTGCACCTGCCTACTTTTGTACCTTCCTGTATTACTATTTGCCTCCACTCTTAATTCAACCTATTCTTTTTCTTTCTTTTTATTTTTAATCCTCTCTCTATGATATGTTTTTATTGATTTTAGAGAGAGAGAAAAGGGGGAGGGGAAAGAGAGAGAGGGAGAGAGAGAGAGAGAAACAGAAACATCCATGTGAAAGTGAAACATTAATTGGTTGCCTTCCATACACACCCTAACTAGACCAAACCTGCAACCAGGTATGTGCCCTGACCAGGAATCGAACCTGCAACATTTTGGGGTTGGGAAAATGCCCCAGCCAACTTAGCCACCTGGCCAGGGCTCAAGCTGTTCTTACCTATTTAATGTTTTCTGTGTATAGCAGTGAGTCTTACAAGTAGGCTTTAGGCACCTTTTCTTTCTCTGATACACACCTTGCATATACCTATGGTGTGTGGTTATCTAGAGATTGTTTCTCATTAACAATAGAAAGAACTCAGTAAGAACAGACTTTAAAAAATATTCATGTTCTCAGGACCTACCTTAAGGTATCTTTGGTAGATGGGTGGATTTAAATAACTGAATACGGCTAAGAAGAGAGGTTTGAACTGTTTGAAAGACTGGTTCCTTGCACATAGCTTTTCTCCATGGTCCATAACCACAGCATTGGTTCTTCCTTAACTTATTATCCTATAGTGCTTGCCTCCTTAAAGTTTGGAAGAAAACAAATGTATGATGTACACATCAATTACTAGAGGAAAAACATACTATTCAATAGTGTTTCTTTTTTTTTAAATATTTTATTTATTTATTTTTAGAGAGGGGAAGAGCGGGAGAAGGAGAGAGAGAGAAACATCAATGTGTGGTTGCCTCTCATGTGGTCCCCACTGGGGACCTGGCCTGCAACCCAGGCATGTGCCCTGACTGGGAATCGAACCTGTGATGCTTTGGTTCGCAGCCCGCGCTCAATCCACTGAGCTACGCCAGCCAGGGCTTTCAATAGTGTTTCTTAATTACAATGAATAAATAGTTTATGAATTTACTTGTTCCTCCAAAGATTATAATCTACTAAAAATCACAATTGGGTATATAAACTATGGGATTGTTTAGAACCATGGGAAACAGGGAAGTGAAAACAGTTCTTACAATTAAGCAAAAACAATTGTCATATCCCAAGTCTACAGAAAGTGACCTTTTTCTCTCTGTAAAAGATGTAGCAAATATACCCAAGGAAATTGTCTATAATTATACCATTCTTTAAATTTTCTGAAGTCCAACAAATAGCATATTATATTTTGCCAAAGGTAAATTAGAGCTTTGCATTGTCTAGTAAGTATTTAAGAGGTTACATTTTGGTGCCTTATATAAATTAATTATTATGGAATCTTTGGAGGACAAACTGTACATGAAGGGGTAAAGCAATTCTATTAAGCAGTTCTTCATATTTTGGTTAAACCCCAGTCAGAGCTCTGTTTTCCTTTACTAGTAATTCTGCAGCTTCAGAGTGATGGCTATTGAATTATAGGAGTAGTAGCATCATCAGACAGTCTTAACATTTGCAAGCAAAAGTTAATTATCTGAAAATGTGAGGCTTATCCAGAGGTTTAAAAAATATTTTATCTTAGTTTTATTTAATACATGCATATTTATTTAGCTTCTTAATGCATGTTGTTTCCAAGTAAATCTATTTTCATAACAGATTATTTAAGAGATTTGGCTTATTTTTCTTTTTTGGTGAATGTGCCAAATGTCTGTTTTCTATAAGACATGTGTCTGTTTCAACTTACTATTTTGTATGAGTAGTTTATTATCCAGATAGACCTTCAAAAATAGAATATTTGCTTAAGAGTTCTTATATATATGGTTGAGTACATATTTTAGAATTATTTGGGGTTTATAAATAGCATGTAAGATAATATTGGGAACATGTTAAGTATAACATATAATGCTTAAAAAAAAGGAAGGGGAAAAAGGATGATAATATTCCAAGCATCTCCAATAAGGAAGTGAGTGGGTGGAGCATCTTCACATACTGATTTGGCTTCCCTGAGAATAGTGTTAACGTCTTTGTATTTAGCTGGCTGAAGTTCCAGCCTTTACATTACTTACTTAAGTTTGTCCAGTCTCCCAAGTTTTATTACTTTTTACAAATACTGCCTTGAGATTCCAACTGACTTCCACACGTTGACTTATACCTTTCCACATTATGGGTGTGAATTTCCTGGGGGGCAGTTCTTTTATGTCTGGAATTCCTCAGAGTTTCCATCTGCTTTTACTTGACTTGTGGTCTTGAAGATCATGCTTGGCCCATGAGATGTTACAGTGTGCCGAGAGGATGTAGAGTTTTGTCAGCCAGTGAAATATGTCTGGGTTTTTTTCTTTCTTTTTTTTTTTTCAGAAGCTTTCATACACTCCTCATCCTGTGTGGTCTTCACTTAACTGAATTTATATTTAACAGAACTACTCACTCTCTTTATCATCTTCTGTGACTTGGTCATTTTTAAGGAGAGGTGTATGGAAGGAACATCTGGCCAAAAAAACTATAGTTTTGGTAATAAGAAAACTTCAACCCCAAAGCTTAAAGAACTGTTATATATGGATGTGCTTTAATATTCACAAATGTGTATTTTCTAAAATGAAAGAAGATCATATTTCACATATGTATGACTCTCAAAAAATTCTCATGCCAACAGTGGACTCCAAGTTTGTCTATGATCCAAATGACTCTTTTTTGTTTGTTTTTAGGCACTACTACAGTCTTCAGTTAAGCAACAAGTAGAAGCTATTGAAAAACAGTACATTTCTGCAATTGAGAAACAAGCACACAAGTGTGAAGAGTTGCTAAATGCTCAGGTAAAAAACTGCACATCCATTATATATTTACACATTTCTTCTGCTTCTCCTCCCCTGAGAGCTTTATAACTATTTATTCAGTTTCGTACCATTTACTTTCCATGGTGTATTTTGGAGAAAAAAATATGCTTATGTAAACTCAATGTTAAAGTTTGGGAATTTTATGACAGACTAAAAATAGTGCTGAAGGGCTAAAATGTGTAGGATGTCCTCAAATTAATAATTCTTATGTTAATTTCTGGGTTATAGTATTATTGTATTAACCAAATAAGAGAAGCAAATAGAGGACTATAAATGTGTTGTAGCATGTGTAATTATTTTAATGTGGTAAGACTTATAAATAAGTTTTGAATTTTTAGAAGTATTTATGCTTGAGTTACCTTTTGTTGCATATTTGGCATTGGTTTCTATTTGAGTTTTTCCACTGAATTTTTTTATTTTCTTGATTTAATGTCTTAGAAGGCATTAAAGACATGACTAGCTGATTTACAGTAAACCATCAGTTAAAGAGCATTTATGGATGTGTCATAATGTAAATAATAATGCAGGAAATTCTCAGCAGCACTTCTGAATAACAAAACTTGGTAGGTGAAAATGAAATCAATTTTATTTAAAGGACCTATTTTGTATCATGGGAAGAAAACAAACTGAGAATTAGGAATAGAATTTGTGTGTTTATTTATTTTTAGAGCGAGGGGAAGAGAGGGAGAAGGAGAAGGAGAGAAATTTCAGTATGTAAGAGAAACACTGTTCAGTTACCTCTTGCATGCCCCCAGTTGGGGACCTGGCCCACAACCCAAGCACGTGCCCTGACTGAGAATCAAACCATGACCCTTTGGTTCCCAGGCCAGCACTCAATCCACTGAGCCACACAGCCAGGATATTGAGTGGAGATTTATAAATATGCCACTGCATCCCCAAGATAGGGGGAAGTTCTATTCAATAGTTTTTAATGTCATTTTGATAAATGGCTTGAAAGAGGAAATGCACAAGGAATTTTATAAATTTGATCTAACAATTAAACTCTTTTGGGTGGTGAACTACTAGGTTGTCTCAGGTATGAAGTTGTGTGACTTTATAACAGAAAAATCACAGAGAAAAATTAACATCATAGAACTGTGAAAACAGCATAAGGTATATATTAACCCAGGACAGGCTAGGTTATGCCCTGAACTCTCTGGCTTCAGATAGCCAGATTTATGTCTCATTCATGCCAAACATACACTGAAAATTATCTTGGGGCTTGGTCTTATATTGTCCTAAGCCTAGGAAATAGCCTGATGGTGTCATTCCTACGTAAAACATGACCTGTTATTGCTGCATAGTGAAAACAAGCCCGGTCAGATTTCCTACCAGTAATTCAATATTCTGGACTAGAAATGATACTTCCATTTCCAACTTATATTCACAATGCCTCTTCCCTTCCCCCTGTCATAATGGGGCCAACTAGTGAGATCCTACCAGGAACCTAGAAGGGAGAGAGCAGGAAATATTTGATAAACAGCACTAATACAGCACAGTTCTGCCCTTTTGATCACAAAATCAAAGGGCCTCCTTGTCACAGGCAAATTTACTTATCCTGCTGCTGTGAGTGAAAATCTGAAAGATCTAGCCAGCCACTGCCTCAAACTCAAAAGTCCAGATATCCAGATGATAGGTGGTGAGTGAGGTGCTGCAGTTTCTACATTATCAGGTGCAGATATATAGTTCTTTTTGAGCTGAAGAACTAGAAACTAAAATATATGTTGTTTACCTACAGCAAATCTAGTATACAGTGTTGAGGCAAAGGTAGAGCATGTAATCACTCAGTGGCAAATATTAAAAATCAGAGACGCACAGCTATCATTAGTGTGTAGCATTTCTAAAATTTCAATGGACAGATTAAATGAGAGTCTCTGCCATGGCGATAGGATTGCTCTTTGATTTTCCATGATTTTCTTTTCAGGGTTTAGGAACAGGGTCTCTAGTCCATTGTTTTTTAGGATCTTGTAGGTCTTAAATTTTTTAGGATCTTTGTTGGCTATATCTAATGTAGTATTAGAGAATATACCATTTTTCTGTCTGCTTTCTGTCTACAGAAAATTGGGAGCCATGGTCATTTTAGGTAGCAAATCGTCACAGTTCTGGGGAATGGTTCTTTTAGCTTCTTATCTATTTGATTACAGTCAGCGGCATTTAGCAAAGGCAGACCAAACCCACAGCTATTTCAGAGACCTACTCCCTAGATCAAATGTGTTTATGTGTTTTCCACCCTCATGCTTGTCTGTCCATGTCTCTCTCTTTTCCTGATTAAAAATAACTTTATTTATCAAACCTGGTTTAAAGAAATCCTAATGATCTCTTTCCCCCAAACTATTTAGTCCAAATGAAAGTATATACAGTACATACAATCACAGCCTTATTGGGTCTTTGCTTGAAAACACCTTCACCGATTGAGTTAACAATGAGTATGGCTAACATACACTTGGGGTTTTTTTTCTTTATTTTTATTGTTGACACTTACAGATATCACCCTTCTTCCTCCTTTTGCCCTCCTCTGTCCAGCACCCTGCTCCTTCCCTCTGGCTGTCACCCCACCTTTGTCTGTGTCTGTGTGTGACCCATACATGCTCTTTGGCTAATCCCTTCACTTTCTTTCATCTAGTCCCACCCTCCCCATTCCCTCTGAGACCTATCAGTCTGTTCATATATCCATGCTTCTGTTTCTATTTTGTTCATCAGTTTATTTTGTTCATTAAATTCCACATATGAGTAAGGTCATATGGTATCTGTCTTTCTGTGACTGGTTTATTTCGCTTAGCACAATATACTCCAGGTCTAACCATGCTGTCACAAAAGGTAAGATTTCCTTCTTTTTATAGCTGCATAGTATACCATTGGCTTTAATACTTGTGGCAAAGCTGAATTTAGTTGGCCTTTGTTCCTCCAAGGTTTTCTCAATTATTTCTTTTATTAATTGCAGTTGGGAAGATGGTCATCTCTGCAAATCTCAATTTTATGAACTTTTTCTATTACTGGTAACTTAATGGCTTATAAATGATCTTTTTCTTGTGAATTCAGTGCTAAACCTGTCATTTTTAAAAATACTCAATAATTTCTTGTTAACTATAGCCAATACTAGAGCTAATAAATGAATTCAGCAATGTTGTGGGTTAAAAGATTAACACACAAAAATCAGTAGTGCTTCCATACACCTGCAATGAACCAATCAAAAAAGAAGTTAAAAAAGCAATTCAAATTAAATTGCAACTTAAAGAATAAAATACATAGCAATAAATTTAACTAATAGGGTAAAAGACTTGTACACTGAAAACTACAAAACATTGCTGAAATAAATTAAAGATAACCTAAATAAATGGAAAGTCATCCCGTATCATCCATTAGAAATATTTGGTGGCGAGCATTCAGGTCTACCACAGGACGTTTAGAGGACCATAGGCAGCTTAGTATGATGAAATGCTATTTAAAAAAACAAACACAAGAAGGGGATATCGTTAATAGGTAAAGCCATGCAAAGTGTAGAAATGGTGATCCCACGCTTTTTATTTTTTCAAATCATATTTCTTGAGATGCCTTTTGAAATAACAGCTGAATGGTTCCTTAGGAATAATTTAGTTTTGTCGTATGTGTGTGTGCGTCTTTCTCCTTCCTATTTTTAGTCCTCAAACTAATTTGTACTGTGGTTATTACTAAGGTTCCTAATGTAGGGAGCTTATTCCCATTTTTTTCCAGTATACACTATGCTGCAATGACTAATCTAGCTCATATATTACCTCCCTTCCCCCTAATCTCTACCGAAGCGCGCCCCCTCAAAAAAAGGTTTGATTTTCAGTTCTAAAGCATTAATGCATTTAACAAGAGAAAATAGGTTTCTCGTTTCTTTAGCAAAGATGTCTAGAAGTTAATTATATGGACATAACCTTTGTTATTATTATTGACAGTTCAAAGCCTTGTAATATATGTTTAAAAAATTCCATGTGTACCAATTTATAGATAATAAGCAATACAAGAAGATAGATACTCATTCACTGAGCTTTTACTAATAAATTCTTAAACTTATAATTGGGTAAATAAAACCTATTAGGTTTTTGTGATGGTGTATTTTATGTATCAACTTTGCTAGCTATGGTGTTTGTTTGGACAAACTTTGGTCTAGATATTATTGTGAAGGTATTTTGTAGATTTTATTAATGTTTGTAACGAGTTGACTTTAAGGATAGACCTCATCCAATCAATTAAAGGCATTAAGAGCAAATACTGTGGTTTCCTGAAAAAAGAAATCCTTTTTTAATATTCTAACATAGAAGTCCTCTCAATTTCTAGCCTGCCCTAAAGAATGGCTGCTTGCTAGCTTCTGCAATATCATGAGCTAATTTCTTCAAGTAAATTAATCTCAGTTTCTCTCTCTCCTGCTTCCGTCTTTCTCTGTCTCCATTATTCCATTGGTTCTGTTTCTGTGGTAAATCCTGTCTAATGTAGTTTGTAACATTTTATTTATTTTGTTCATCTTTGAGATTATTGTGACTTTTTAAGGATGCTTAAGAACTTTGTCATGCTTTTCTATATATACATACTCTGTTCATCTACTGAGTTTTGGTTAACTTGTTATATAGTCACTGAAAAAGCGTAAGAAAGCTATATTTGCATCTGTGACTCTCATCACTTCTGTTGCTTTAGGACATGCCAAATGCATATTTAAATCTTATGACATATTCATTAATTTGTATATGTAGATATTGAGGAATTCTGGCTGTCTCTATTGTGTATATCCAAAAAAAGTAAGTGCTATAATTACATCTAAATAGTCTAAGTTAGTTTTCTCATAAATTCAGACAGAATTCATTCAGTTATGGTAAGTAATCAGGTTTTGGTAATAATTTTTCATATAGTTATATGGGTAATAGGTGAAAAGGTAAGTATCAAAATCCAAAATTTACAAGAATTAGTGATAGATATTTACTTGCTGTATTTTCTTTTTACTTAGTTATAAACCAGTAACAACACTTATTTTATTACTTGTATAATAGTTGTGGTGTTATTATTCTAATCCATTCTTAACATACCATCAGGATCACTTGAGTCTCATTCTCATAAAATAGGCAGAAAAAGTGTACCTTGAGACCAGTTATCTGCCAGAAAAAACATCTTTTATTACCTGCTAATTATTGTTCCAAATGTATGTACTGATATGTTGGCAGATTGTGGCTAGCCATAAAATTATTTTTCTCTCTTACCACATAGTTAATGTTTTTTATTCCCCATATATAATAAATTTAAAAGAGTGAATAAAGAAGTGAAATTGTAAATTAAAACCTACTACCCAGCAAATAATAAGAAAGTTACTTGCTATTTCTTTTTATATTCTTTGAGAAAATAGGCAGATTATCATTCTCATTTAAAATAATATATGTAATGTTTGCCTTAAGAAGAAAACCACAGAAAGAACCGTCCTACTTATTGCTTGGGCACAAAAGTGCAATGATGATAAGGAGAAATGAGAACTTCTTAATTCCTGTGTAATTTTTTGTTCTCTGATTGCTGCCTGTGTGTTTTTATCCTTTCAAAACTTTCTGTGAATACAGAGACCATTCTTTTTTGACAGAGGACATGTTAAGGAAAACAAGCCCTAGAGTAGTGAAAGCTTGCTGTGCACCAGCCTGCTGGTGGTAGGTACAGAGTTGCCTGTGTAGGTGAATTGCAGTCAAGGAGCTTACAAATGAAAACAGTGAAACATGGCCTGTGATCTTTTTGGGATCCCACCCCCCAAAAAAAAAACGGCAGGGGAGGGGATGCTAAGTACCCTAGACCGAAAATGGAATAGTACTTTTAACTTTAAAGAAGAATGTTCACAAACTTGTGATTGTAATGATGGTGTCTGGCACGAGTCCAGGTGGGCTGCTAAAGAAGAATGGTCACTTCTGGAATCACACTGATTTGCTAAGAAAACACTGTCTGGCTGAACTTAAACTTTCGGAATCTAGGCGAAGTCAGTCAGGTGTAGATTATCTAAGCTGTAACAAGTAAAGCCTCTCACAAGATCATTGTGAACACAAGTATGAAATATTTGAGAGAAAGGGCATTAGATAAGTAATTAGCTAAGTGGCCACACCAAATATGTAACTATGTGGATTAATATCCACTTAGAGAAATAGTCTATAGTGAAATGCCACAGAGTACTATGGTTATCATTATTTTACTCCATGTTATCAATGAGTTCAATGAAAATACAGACAGGGTTTTTTTTACTTTTGTGTATGAGGTGAGTTGTATTTAAAATGTTTTTTAGAGGCTGAAGTAGTTGGGCTATATCCATAGTAAAATTCAAAAAAGAATAAATATTAGCCCTTTATACTTAAAACTTAAGCATCAATAGAGGACGAGGAGCCCAATTCAGCCATATAACATGTATTGAACATTTAGGATCTTATTTCGTAAGTTTCAAAAGCAGATTTTTAAAACTAATGTAATTTTTCTTTGATATAATTGAAGTCAACTTTCCTAAGGGGGAAAAATAGAAGAGTGGAGTCCTACTCTTTGAACTTATATCAGTTAGTTACTTTAGTACTAGGTGTCGTGTTTTCAAAAGGTTATTTTCAAATTGGAACATAATTCATGGATAGTGCATACAGGGTTGAAGGGACATAAAAACATACAGTATGAAGAAGAATTAATGTAACTACTTGAAAAAAGTTACCTATCTTAAAGTTTGAAGTAAGATTAAGTATTCTTTAAGTTCATTTCTGGCCGTAAGATTTTGTGATTGTAGAAAGGGAGCATAATTTGCATTTACTGGGCATTTGCTGAATGGAGATCCAGATAGGCGTGGGCATGAAGATAGTTGACTCCATCATTCTTGCCTTAGAATTTCCTTATTTGTCTAGATACATAAATACTTTTTACTGTACTTAAGGACATGAAAGAAAATATTTTATAGTCGTATATTGTTGGGCCATTTACTCCAATCCTTAGAGGGAATATTTTAAAAAATAAAATGAAAAATAGAACAAAAACAATAAGCAAACAACTAGAATAGGAACCGAATTACTGAAATGAGATCACATGGAGGTTTATCAGTGGGGGGGTGGGGAGAATGGGGGAAAAGGGTACAGGGAGTAAGAAGCATAAATGGTAGGTACAACTAGATAGGGGGAGGTTAAGATTAGTATAAGAAATGGAGAAACCAAAGAACTTATATGTATGACCCATGGACATGAACTAAGGAAGGGGGGAATGTTGGAGGGAGGGGGGTGCAGGACGGAGAGGAATAAAGAGGAGAAAAAATGGGACAACTGTAATAGCATAGTCAATAAAATATACCAAGAAAACAAAAACAATTTCTATCTTTACTGACTTTTTTTAAAAACATGATTTTATTTCTATAAACCAATACCTTAGATATTTTCCTTCAGAAAGATTAACATTTTCTTTAAAATATCCACTGTGGATAAAATTAATTCCTTGGGTAGAAACAATTTCTTGTGAAATACTTTTTATTAGTTTATAGAAGATATAGTATTGAAAACAGATGGCAGAACTCATAGTAAAACAACTGCTTATTGTAAAAAATGTATCTACCCACTAAATTTCTTTGAGATTTTTAAAATCGCGTTTGTTCTGTTATAAACAATAACAATTTTGATGAAAAGGAGACATGAGAAAGATCTTTATACTTAATGGGTTCTCTGTCATATAAGCAATTTAATAATTCAGATTGGACAGCAGTTTATTATTTTTGGTATCTTACATTTAAAGGTCATGAATCAGAAGTGTGATGGTGGGTGAAACATAGTTTTATCACATGTATACTCAAAGCACAGCACAGTAGCCACAAGGGTTATCTAAACCAAGCTCTAAAATATTCTGCATTTAAATTCTCATCATTTGCACTAATTTGAAGGTCTGTTTCAAGAAATGGTGATCCATTACTTATTGCAAAAAAATTTTTTGTGGATAGTGATGAGCTCTCCATTTATTCCCATCATGACCTAACCATTCCTATAAAGCCTGTATCACTTGATTGTATGAATGGCAATGAAAGAGGAAATAAGTAAATAGGCAAAGTGAGGATTGAAGTTCAGATTATGAAATTATAGATTTGCCATGAGTAGCATGTCTAAAAAAAGCATGTACAATTACATTATGTAATAGATGTGTGCTCTCAGCATTTTACTGTATTAACTCATTTAATATTTATATTTCACTTTCAGTGTTACTGGAATTAAACAAATAGATTAGACTCCCTAGAACAGAGCTATAAGAAGAGTTTCAGTTGTACCCAAAATAGTACTCTTTTTTAAAATTTTTTATTTTATTTTATTTTAATTGTTGTTCAAGTACTGTTGTCTGTTTTTTACTTCCATCCCAGCCCACCCACCCAGCCCTCCCCACCTCCCTCCCATTTTCACCCTCCCCTAGTTTTTGTCCCTGTGCCCTTTATACTTGTTCCTATAAACCCGTCCCCTTTTCCCCTGAAGGGGAAGGGCTTACAGTGACCCAAGGGAAGAGGGGAGGGAATTTCAGGGCAAAATAATAATCCTTTTATCTCTCCTCCTAGTCCTAAAAGGACCTGGAATAAATGGAAGGCTTTATAGTGGCAGCAGCCTCCAGCTGTTCCCTGTAGCTTCTTCTGTTTAGCCCACAATGCTGTATCATTAAAGCCCATAAGTCAGAGGCTGCCAGGAACCCACCTGTAGCCTAACAAAGTTAGGTTTATAAGGTTGCTGCACAAGGGATAATGTATACCAAGGGAACTATGAACATCTTTAAAAGGGGGAGTAGGGAAGAATATTACATGATTTGGGGGCTAGAATTAGTCATAGAATGGTCTGCAGAGATTCATCAGAATGTATTTAAAAAGTGGAACAATCTGTGATCTTTAGAACACATGAGTCTATCTAAAGTTACTGTTAGACTAGTTTTTCTGTGGACTTATCTTAAGACACATGAATCTGAGTGGAGTGCTGTTAAAAGATTTGACCTCAGATAGTCTACTATGCACGTCGTGGCCAGGTCTGGCACAATTTACTTATTTTGTGACTGAACTGTGTTTTGCAAAATGTGGTTTTTGTTTCCACTGAGAGTTCTCCCTCTTGGGTTAGTTGTCAGTAATACTGTCCTTTACTTTATCAGGATAATTGTAATCTTTTTCCGACTTAGCCTTAGTTCATCAGTTCATGGCATGCTATCCTATTGGGTCTTGCAAAGCCTCTGTTGTATGTGTACATACTTGAAATTTTTACCCTTACCCCCCAATTTTCATCCTGTCTTCCCTGTCATTGGGGAACCAATTTTAATGTGTCCTTATTTTGCAATCTCTGGGATATTGTGTGCATTTATTATTATCTTACAAAAATGGCATTATGTGTAGAAATCATTCTGTTTCCAACTTTTCCCCACTAAGGTCTATGCTTGTAAAATCCACTAAAGATTATGCTCATAAATTCAGCATTGCTGCTATGTGTGCATGATTTCCTGTTTTAACATCTTTCTGTTACTATACGTAAATCTAATTCACTTTGCTAAATTGTAAACTCCATAGAATGAATCCACCGTATTTTTTTCTACCTACTCTCCCATAATGGGCTAGTTGACTTTTAACTCCTCACCAGCCCAATAACTTTTATGTTTTCTTACAGTTTAGTACAAGAAAAGAAAAAGGTTTTGCATCCATTTGTCTATCAATTGTCGATCATCTCTGTCCAATAAGGTGATTTGCTGTATGACATGCTGTGCATATATTTAAATATTGCCAATCTGTTCTCCGGGACGGCAGTCCTACCAGCACTGTGCAATTCCTGCATCCCCCAAAGACTTGACATTGTCCAACTTCTGATTTTCACTCTTTTAATAAGTGATGCCTCAATCTTAATTTGCATTTTGTCCCATAAAATTGTTAATTTGGGGGATTACCTTTTCAGGAAATTGCCTACTCTTTAGTCTTTTTAAAATTGAGGTTGATCTATATTTTGTGTCAGTGTGCAGGGTGGTTCTTTGTACGTTTAAATATTAATCCCCAGAGGGTTTTATACAATGAATTTCTTTTATCTGTAAATAGAATACTAACTTTGTCCTTAGTGTGTATTACTAAACAAAAATTCCTAATTTTGATGTAATCCAATCCTTCAGTTTTTGCTTTAGGATTTGTACTAAGTTTCTTTAAGGATTCCTTTACATATCCTTATAGCCAAAGGCTTATCTGTACATTTTTTCCTACTAACTTTATGATTTCATATTTCACATATTTGTATTTTATCTCTGTAGAGTCTGACTTTGTATGTAATGTTGGATAAAGATCCAGTACCCATTTGTATGTTCCTGCCTAAAATGAGCCACCTTTTCTAGTAGCACACAGAGCAGCATCTGTTTAAAAACCTGTGTGTGATCTTTCAGGCTTGACTGTAGGCGATTGCAAAGGTTTACCTGGCAAGCTTCTGCAAAAACTACTCTTCCCTCACTAGACGAGGTAAACTATGAATGGATTGTGGCCTGAAGGGAGTTGCATTCAAGTACTCAAGCCCCACTGGCTGGCCATGCTCCTCTTACAGCTGCATTCCTAGCTCAGGGGTCGACATTTCTGTTTCTGTTTGTTTGAGACCTTGGGCAGAGGTCTGCTTGAGGCATTTCTGCTAGGCCTTCTTATCGGGAGGACGAGGGAGAAACCTTAAAAATACTTTATCCTACTCTAATTCAGTATTCAGTCCTTTCCCATTCCTCCTCCTGCCTGCCTTTTCGACCACCATCCTGGGGTCGATAAAACTACCAGAGACTTTGTTCAGGGTTCCCACAGCAGAGAGATGACTCCCCCTTCTGTGCTACTTCACGTGACCTACGTCTGTGCGCAGTTCCAGGGGGGGAAATGGAACAGGGAGGAGTCAGTGCTTCTCCGGTTTTTAGCCACTTGCTTCTCTGCCACTTTCATTTTGGCTTATTGTGGCTTAGTCAGCAATGCCCACACCCAAGAGCTTGTTCTTTGCAGTTCAGTTGAGCTCCTGACAATACTAAGGTGGCATTTTCAGAGTACAGTTTTTGGACCAGAAGCTTCAATACCAGTATCACTTGGGAGCTTGTTAGAAATGCAAATCTCTAGCACTACCCCAGACTACTGAATCATAAACTCTGCTGCTCTTGGGCTCTTAAGTACTCCAGGTGATTCTGATACATGGAAAAGTGTGAGAACCACTGAACTAACAGTGTACCCTTAACACATTGTTTTGTGGCCCCTCTTTATCCCATGTGAAGTTCCTGTACATTACGTGGGTCTGTATCTGAGCTGTCTGTTGTGTCCCATTCATTCATCTGTTTGTTCTCGTATAAATACCATACTGTTTTTCTTACTGTGCTTTATTACTGCGTGGTGGGATCTTACTACGTAGGATGACAGGTCTCTTCTTTTTTTTTATTTCCACATTAAATATTTCAATCCACTTTTTAGCTTGCCTGATTTCCTCAAGAGAAGTCTGCTGTAAAATTTATCCTTTTCCTGTTATATGTAGTTTTATTTATAACTATTGGGTTTTTTGCTCTGGCTTTTTTCCAGTTCCCTCTTTTTCTTTGATTTTCTGTTGAGTCCAATACACATAGGTGTAAGTTTTCTAGTATTTATCTTGCTTGGTTTTCTCTCTACTTCCTGGATCTTTGGGTTGATGTTTGTTACTAATTTTAGAAAATTCTTGGTCATTATTACTTCAAATATATCTTTTTAATTCTTATTCAAATATGTCATTACTTCAAATGTTATACATATGTTACGCCTTTTAAAATTGTCTCACAGTTCTGGTTGCTCTGGTCAGTGTTTTTGTTTTGTTCTCCTCTTTGTGCTTCAGTCTGTGGAGTTTGTATTGTCTATCTTCACTTTCATGATTCTTTTCCTTGGTTAGGTTGACTCTACTGATGCGCCTGTCAAAGGCATTCTTCCTTTTTGTTTTGATTTCTAATGTTTCCTTTTGATTCTTCCTCGGACTTACCATCTATATATTATTCATCAGTTGTTATATGTTACCTGCTTTCTCCATTAGATTCTTCAACATATTATTTTTATTTCAAATTTCCAGTCTTATAATTCCAAAATCTGTCATATGTAAATGGGTTCTGATACTTTCTTTTTTCCTTCAGACTGTTTTAGCCATTTAGCATGCCTTACAATTTTTTAAAAGGTGACTTTGTAAGTATGTATGATGACAAATGTTTACGAGATTTATTAAGATCATTTTATAATATATACAAATATTAATTACATTGTATACCTGAAACGAATATAATGTTATATGCCGTTATACCTCAAAATATGACTATATTATACTATGTAATAGGAATTGAGGTGAAAAGCTTTTAGTGGAGAGATGTGTTATTTTGACAGGAATGAGCAGCTGTGTTTAATGTTTCCCGTTGTAAGGCCCCAGAGGATTAAGATTCCTAACAGTCCTTGTTCCTGTCTCCCCTGTTGTCTTTGGCTTCCCTAAGCACCCCTCCTTAGGTAGAGCCTGCATCTCATAGCTTTCTGCTCTTATCCACTGCTATATGAGCACCCTGCTGGCTTGGTCATAGGTGCTGGCGCAGGGCAGCATGCTGTTATCTTAGCACGAAATCTTTGTCTTTTAGTGGGTTCAGTCCTTCACAAGGTTTCTTGGCTCCCCCCACACACACAGTTTTATAAGAGACAAGAAGGCTGGAGGAGGCTAGTGGAATTTTGTTAATGCCTTTCCCCCAGGTAGAAGGTTTTATAAGGTTTTGTTAAAGTTTTTTCACTTACAAAATAGCCTTTGTTATCGATAATGCTCTGAGCATAATTCGCAGTGGTTACTTTTTCTACTCCCTTTGCCAGAGCCACGAGGGGAAAATTTTTGGCTTTTCACATTGAGATCCTGATCAGATCTTTGGGTAGGAGAGGGGCGGGTGCGGGGTGGCAGGGAAACTCATAAGAGTGTAGGGAAAACACTCTATGATAGTGATTTCCAACCTTTTTTGTCTCATGGCACATATAAACTAATTACTAAAATTCTGTAGCACACCCGAATAATTTTTGATTAATTCACATTGGACAGCTATGGCCATCTTGGCTGTTGTCTTTGTTTTTTTTTTTTTTTAATTTTACAATCTTAGGGAAAAGAGGTCAGTGCCCCTGACGGAATAGTCAGGTGTTGCATATTTTATGAAATTCTGGCCGCTCACCAGTTGAAAACCACTGCCTGTGACATCAGCCCTCAAGAGTCCTTACTCTTACACTTATCCTCACTCAGCCCCCAGCAGTTCCTCAAATTTCTCATTTCAGTGTTCCTATCAGTTTCTGTCTCCAGCAGCTTCTGTTCCAGGTAAGGAGATCTCGGCTATGTCTCACTGGGTTTTCCTGTCTCTGCAGGTTTTGGGGTGGCCGTTGGCCCTGTAATAGTTCCCTGATGGCTCTGAGGCACATCATTGGTCTTGGCTGGTCTGGCTTTTTATTTGTCTTGAGAATTGGAGTGACATGCCCAGCTCTTTACATGTCAGAGCTGAAAGCAGCAGTGTGAATATATGTTTTTATTATCCAGTTTACAAATGTGTTTTATCCATCAAAACCTTCCTTAGATTAAAAGCATCTATTGAAAACCTTCCTTATAATTAAGACTAATAAGGTCATAGTGACTAGTGGAAGTGGGGATCGGATGTCTAGTTCTCTGCAGAACAGAATTTGAAAACTACTGGTCCTTTCTATGAAATGATCAGGTCCATGACTAAACCCTTAAGCATATTCTGTTGGTTTTTGCCAAGCATCCTGTCTTTTATTCATTTTAGTACTTAATACTGTGTTTTGAATTGCATAATGTGCTCACTTATCATTTACAGTGTTTGTGTGCCCTTATATACTTCATAGAAATATAGTTTATTTGAGAGGGAAATGGAGTGTGTTGTATTTTAGAATATGTGTTTTATGTGACTGTAGAAAATAAAATGATCTGGCTAAAGAAATGATCCTTCTCATCAATGAAATATGTTAATCTTGCGTAGAAAAGAGAAGGAGGCATCTTTTTTCTACACCTTTTTTTTCTCTAGATGGATGTATAATCTTTAAGAAAACATGTTAAAAGTATTTGATGGGCCCTGGGTGGCATAGCTCAGTGGATTGAGCGTGGGCTGCGAACCAAAGCATTGCAGGTTCAATTCCCAATCAGGGCACATGCCTGGGTTGCAGGCCAGGTCCCCAATGGGGACCACATGAAATGCAACCACACATTGATGTTTCTCTCTCTCTCCTTCTCCCTCCCTTCCCCTCTCTAAAAATAAATAAATAAAATCTTTAAAAAAAAGTATTTGATGGGATTACTTTATTTCCTACCTAAAAGATACTAAAAATGTGATAAGCTTTCCCAAGGTGTTATTCACCAAATCTGCATTTCATGTTAATTATAAGGCTTGTGTGAGAAAATTGTTAGACCTTTCTTAAGTCTTCCAACAACTTCAGAGTCTTAAAACTCTTGGCTAGATTTTGAGGAGTGGGGCTGGGAGTCTGATATATAATTCTTTTTATTGACTTTTCAACTTCTGTCATGTTATATATGCTTATGACCTGTTTTTCAGCTGAACCAGTAATTTAGTCCATTACTGGTCTGTGTAAATCTTAGCCACAGCTATTTCCCAGGGTGGTTTTGGGTCTAACGAGCGGTCGGTGTTGATGTCCAGCAGGAAATCTTGCAAACCAGACGATGAGTGTGGTTCGAACTGTAACCTTGTTAAAGCATTGGTCAGGTTGCACTTAGGAGAGTTATTTAATTAGTGTCCCAATAATATTTGTGTACAGTTTTTAGGTGACCACTGCTTTTTTTTTGCTTTCATCGTAGTTCAGAAAAAGACAGTTGCCTGTTGTTATCAGAGTCAGGTATTAATTCAGTACTCTTTTTTTTAAAGATATCTTTAAGCAGTTGTTTTAATAACTGGTAGAACTTCTCTTGAACACTAGTATCTATAATGTCATAAGTTTAAATGGAGAGCTTTCAGTAATTTAGGCACTGTATTTTAAGTTTTTTTTAAAATATAAGAACATTCTCTGCCTTCAAGAAACTATGAGACTTGTAACAGAGACTGATGTAAAACGATTTGTAATGCAAAACAAAGCAACACACGGTGACAGAAATAAGCTGCTGTGGGGCCGCGGGTGAGGGAGCAGGACATGCCTCCTGCCTGTCTGGGGACCCGCTCAAAGAGGTCACGTTTTGATGGGCGTGAAAGACTGGCTTTTGACTTGAAGAGAAAGTGTATTGTAAGTACACAGAAATAGTCTGTGTTCAAAAGTAACTTACTTATAATGTATGTGTATTTTTTTGTTTATTGATGCATAAATCATATACAGTAAAATCTTCCCATTTTAGGTGCACCACTTTTTGGATTTTAACACTTAGTGTTGTAACTGCTACCTAAATCAAGATTTAAAAAACATTTTTTCATCCCCCACCCCCAAAATTCCCTCATGCCCTTTGTAGTCAATCTATACAAGTATTTTTAAGATAGGAATTTTTTAAGAGTAGGAATTTTGAGTGAAAACTTTTTTTGTTTTACATTACTGATACCGAATAATTTCATCCTATATGGTATATTTGCCAGAAATTTCTTTTCTAGCTTTCATATTTGTATTATTTAAATGGCTGTCTTAGTAAGGTAATTTAGGAAGACTGTTACAAGTGTTGTTTAATAATTTACAGATGTGCATTATTTTAACCTTAAATTACAATACCTATTTTTATTGGAAAGGGGACATGATGTGATTAAAGACTTTGATGTTATGACCCTGGACATGAACAATGGTGGGGGGATTGCCTGAGGGAGTGGGGTGGCTGGGGGGAGGGGGGCAAAGGGGGAAAAATCAGGACAACTCTAATAGCCTAATTAAGTAAATATAATAAAAAAACATAGTTAAATACACAGCCTTGTTTTGTGATTTTTGTAAAGGCCAAGGCATGACATAAAGGACTAACTGATGGTTTTGAAAAGGAGAAAACAAAAGGGTGGAAGTAGAATAAAGGGAGACAGTAGTAAAGACGAGTGTGTCGGCATATTCAGTGCAGTGAATGGAAGCGGCAATCTGAATGTCTAGGATAGGTTCGCTTTGCCAGTGGCATTCTCAGCACATCCTTGTAGAATTTGTGAAAGCCGGGATGTTTACTGCCCTATAGAAGCTGGTAGTTTAGAATAGGAATCTTTTAACATTATACTTATTTACATAAAACATTATTTAAAAAGTAGATATTTCATTAAATTTCCTATAAAGAAATTGTGTATATATTAGAAAGAAACATTAAAAGTTGTATGTAGAGTCAATTAAATGTTTCTACATGAAATATCATTAAAGAGGACTGTATAAGGGATAATGAACTCCATTACAGGGTGCATATTCCATCAGTGACTTCCTCAGTAATGAAGCACATACTTAGGTGTTGCAGTAAAACTTATTTCATACCCCTCCCCGCCTTCTTTCTCTGTGAAAGGAGGAATGCTCTGCCCGAGACAGGGACATCGTGCAGTTGCTCAGTCCTGTAGTTGACGGTGATAAACAAGTGTGTCTAATGTAGTGTAAAATTACATTTAGAATTTTTAAGATTCTAAGTATCACATTTTTCTTTGCTTTTATTTTTTTACTGTTGTTTGAGTACAGTTTTCTGCCTTCACCCCACCCCTTCCCACCTCCCTCCCCTGTTTCCACCCCCCCCTTGTTATTGTCCATATGTCCTTTATAGTTGTTCCTATAAACCCTTCACCCTTTTCCCCTGTAATCCCCTCTCCTCTCCCCTCTGATCACTGTCAACCTGTTCTCAATTTCAATGTCTTTGGCTATGCTTTGCTTGCTTGTTTTGTTGTTTAGGTTCCTGTTAATGGTGAGATCATATAGTATTTGTCTGTCACCGCCTGGCTTATTTCATTTAGCATAATGCTCTCCAGTTCCATCCATGCTGTCGAAAAGGGTAAGAGCTCCTTTCTTTCTGCTGAGTAGAATTCCATTGTGTAAATGTACCATAGTTTTTCATTTTCAATCTCTCTTAAATGTTGATTCCTAATTATGTGATCAAAGAATAATATTTAAATGACACTGCATCTTTAATCGTAAAAAGGACCCACTAATTGGCAAAATATTATAAATGGTCCATGTGTTGACAAAAGAAATGTCCAAGCCTATAGAGAATTCTTATGAGTTTATTTGAGCCAAACTAATGACAATTGCCAGGAAGTAAAATTTCAAGGTATTGAGAAAATGCTCTGGAAAAGAGCAGTTTTGCAGTTTATTTTATACTTTGGAGTAAAGAGGGTTACATGAAATCCATTGGTGATTGGGTAAGGTGACAGGTGAAAGCAAAGCAGGGAAATCTCTGGGATTAGATACAGAGTAAAATGGAGATACATACTTTTCCATTGGTGGGCACAGGACAGTTCATGTTTACAGCACACAGAGATGCTATGGGGGAGAACAAGGTCATAATGAGGGCTTCTGGGGCCCCCTGCCTTGGTTCTGGTGGTTGTGCCTGTCAGGTTTCCTTTGCAGTTCTGTCAATTTTTGCTTCATGTATTATGAGACTATGCTATTAAGTAAATACAAATTTGTATTTGTTCTACCCTCCTAGTCATTTTGCAGGGATGTCTTTATTCAAAGAGTGCCTCTTGACTGGAGTCTGCTGTTGATACTAATGTGACTAAGACTGATTAACTGTCAGTCTTTCTAGGGTTGGCCATGACTACTGTAACAGCATATAGTTAGATTCTTATTGTTAGTTTGGCCTGATCATTTTTCCCTAAATAAACTTTATTATTCAGAGCAGCTTTAGATTTACAGCAAAACTAGGAAGAAAGTACAGTGTTCCCATGTAGCCCCTGCCCCACACGTGCACAACTTCCCTCACCATCAACAGAAGTACCTGTATTGTTACATCATTGTCATTAAAACTCTGTAACTTACGTTACAATTTACTCTTGGTGTTGTTCATTCTGTGATTTAGACAAGAGTGTAATGCCCTATGTCCCCCATTGCATCGGGGTATCTTACATATTTTCACACCCTGTAAAATCATCTGCATTCTACCTATTATACCTCCTTCCACCCGAGCCTTAGCAACCACTAATTATTTTACTGAGTCCATAGTTTTACCTTTTCCAGTATGTCATGTAGTTTGAATCATACCATAGGTAGCCTTTTCAGATTGACTTTTCCACTTGGCTATATGCATTTAGATTTCCTCTATGTATTTTCATAGTTTGATAATGCATTTCCTTTTAGCATTGAATAATACTCTGTTGTCGATATTCCACAGATTATTTATATGCTCACTTACTGAAAGACACCTTGTTGGTTTCCATGCTTTGGCAATTCTGAATAAAGCTGCTATGAATATCTGTGTGCTGGTTTTTGTGTGGACATAAGTTTTCAGTTTAGTTGCATAAATACTAAGAGCTATTTTTCTAGATGAAATGATAAAAGTATATGTAGTTTTATTTTTTTAAAAAACTACCAAACTGTTTTCCAAAGAGGCTGTACTAATTTGCATCTCCACCATCAGTGAACAAGGGACCTTGTTGCTCCACATCCTCATCAGCATTTGTTGTCAGCATTTTGGATTTTTTACTCTTCTAATAGGTTTGTATGAGTATCTTGTTGTTTTAATTTGTGATTTCCTAATGACATGTGATGTTGAACATCTTTACATATGCTTATTTGCCATCCATCTGTTTTCTTTTGTGAGGTATCTGTTTTGGTGTTTTGCCCACTTTTCAGTTGCTTTGTTCATTTATTACTTATAAGATCTTTGTATACCTTGATTTAACAGCCTTTTATGAGATGTCTTTTACAAATATTTTCTCCCCATCTGCAGCTTGTCTTCTTAATTTTCCTGACATTGTCTTTCCCAGAGCTGAAGCTTGCAATTTTAATGAAGTCCAGCTTACCCATTATTTCTTTCGTGAATTGTGCCTATAGTGTTGTATCGAAAAAGTCATCACCATACCCAATGTCATTTAGATTTTCTCTTTTGTCATTTTTCTAGCAGTTTATATGTTTTGCACTTTACATTTAGTTCTGTGATCCCTTCTGAGTTAATTTTTGTGAAGTGGGTAAGGTCTGTGTCTAGATTCCTGTTTTTGCTTTTGGATGTCCCGTTGTTCTGGCAGCATTTGTTGAAAAGATTATCTTTGTTCCATTGTGTTGCCTTTGTTCCTTTGTCAAAGATCAGCTGACTCTGTAGGGGTTTATTTCTGGACTCCCTTTGCTGTACCATTGGTCTGTCTGTTTATTCTGTGCCAGTACCCCAATGTCCTGATCACCATTGCTCTACAGGAAGTTTTGAAGTCTGATGGTGTTAGTTTTCCAGCTTTGTTCTCCATCAGTATTGTGTTGGCTGTTCTGTTTTTTTGACTTGCCATGTAATCTTTAAAATCAGATTTTTACTATCCACAAAATAACTTGCTGGGATTTTGATTGAGATCGTGTTAAATTTCTGGATCAAATTGGGAAGAATTGGCATCTTGACAGCAGTGAGTCTTCTTTCTGTGAACATGGAATATACTTTTATTTATTTAACTGTTCCTTGATAGCTTTTGTCAGAGTCTTGTAATTTCCTTCATATAGATCTTGTACATATTAGTTAGATTTATACCTAATTATTTCATTTTGGGGGTGCTAGTGTGAATTGTATTGTGATTTTTTTCAGGTTCCACTTGTTTGTTGCTGCTGTTTAGGACAGGGCCTGACTTTTGTACATTAACCTTGCATCCTACACCCTTCTGTAGACACTAGTTCCAGCGCTTTTGTTGTTGTTGTTGATTTTTTTGGATTTTCTAAATAGATCTTGTTTGTTGATGGACAGAGACAGCTTAATTTCTTTTTCTAATTTCTGTTTTTATCTCAGCCAAGACTTTCAGTAGAGTGTTGAAAAGCAGTTATAAAAGGTACCATCCTTGTTTTGTTTCTGATTTTGACCAGAAAGCTTCAAGTTTGTCACTGTTGAGTATGATGTTAGCTACACGCTGTTTTGTAAATGTTCTTTATCAAGTCTAGCAACTTCTCTACTCATAGGTGCAGAGAGTATTGATCATGAATGGCTGTTGAATTTTGTCAGATTTTATTTGCATGTATTGATATGGTCATGTAATTTTTCTTTAATGTATTGATTGATGGATTACATTGTTTTTTGAATGCTGAACCAGCTTTCCATATCTGAGATTTATCCCACTTCATCATGGTATACAATTATCTTATACAATTTTGGATTCAATTTGTTAGTATTTTGTTGAGAATTTTTACATGTACATGACAGTTATTAGTATATAGTTTTAATGTCTTTGTCTGGTTTTGGTATTAATGTTAGCCTCAGAATATTTTCTCTTCTTGCTTCTATTTTCTGGAAGAGGTCATAGAGAACATAGATGGTGGAAAAGTAAGTACTCTTACTTATATATGTCTTCTGGGAGAGTTGTAAAGAATTGGCATGATATCTTTCTTAAATGTTTGGTGGAATTCATTTTGAATGAATCAGGGTTTGTTGATTTCTATTTTAGGAGGTTACTGATTATTGATTCCATTTCTTTAAAAAATTTTAACAATATTAAATTAAAAAATAATATTTTCTTCATCAGTTCCCCAATAAAGCAGTGGTTTTTTGTGACTCTTTTCAGTATTTATTCATATATATATAATATTATGTATGGTTATAATATACATAGCTTACATATATGTATCTATACATACAAACAATAATATATGCAGCTACAGTAATGAAGATGGCTTAAAATATTTTGTAATCAAGCAATTTTATTTTATAAACATAAGTCTGTATTAATCCATATTTTTATACTTATTTAATGACATGATACTTTTAGCTGACACACCATAGTTTATTGTATGACCTCCTCTTGTTGAACATTTAAAATGTTTTTTGAGTTTTGCACTTTTACAAGGAATATTGCTATACACATCTTCATAATACTATTTTTATTCATTTGTATTCTTTTCTTAATGCTGTTTGGAAATATGCTAACAGTAATTAATAAACTTAATAGTGTTTTCATTTCCTAGGCAGCTCAAAATTATGATACCAGTAATTAAACCTTACTCTCATTGTTAGATTGTTCAATTATGTTATTTCAGTGCTATGGACCTTAGATAGACTGTCCTTGGTTCAGTGGATACCCATTTTTTCTGATAATCCCTTTCTTTCAACAAGTTTAATCATTTCTGTCTTATAATTTCATTCATTTTATGACAAGCATGTCTCCTACCACTTGTTACCAACACTTTTTCTTTTTCATGTATATATGCACACACATACACACCATAGATCCAACATAGGAGAGATGGTACAAACGGTAAAAGTTATGCTCCTGAAACTGATTTCTTACCTGGCAGATCCTCACCCTGCAATAAATTAGAGTATTTCTTTGTTAACTGATTTTAGAAAAATGTTTTATTGTAACTGGAATAGGGATATTATTGTGCAGAGTTTGAAAGCAAAGGTTATAAAATTGACAAGCATGAAAAACTGACAGCTAGCTGCGTAGTGTTTTCTGGTGATAAAATCTAGGAAGAGGAAGGACAGACCACAGAAATTTTCATAACTATTAAGTACACCATCATATTATTTCCTGAAAAGTACTACACAAATTATGTTATACTTTTCATGAAGTGTACATAAATCTGTTTCTTTTTTTCTTTCTTGCTGAAGGGATTATCTTATATACATGGGTCATTTATTTCAAATACCCATTTGAAGGCTACTGTTTTGTTGAAATAAATTTACTGCACTGTGCTTAGGAAAATGGGGAATAACAGAATTAAGTTTCATTTTTAAAAGCTATTTCATTTGAAAATGATTGAAGCAGAAATACTCTGCTTAAATTCAGGATTGTGACATATCTTTGGCATTTACTAAAGAAATGTCATTGTGAAAATACAAACTAGCCTTGTATTTTTAATAAAGCTGATATGTCTCCCAATTTTTGCTTCATTCCTTTATATCACTCCCTTAAGTGAATGGCCTATTTAAAGGGGGTGAATAACTTATTTGCTTACATTTTTTAATGACTGTTAGAAATATATCTATTTGGGTGAAGTAAAACTAGTATAGTTTATACTATAGTTCTGTTTTATTCACTTTAAAAGTTTATTGATATTATTGGGCTTGTGGTAACTGCTTTAAGTACATTTAATCTCATAGTTTATCTTCTTTAGACTTTCTTTCCAAGTAATATTTAGAATATTGGCTCATGAATGAGTGAAATGTCTGTGACTTACTTTATATTAAGACGTTTATTAAATTTATTTCCCATCTTTCAAGTCAGATTAAATGGAGGCCTATATGAACATGTGATTTAAGACTATCCTGCTAGATTACTTGGTCTTGTTTAATGTTTGTGATTTATGGAAGGTATGAGCTGATGCTTCTTGGGTTTGCATTACAGGATACATTCTACACACATGCACACACAAACAGAAATAATGTGAAGCTGTGGACCTGTGATAAATGGACAACTAACTACCTGAACATGAGCTTCCACGACTGCTTAGTCTAAAATTTAATATATAAAAACTATCTGTGTGTGATTGTGATTAACTCTGTTTACAATATCTCTTATGACTCATATTCCAGGAAAAAAAGAGCTTTTTTCTCTTTTTTTTTTTTACAGGAATCACTAACAACCACAGAACCTCTATATTTATATTTGAGTGTGCATCACATCTTTTTTACTTGGAAGAATTCCTTCCTAAGTGGGAGGACCAGCAGAACCTATCCTGAGTGCCTTTTGTTTCAGGCTAAGTTTCGAAGCACTGTCCTTGACACCCTTGAATTAAGCATCTACACTGTAAAATTAATGGAACTCTATAGTTTGCACTTGCTTCTTCAATTTGCTTAACAATTACTAAAATTACAATATAATTTAAGACATTCATAGACTATTTTAGATAAGTAAAATGCAGCAAACTCTTCACTTTTCTTGGGTGAAATGTACTGGTATAGTTTTCAGTTAATTTTCATAATGACTTTTAAAATGCTCTAAGTCTGTCTTACAAAATTTGTTGAAAGTCTTTGTGTAGAAGTTGTAAATATTTGAAAAAGAGTCTTTTGATTGTATGTTGCCACTGGTTCAATTTTAGCCTCTCTGTAACAAAAACTGTTCAGACCATCTCTACCTTGGAATGATCCATTAATAAGGTACAAAAAATGTATTGACCATCTCTCATACCATCAGAAACCATATGAACCATATCCAGGTACTAGACCTTTTGAACAATTCAGGAATTCTATATTGAGACAGAAGTGAGAAGTAATACAGGCAATCTCCAGATATGTTTTATACTTTTTTTTTTTAGATAGAATGAAGGGAGGCAGAAACCTTTTCAGCTAAGCTCTTTCTTGATACTTTATAATTTCTAGTTGACTGTGATAAAATAATTAATATAATCTCTAGCCCAGAATGGAAAGGCATCCCTCCTTCTGGCAGAATCATAGACAATGAACAAACCTCAAATCCAATGCACTTTCAAGTACAGTTCCTTATTAAGTTGCAAAAAGAGCTCTGATTATTTTCCTTTTGTGAAGATAATACTAGTAATAGTTCAAAGGAATAGTAGTAGTTAGTATCAGAAGTAGACATAGCATTTGTAAAGATGCTCAATATGTTTAATCATTTGGGAAATGCAAATAAAAACCACAATGAGATGCCATTTCAACAACTACTAAGATGACAATAATTTTTTAAAAAGCAGATAGTAACAAATATGGTAAAGGATATAGAGAGATTTGGAACTTTTTCAAATTACTGGTGGGAATGTAAAGTGGTCCACCAGCTATAGAAAACAGTTTGGTGGTTTCTCAAAAAATTAAACATGGAATCATATCTCATGACCCAACAGTTCTATCCCTAGGTATACAGGTATACCCAAAGAATGGAAAACGGGGACTCAAATAGATATTTGGATGAAGCATTATTCAAAAATAGCTAAAAGGTGGAAACAAACCAAGTGTCCATCAAGAGATGAATAAGTAGATGTGGTATATACATACAGTGGCATATTACTCAATCATAAAAAAGGAATGGTCTTTAGATACATACTACAACATACATGAACCTTGAAAACATTATGCCAAGTGAAATAAGCTAGTAACAAAGGACAACTGCCATTTGATTTCACGCATATGAAATATTTAGAATAGGTAAATTCACAGAGACAGAAGATTAGAGGTTACCATTAGGTTGGTTGAAGGGAAATGGGTGATTATTGCTTAATGTACACAGAATTTCAGTTGAAGATTTTGAAAATCTTTGGAAATATTGTTGATGGTTGCACAACATCATGGATATTATTAATACCATTTTTCCAATTACAAAATAGTTAAAATAGAAATTTTTATGTTATATTTTACCCGAATAAAAAAGGAAGTAGAGGTAGTAGTATTTAATATTTAATTTCTTAATTTCAGTGTTCCAGTTAAAGGTGAGATCATACGGTATTTGTCCCTTTCTGCCTGGCTTATTTCACTTAGCATAATGCTTTCCAGCTCCATCCATGCTGTTGCAAAGGGTAGGAGCTCCTTTCTTTCTGCTGCATAGTATTCCATTGTGTAAATATACCACAGTTTTTTGATCCACTCATTTACTGATGAGCACTTACACTTTTTTCAGCACTTGGCTATTGTAAATTGTGCTGCTATGAACATTGGGGTGCATAGGTTCTTTTGAATTGGTGTTTGAAGGTTCTTAGGACATAATCCTAGCAGTGGAATTGCTGGGTCAAAAGGCAGTTCCATTTTTAGTTTTCTGGGGAAACTCCATACTGTTTTCCACAGTGGCTGCACCAGTCTGCATTCCCACCAACAGTGTGCTCTAGGGTTCCCTTTTCTCCACAACCTTTCCAGCACTTGCTGTTTGTTGATTTGTTTATGATGGCCATTCTGACCGATGTGAAGTGGTATCTCATTGTGGTTTTAATTTGCATCTTTCTGATGGCTAGTGATGCTGAGCATCCTTTCATATGTCTCTGGGTCCTCTGTATGTCCTCCTTGGAGAAGTGTCTGTTCAGGTCCTTAGCTTATTTATTAATTGGATTATCTTTCTTCCTGGAGTGGAGTCATGTGAGTTCTTTGTATATTTTTGAGATCAAACCCTTGTCCAAGATATCATTGACAAATACATTTTCCCATATGGTTGGTTCCCTTTTCATTTCACTGATGGTTTCTTTAGCTGTGCAGAAACTTTTTAACTTGATGTAGTCCCAGTGTTTATTGTTTTTTTTATACTATTGCTCTAGGGGACATATCAATAGAAAAATTGCTGATTGGAATATCTGAAACTTCCTGCCTATGTTCTCCTCTAGGACTTTTAAGGTGTCATGACTTATATTGAAGTCTTTTAGCCATCTTGAGTTTATTTTTGTGCATGGTGTAAGTTGGTGGTTGAGTTTCATTTTTTTGTACATAGCTGTCCAGATCTCCCAACACCATTTGTTGAAGAGGCCATTATGTTCCTGCCCCCTTTGTCGAAATTTAATTGATCATAGAGATATAGGTTTACTTCTGGGCTCTCTATTCTGTTCCACTGATCTATGTGTTCTTATGCCAGTACCAGGCTGTTTTGATTACCATGGCCTTGTAATATACACGTTTGATATCAGATATTGTGATGCCTTCTACTTTGTTCATCTTTCTCAAAATTACTGGGGCTATTCAGGGTCATTTATTCAGGGTCATATAAATTTTTGAAATGTTTGTTCTATATCTGTGAAATATATCACAATAGGGAATATGTTAAATCTATAAATTGCTTTGGGTAGTATGGACATTTTGATAATGTTAATTCGTCCAATCCATGAACACAGTATATGCTTCCATTTATTTGAATCTTCCTTAATTTCTTTCTTCAGTGTTGTGTAGTTTTCTGAATACAAGTCTCTTACATCCGTGGTTAGGTTTATTCCTAGGTACTTTATTTTCCTTGTAGCATTTTCTCAGACTACAAGGGCCTGAAACTAGAAATGAACCTCAAGGAAAAACTTAAAAACTTTCAAATTCATGGAGACTGAATACCATGCTGTTAAACAATGAATGGGTTAATACTGAGATCAAGGGAGAAGTCAAAAGGTTTCTAAAACAAATGCAGGTGGACAACAATCCAAAACTTATTCAGCAAAGGCAGTCCTGAGAGGGAAGTTCATAGCAATACAGACCTACCTAAAAAAGAGAAACATTTCAAATAAACAACCTAACCCTATGAGAACTGGAGGAACAATAATAACAAACAAAGCCTCGAGTGAGTAGAAGGAAGGAAATAATCAAGATCAGAGCAGAATTAAACCACATAGAGACTAAAAGTACAATTCAAAGGATCAATAAATCTAGGAGCTGGTTCTTTGAAAAGATAAACAAAATCGACAAGCCTTTGACCAGATTCATCAAGAAGAAAAAAGGAACCAAATAAATAAAATCAGAAATGAAAGAGGAGAAGTTACAGGGGATACCACAGAAATACAAAGGATTGTAAGAAATTACTACGAACAACTATATGCCAAGAAATTTGAAAAGCTGGGTGAAATGGACAAATTTCTAGAAACATGTAATCTTCCAAAACTGAGTGAAGACGAAGCAGAAAACCTGAACAGACTCGTAACAGCTAGTGGAATTGAAGCAATAATCAAAAAACTCCTGGCACACAAAAGTCCTGGACCAGATGGTTTCACAGGAGAATTTTACAAAACATTTAAAGAAGAACTAACCCCTATCCTTCTCAGACTATTCCAGAAAATCCAAGAAGAGGGATGATGCCCAAACTCTTTTTTATAAAGCCAGCATCATCCTAATCCCAAAACCAGATGACATATTCCCACTAAGATCAGGAACAAAACAAGGGGCCCACCTTCACCACTTTTATTCAACATTGTATGTGGGGTTTTTTTAAGTTCATTTCTAGTTATTTACTTCTAAATCATTTTTGATATTTTTTACTTAAGATGTTTTTATTGTGCTGTGAGGGAAAAGTGCTGTTGTACTTATTGAAGAAACTTTGTTTTATCCTAGTTCTACAAGTCAAATGTAAGAAACTATATTTGTTGCATCAATTCTCTATTATACATTAATGTCCCTGAAGGCTACATCCCCAGACACCAGTACAGTATCTTGTGTTGCTAGGCACCGAGAAAATATTTCTTATATGTATGGATAATATACATTAATAAGCTTATGAATTCAGATAGGGAAATGAAGTGCAATAATCTATAAACTAATAAACAAGGTAAACTATCCTTTATTGCAATTATAATAAAATTAACATATTAACCTATCTAGTTGAATTTCTACCATGAAGATTTATAATTTAAACAATTTTAAGAAAGAAAAGACAAGTAAAACATCTTAGATAAAGCGTAATAGAAAGTCCAACAACAATAGATATTGTTCAAATCATATCTATTGAAGAATTCAAAAGGTTTCAAAATTGAACTTTTAGAACTACTGCTTTTCCTCTTTGACTTCTTTCCCCTGGATTTAGGTTGTCAGTGACAGGAATGAAGCCATGATTATAAGGTCTACTTTTTATGTATATACACTAAAATAAAGTTTGTATGATCAGAAAAGATAACACTTATGAGAAGTATTTTCAAAAATATTGAAGAAGAATATGGATGCTCCTTCTTAGACCTTTAATTTTGAATTACAGCTAATATTTTCCTTTTGATGCAAAAAAGAGAAAACACATATGGACCTGCCCTTTGGGAAACTCCACCATAACCATAAAAGCCAGGTTTCTGCACCTGTTACAAAGTTCACTCACATACTCAGATTTTCCTACAAGCATTACTGCATCTGAAATTTAAATATAAACATACAAAAAAAGGTGGCCAAATATTGGAGAAACATTTCAAATGAGAAAGTTACTGACTTAAACAAATAAAAAGGAACTTTGAAGAAACAGGGATAATAAAGTAGCACATTGGCTGGTGTGGCTCAGTGGATTGAGCACTGGACTGCGAACCAAAGGGTCACCAGTTCGATCCCCAGTCAGGGCACATGCCTGGGTTGTGGGCCATGTCCCCAGTGGGGGGCTGTCGAGAGGCAACCACACATTGATGTTTACCTCCCTATCTTTCTCCCTCCCTACCCCTCTCTAAAAATAAATAAATAAGATCTTTAAAAACTAAAGTAGAAGTACCCTTGCCCCCCCACAAGAAAAGCTATAATCAATAAATTCAAAAAGAAGAGAAGGAACGGAATGTAGTTGACCCTTACACAACACAGGTTTGAATTGTGTGGCTCCATTTATATGTGTATTTTTTTCAATAAGTGTACAGTTGACCCTTGATACCTCTGGTTTTCACATCCATGTATTTAACCATCCAAGGAGGGAAAACAGTATTTTTCTTTGTGGTTGGGAATCCCTGGATGCAGAGGGTCACCTGCATGCATTGTTCTTTGCCATTTTTAAGTAAGGGACTTGCTTGAGCATTCATGGCCTTTGGCATCCTTACGGAATCCTGGGACTAATCCCCCACAGATACTGAGGGACGACAGTTAAGTTTGGGGGGAATCCGGAGTTACATATGGATTTTTGACGGCGTAGGGGCAATGCTCCAATCCATGTGTTGTTCAAGGGTCAACTATAACTGCAACAAATGTCCTGTTTTGTAAAGGGGAGAATGATAAAATAAACATCAATGATTTGTCCATAGCTAATACCAAGTATTTTGGGGCAAGAATTCTATGTTCCAAATGTGGAACAATTTCTTTGGTTAGCTGCTCTCCCAGTCCATGTGATTCTGTTCTGCTTTTGTTGGTAAGGGTGTCTTCTTTCTGGAGTACAGTGTTTTTTTTTATTTTCTTACAAAGAAAGATAAAAAGTAACAATTAAAACCAAGAATAATAGATTACGTGAACTAGACACGACTATGCAGACTGCCTTCCTAAAAAAGTTTTAAATCAGAACAACTTTGAAAGATATACATTTATTTTTAAATATTGGGTATCAGGATAAATTTATATTTAAAGGAGGCTTATATGTAAAGAACATTCTAAATTTAAGAAAATATCTTATTTGTCCTCACTAACTGAAAGAAAAACCTATGAGAATAGGAACATATATTTCCTTTTGTTTCTGTTTCCCCATAAGAAAATTGTTACAGAACAAGTATCTGGCTCACTATATTGAATATACTGAAGCTACAAAAGTCAGGTTTTCTCAGAAAATTCAATTCAAATTCCAAGTGCCTATTTCATGATAACTGGCTAATGGTTCTGTGTGTTTTTAACTAGCATGCTGGAATAAAAGTAAATGCATGAACCCTGTGTACTTGAACGTTAGCTATAATATAATATTGACTGTTTTCATAGATTCACTTTTTGAATGTGTGGTAAGGTACGATATTTTGGGGCAAATGATTCTACCAGCTGTTTTCCTTGTTGATAGATTATAGATCTCACGGTGTAATCATAATCCACTTACCATTCCTTGTAGCACCAGAGGCTCCTCGAAATGCTAGAGGTAGAGAAGGACCTGTTAAAAGAAAAGATAAAGGAAGCTTTGACTCAGCAGTCTCAAGAACAGAAGGTAATGCTTTAAGTTTGCTCAGAGTGTGGGGAGAATGTGTCCTGTTACTTCAGATAATACATTTGGTGTCTGTCTTATTTACAGGAAATATTGGAAAGATGTTTGGAGGAAGAAAGGCAAAGAAATAAAGAGACATTAGTGTCCGCTGCAAAGGTATTTCCACCTGAAAAGTTTATTCTGTAGTTTAATTCCAGTCATTTTTATTTGTTCTATTTGTTATTATGTTTACCTCCACCTGAAAGCCTAAATTGAATATTTTTGGTGTTATATGAAAATTGTATTTATCACATATGTTCCTGGTATAAACTCATCTGTAATAATGGGTTTCTTTGTAAGTGGAATTTAAAAAAACTAAGTTCATTAATGGTGCAGCCTACCTAATTCTGTAAAATATTTTATTCCAGTAAAAAAAGTTTTTTTCCTTATTTTTCCTCTTAAACTTTTAGGATATCACTGTTCTTATTCTTGTTAATTCACATTATACAAGATTATGATGATGTTGAAATATTTTGCATTTAGATTATTATTGAATTGTCAAAATAATTTTTAAAAGAATACATATATGGACACTGATTTCCACTTGGCATTTGATAGGTATCATACAAGTAACACAGGGTCCGGTAGAAGCAGGGCCTGCTTGAGTGTGGTTGGTAGGGTAATAATATGGGCATAATGATTTATAGTTTTAATTTGAACATTTTACCCAAAGTGTCATATATTGTGCTTCAGTGTGATATTGTTATGGTACAGAATCACGTGGGTATGATTTTGTAATGAAAGACTCTGTAGTAAAACAGGGGCGTGATTTGTGCCAGACCCTAAATGTGTAAGTGCACACATGTGAGTGTGTGTTTATGTGTACATACAATATATGCATGTGTGTTGATGTGTGTGTATTTAATTATTTGTCAAGGTATGTGATTTTTTTAAAGCCCACTTTGAAATAGTTCATCTGAGTAATGATTCATAGATATGCACCAACAAATGCATATGTATTATTAATTTTCGAGATTTGGATTTAAACTTCGTAAACAAATACTGGAAGTCTCATATGTGTCAATAACTGTGCTGGGGTAGAAGTTCAAGGTGGACTGTGATTTTTTCTTTTTCTTAAAGAACTTACAGTCAGGTAAGAAAAATTATTTATGTATTAATAAGGCAAGGAGCAATGCATGAAACTATTATGAGTGTATAGGTAGTATTTCCATGTGACAATAAATATGGAGTTTTTAACAATAAATTACTTTCGAAATGAGTCTTGAAGGATGGCTTGCATTCTGAATTATAAGTTTGAATTTTATTCCATAGGTAAGGGTAGACACCTTGACATGTTTGAATATTAGTGTGACATACTGGTAATTGACATTAACTTTTGGGAAATCGGAGGCAGAGAAAGAATTAACTTAGCACATCAGAGGTCAGGGTAAGATACAGCAAGTGGCAGAAATAGAGCAGTAGGAATAGCTTGGAAAGGAAATAAATAGGCAAACTCTAGAAATAGAAGATGGGATCAATATACATGCTGGTCTGGATGGTGAAGGAGGTGACCGGTTTGTGAACTCTCTGAGTGTTGAGTCAACAGCAACATGAAAACGAGTGCTGTTTCTTTGGTGTGGACTTTGAGGTGCCTGTGATAGATGCAGATGGCAGAGTCAGGTAGATAACTGAATCGACCTGACACTTACAGTTCGGGAGAAAGGAGTGACCTGAAGATACCAGTAATGGTTTTTGGTTTTCAGCAAATAGATGGTAATGGTAGCCATGGAAATATTGTCATGTGCACAGGAGAGTGTAAAGTAACGGGTGGTCCAATGTCTGAGCCCTGAAAGAAGAACAAAATTTAAAATCCAGAGAAAGGAAGAGGTTACAAAAACCTGAGAAGACTCAGCCAGATTAGTAGGAGAAATAAAAGCTGCAAGCAGTTGTGCAAACCAAGAAAAGAGAGGGCTTCAAGAAAACAGAAATAGGCAGCCATGTAGAATGCTGCTTTGAGGTTAACAAAAATAAGGACTAAAACAAACAAACGAAAAAACACTGTGGAAGGTATCAGTGAGCCTAGTAAGAGTAGTTTAAGAAAAGAATGGTGGAGAAACATAGAAGTCTAGAAAGTGGTAACTGTCAGTTTCTATAGTTTTTGTCAAATGGTTATGAAGTAGAGGCAATAGAAAAACTGGTAACTTTCTAGGGATTAGGGGTGGGAAGTCTCTGGACTTTGCTGCATACCAAAGTGGATGGTTTTCTTGAGGAAAATTCTTGTGCAGTTGTTTGAATTACGGCCGAAGTGTAGGCACATTTTTTGTGGAAATCCATTTTACTACATGGAGTTACATAGACTTTAATATTTGACAGACATTTTCTCCAAAATATGTGGAGTGAGCCCAGCACATGAAGGGGGAAAAAAAAACAGAGTTTTTATTGCTTATGGTAAATTTCGAGCTTCAAAGCAAAAATTAGAATTTGGGAAAATTTGTATTTGCTTTCATTCAGTGTTTTCCAAGTAAAAAAAAAAGTTTTTAAAATCATGCATAGATAAAGGATTTATTCAAAGTGTAAGAAAGGATTGTAAGGTAAGAATACAAAAATTTCATTGACAATTTCATTTTAATTTTCCTTATTGCAACTGACTTTTAAAAACTACCTCATTAACTTTTGTATGGAATCATAAGAATATCTACAGTAATCTCAACCTGGCTACTAAATATTTTTCCCTTCTCTACTACGTATCTCTGTGAGACTGGGTTTTTTTTTTCTTTTTAGTATAATTTAACCAAATAATATCATTACAGGTTTAATACAGAAGGCAGATATAAAAATCTAGATGTCTTAAGTCAGATATTAAGGAGGTTTAGAAACATTCTTTTCACTTTTTAATTTTGGAAAATATAGTTATTTTTATAAATAGTATTTGTTATTATACAGTGCCTTTAATGTTATTAGTTTTAAATGAATTAATAAATATATATTTTAATTTTGTCTTGGTTTAAATTCCTTACATGGTAAATCTTAATATGTATAACCAATACAAACAACAGCTCTTTGAAGTCTTCAGTAATTTTTAAGAGTATAAAGTGATCCTAAGATCAAATAGTTTAACAACTGTTACTTTCTTTAAGCTAAGGCTTGGTTTCTTTTAAGTTTAGAAATGCCACAGAAATAAGTTGATCATTTGTACAAAAACAGATTGATTTTATTTCACAGCAGTTATTAAATCTGCTTAAAAACATCGGAACTAAACCCTGTAGAATCAAAGTTTTGTGTTTTTTAGGTTGATCCAAGTCTGTCTTATTCAAAGAATTATTGTGCAGTCATCCTTTCAGTTTGTTTTGTTTTGGTCTTTATTTGTTTTGAAGCTTGAGAAAGAAGCAATGAAGGATGAAGTTTTAAAAGCCATAGAAGAAGAAAGAAAAAAATTGGAAAAAGCTCATGCTGAAGAACGGGAATTATGGAAGACTGAGCATGCAAAAGATCAAGAAAAAGTATGTCAGGCAATTGAAAAAGCTATACAAGAACAAAGAGAAATTAGTCAGGTTAGTAAAATTAATTCTTTGTGAATTTTTTGCTTATTTTTCTCAAAATGCAGTATTCTTCCTATCTTATCTTAAAATCAACATAGTAGACATATCAGTATTTAATTATGTTGCCTTTGGTATTAATATTTTAAATAAGTAATTCTTAATATATGTATAGTTTTACCTTCTCATACTTATAATCTTACCTTTAACTGTATTTGCAAGACAAATCACTGTACAAATTCATGTTTAGTCATCACTGCTACATTAAGCCTCCTGTTTAAAGTATGTGGTTTTTTTCACAAACAACACATGTACACATACAATCAATACAAAGCAATATATGTGGGAAACATATATCCCCATTTTTACAGTAGCAGAAATTAAAGCTTAGGAAGGTTCTACACGTTGCTCAAGGCCATCATAACTTTTCAGAAGAGGCGGTAGTCCGGATCCAAAATCAGGCACCCATACTCGAGAGGACTTGCAAGTCGCCACCACTATTCTCTCCCCAATGTTCTCATCTTAGAACAAAGTGCGAATTCAGCTTACTGGTCATTTAATGTGCAATTTCAATGTGAAGTACTTGAGAGGGTTATTTTAATTTCTTTCTTCATTCAGTAGTATTCATTAAGCATCCGCCCTGTGTTGGTGCTGTTGGAAGCACCTAACAAGATAGACACGGTTCCTAGTCACTCATGGAGTTTCTATTCAAGTTAAAAAACCTTTATAAGTAAGGTAGTTTCATATAGTTCTGTAGGCTGTGAAGAAAAAATTCAGGGTTATGTGTTTAGGTGAGAATGGGTACTTGTTTAGATAAGGAAGTTAGGAAAAAAGCCAGACTCAAAAAAATTTGCATGCTACATGATTCTATTTACATGAAATTCTGGAGAAGGCGAAACTAATTTGAGAAGAAAGAAATCAGTGTTTTCCTAGGAATGGTGGGGAAGACTTTTTGAAGGTATAAGGGAGATAAGGGTACTAAATGGTAATAGGAAAAATACAATACAGATCAAATTTAAAAGAAAGAGTCTTATACTAAAAACTATAAGTTAATGTAAATCTTCCATAAATAGCCATATCATTGGCCCAGCTTTTCCCAACTTCTATACTCACTTTGAAATCAATTTGAAGTTCATGTACCCCTATAGGAAGCAGCTGATTCTGTTCATAGTTTCCTAGAAGATCCCAAGGTGTGTCCTTTTTTCGTAGCCATACATTTTAATATACTGGAGCTGTTCCAGAGATTGCTCAGGGTCCCTCCCAGCCATGGCCCCCTCTTGGGGCTGTGGCCTTGGGAGTCTTGCCTGTGCCCTCTCCCCAGTGTCCACTGTTTCTTTCTCATCCATTTTGGCAGCAAACTAATCCTGGCATCAATTGTTCTGAAAATAATAGAAATTCCTGTTTCAACTTTGAAGTATATATAATATTCAAAATTATATGAAGAATTAGTAGTGAGGTTTGTCATAAGTAGTATTTTTGCAATTATATTTCAAGCAGTGAATTTTAGATGCATTTATATGTACTATATGTACATATCAGTCACATTTGCATGCATTTTTCTAAATAAATAGTTATTACAAATTAAGAGAATAGATTAAAACCCCATTGTAACTATTCTCCTTGTTAAGTTCCTTCCTTAAATCCACTGTATTTGTGATCCAGAATTATTCTGTACTTTAGCAATAAAATATTTATTTCCTGTCTAAAAAAAAAAAAGAAAAAATAAAGAAATCAGTGTTTGCCTGGGAAGGGTGGGAAAGACTTTTTGAAGGTGATGGAAAAATGTTTTAGTTACAATTGGTGGTGATTACATTTGACAAAACTTATGATATTATTTCATGGTGATGCATTTTATTATATGTAATAATATTTTCATAAAGCTGTTTTTCAAACAAATGCCTCCCAGAATAAATTATTGGGCAGGTGGTAATTTCAGGTGGTGACTTCATTTGCTGTAGTGAGGAAGGGTTGGGTGTCATGGGCATAAAAACCCAGTTTGTTCATATTAAATTAGAGGTGCCTGTTCTTAATCCCAGACAGAGGAAATGTTGGGCAGGCAGTTAGAAACATGGTTCTGGAGTTCAGGTGACTTCTCAGTGCTGCAGATTGGGATTGACAAGAATTAGATGGTATTTAAAGCCAAATAAATTCATAAGAAATTTTCTGAACAGGATTCTACATGACATTCTTTTATGAAATATAGCCATCTTCTACTTACGAATAATATGATTACTTCAGATTAACTGTGTAGTAGTGGAACTAGTCTCATAAAATTATATTTCAGATGAAGCTGTGAAGGTGTTAAGGTGGTTGGTGGTTTCTGTATCGCACTGCTACCTAGGGTCGAGAGGCCAGGGCTTCAGCTACATTGTCTGGGAAGCGCAGGGTCACCAGTATGAGCAGCAGCTTCTCCCACCTTCAGCCCACCTCTGGCCTGGCTTTGCAGGCTGCCGTTCATCATGTGCGCTAGTTCTCTGGCAGCTAGCTGGGGTCCATAGCACCGGAAGAGCTACTTTCCAGGAAACTACAAACCGCTTGGGTACTGACTGAAGGCACAGATTTAGAAAAGCCTGGAAGCTATTTTTTAATTCTAAGATTTAGGTCACTTCACAGCACTCAGATGTTTCTTTAATAAATAGAATTCTGAAACCAAAACTTGGAATTAACAGCAATCAGCATCTTTGGCCACTGAGTCTCACCAAAAATTAGGAAAGGATAGACTATGGCAAAGTGAAAAATAGTCAGTGTAAACTTAAGCAACTAAAATTACTCCTGAGAAAGTATGGAAAATAAAACAGCTTCTGCTTTAATTTCTCTCTGAATTTTCTCAGTGTTAACGTGCCCTTAACTGAGGGGGGTAAACGTTAAACTCCGATAGAAAACGCAGTATCTAAGGAGGTGACACATGTTTCTTCAAACTCCTCTGCACGATTTGGATTAGTCTTGGTGATAAATTTAAGACTAAGTCATAGTGTTGATTATAGATCTGTACATTTTTTTCTGAGATATTAACTGGAAAGTTCAACTCTGACGTATTTGTCTTTATTAAATTAATTCTGTGTGCCTTGACGATCTTTGTTAAAGAAAGGAAAGTGCACTTCTTGCTGACACCAGCACGGGCCAGGGGAGGAGTCGTCAGTCGTGCTGTTCTAGCAAAGTCCCGACAAGGGCTCCCGTGCCTACCGACGCTTAGACCGTTTCTGACGCTGAAAGCTCTTCGTAATAGTTCTTCACCACAGCCACTGTAATTTGGGGTTGTGTTTTTCCCAAAAGCCACAGACATTACAATCAGTGGTTAAATTTTCTTTAAGAAATTTAGTATTGCCACCTGACCCTTCTTTTAAAAAAGGAAATAGCATTTCTGTTTTAGCTTAGCAGGCCAGATAGTTTCACAAAACTGAAATAACTTTTCTGTATTGGCATATTTAGTTTTAATTCAGTGGTTTGTTCTAAAATTTATATTTAATGTTTTGATAGTAACCTAGTTAATTGTAGGTAAAATCTCAATTACAGTTTAACTGTGACAAGTGCTGTTATCTGGGGACAAGGGAACAAACAGTGCATCAGCTTGCCTGTTCATATCTTGAAACCTTTTCCTTCTGTCCAGAGAATTGGAATTTCTCCTAGACTCTCCCTCTCTTATCCCCAATATCATACCTTTTTAATTATTGAAACGTTCCCATTTTACTTGTTAAATAATTCTTAAACACACATACTTCCTTCCTACCAGCTATCATTTTCCGTTTTTAAAATTTTATTTAAAGATTTTATTTATTTATTTATTTATTTAGAAAGAGGGAAGGGGAGGGAGAAAGAGAAAGGGAGAAACATCAATGTGTGGTTGCCCTTCACGTGTCCCCAACTTGGGGACCTGGCCCGCAGCCCAGGCATGTGCCCTGACTGGGAATCAAACTGGTGACCCTTTGGTTCGAAGGCCTGTTCTCAATCCACTGAGCTACACCAGCCAGGGCTCATTTTTTTAATTATGGTTCTTACTGCTTACCTTGACCTCTGACATTGGTTTCTTTGCCTCCAATTTTGTCCTCTTTGTATTTGGAATAAAAAATGCCATTTTCCCACTATAAAGTCTTCACTGCTGCCCTGTCACCGATAGGATAACATTCAAACTACTTAGCATGAACCAGTAACCTGGTTCCTGCCTCTCCAGCTCATCTACACTGCTCCACATTTCGTGCTTTTAGGACCAAACCGCTGGTACACATAGCAGCCATGCTGTTCTAGGGTATTGCACCCTTGGTCAAGGAGCACCTCAGCCTAGGATGCCATTGCTTTCCTAACTTGAAAAACCCACTCTTATTTAGCGAGTAAGCATTTTTGAATCCAGAAAATTTATGTTCCACTTCTCAGGTTAAATCAAATGTTCTTCTTTCTTTGGTATTCAGTATATAACTATACCAACTGCCCAGCCATATCACATTAAGAGAATCTGCTTGTATCGTCTCCACTAGATTAGCAGTACCTTGAAAGTAGGAACTGAGTCTTGAGCAAACCGCAGGAGATTATAGCATGATGCAGGCCCAGCACTGTTTTCATGAGACAGATTAATCTTTTAAAAATGGACTTGATCTTTAACAACACAGTTTGGCTCCTTTAGAGTTTTAGTTGTTTTGAAATAGAATATTTTAACAAGAGTTGAGTCACCAAAAATAGTGCTTTGTCTTATGATCCCTTTACAAAAAGTATTCATCAACTTTTTTGTATGGTGCCCAATTGAGATGATGATTATTATTATTTTTAATGAAATACTTAGAGAGTAATCTAGTAGAAAGAAGGGTAATTACCCCCAGCTTCAGAACAGTGTTAACTTTGAACAACTAGTGCAGGGGCAGCAGGAGCCCCGTGGAAGCTTTAGGTCTCAGTAGGTAGTGCACTGTCTCTCCCTGGTCAGCTGGGAGAGCACTTTCACTTCCATGTACCGTGTTTTGAGAGACATTTCCAAGTCAGGGTGAGACTCTTTTACATGTTTATTGGTACCTACACTCTTCCCAAAGTGATACTTTTTACTTAGCCATGTGGTTTTGAATAACTGAATGGGGACAAATTAGAAACAGTAGGTGAAATACTTTAGTTTAGTACAATATGAAGCTGTCAAATCCCAAATTATCTAGCAAAGAGTGTATCCCTTCCAACCAGGATGGTGCGGCATGGAGTGGGTGGGAGCGTGGGGAATGTGTGTGTAGAGACTGTGAGTCCTGCTGTCCTTTTCTGGCCCTGGGAAGTGTTCCCCTGTTGTCGCAGGCACTCGGCAGCAGCAGCCCCCACGGACTTACACTCCGGCACTGACATGCTTATCATTTAATTGTTGAACATTCCTCTTCAGGAACAATAATGATACAATCACTTTAAAATACATTTAAAATATTGCCACTTCTTAAACATATAACATTAGTTAAGTAGCTTTGACTGCTTTAAACCTCAGAGTATACCTGCCTCTCAAAATGGTTCTGAGGATTAACTGAAAATACACAACATCAAATATTACTACTTACATATTTTTATTTTAATATTCATTATATATATATTTTACTGTTGTTCAAGTACAGTTGTCTTCATTTTCCTGCTACCACTTTCCCCGCCCTACACAGCCCCACCCACCCCTACTTCCCCCTCAATCCTTTCCCCTTTGGCTTTGTCCATGGGTCCTTTATACATGTTCCTTGACGAATACTCTATATTTTGCTTAACTCTACTGTGTTTTTCACACAGATCTCCGTTAGTTGACTGAATCTTTAACTGAAAGTACCAGTAACAAGCTTACAGTCCAGCAGAAATTTATTTAACTTACTTAGCCTCATACCTGGAACATAGTATGTGTGTTTGTTGCTGAGATGCTCACTGCTGCTGTTGATACTATTATTACTATGACCTTCCTAATCACTTTGTAGTTTTAACACCCATCGTAGCGCCGTGCATGAGAAACACTTGAGTGAATGGATGGTTACTGTCATTACCCCAGGCTGTAGTTTCCAGCATGTATCTTGGTGCCCTAAGGTGTTCCAATGAACACACCAGGGTGCTGTAGGGTCTTTTAAATATTAGAGGGCAATGCAGAGATACTACAGACCTCATGGGAACCAGATAAACCACTACCTTGTCCATTCTAATTTGTCTATATTTCTTTCTGTTATATCATATCTTAGTGAACCGGAGGTTGGTTTAGGGATGGCTGTGATAAAAAGCAAATACTGTGCAAATGTCAGTGTGGAACAGGAAATGAGATTGTTATTGTTCAGTCGTATGCCAGGATTTAAGAAGTTGTGCAATGCCCAGTGTGGACAAAATTCATGAATAAGTAACTGTGGTTGAGGATGAAATAAAAGCATTTTCCTTTCAATTTTTGTGTATCTTAAGCTATGTTATAACCTAATTAATTAATAAATGGAACAGTTAGGTATTTATTTTGGCTTAGACGGCATCATGAAAAAATTGTTTGGGCAGCAGTAAAGCCGTGAACTGAGAAGGTTTGGGAAGCTTTACTTAGTGTATACCCACCTTATCAGGTGTTCTGGGGGACTCAAGAAATGTAAGATATAGTTCCTACCCTTAGGTAGATTTTCTCTGAATTGGGGAAACAAATCACTCATTCTCTGATGATGGTTTATGCATCTGAACTCTGCACCAGATACTGTAGTACAGTAGAATTCAAGTCATAAAGAATATGAACTATGATAAATATAATACCTGACTTCAAAGGGATCTCAACTTGGTAAGATGGACAAGTCAAGCAGTTACACAGTTCTGAGTTATGGAGCGCTTTTTAGAGATAAATGTAGAGTGCTCTTAGAGCAGGTACAAGTGGTAGTAGATCCACACACACTGGGAGGACATGGAGATCTGGAGCATTTCAGGGAAGGCTTCTAGAGATGACGATGCTTAAATTGAATTGTGCAGGAGGAGGAGTCGGCTTGGTTATCAGAAGAGAAGGGTAAGGGGAAGTCATTCCAAGCTGAGAGAACATGGAGCTGCTCTCTCAGGGAACTGCAAATTGAGTACTTACTGTGTGCATGACAGTACAGTAGTTTCCATGAGGCCACACACACGAATGAGACTTTGCCATTGTGTTCAGGACCTTACAATGAACTAGGGAGTATGTCAGATCCATACATTGCCCTAATGTGAGACAAAATGAGCTATGACAGAGCACATCCGTGTGTTGAGGCATTTGAAAACACAAAGGAGGGGTGCGTAGTGGGTGGTGGGTATCGGTATAACAGAAATTGAAAGATTGAAACTGTACTGAATAATCTAAAATAAAAAAAAATAAATATAAATAAATAAAAATTGAATTAAAAAATTAAAAAAAAAAAGAAAATGTTTCTTGGGAAAGTAGTATAAAACAGGCTGAATTTATATGCCTGAACAGATTGCAAGAACTTAGAAGGTAAATAATCAAACTCACCTTTATTACTACCAGAAATAGAATGCCACTGAAGACTTCATTGCACTAGAGTGACAAGGGCTAAGTATCCTTTATGGAAGGTGACCTTGGCAACCTTAAACGTGAGGAGTCTGAAGTTAAGAATAATCCCTGGAAGTTGCTAAGAAGTGGGCAGCCTAGCCCAAGTGATGGCAGTTAAAATGGCGAAGAAAAGACAAACATTTTGGAGGGGAAAAGACAGTCTGGTGACAGCAAACAGGGTATCAGATCAAACACGTGCCTGAGACATGAAATTTCAGTGCCTGAGACATGAAATTTCAGTGACTGATTATCACCTGTATCTGGGGCAAACAATCGATAATTGATCTTTTTCAGTGTGATTCCATTCTGAATAATAGTAAACAAAATACATTTTAATAAACTAGCAAGATTTAAGTGCTTTAGAGTTCTTTAGTTATATCATTTATTACTAATTATTTTATTTTCAGACAGTAAATATTCATTGTATTTATTTACATTTATGGAAAGCAGAATATTTAAGTATTTTGGGGCTTCTTCTGTTTTAACAGCTTTACAGTGTCATACATTTATTCCAGCAAGTGTGGTTGAGGACTGCTGTATCCCAGAGATATAGCGATACCTGCACTTCACAAGGCTCCTTGTAGGTTGTCGTACCGCAGCACTACAGATTCTCACTGAATCCTTTGTATCATGTGACAGGAGAAAAAATATGCTAGATGGTAAATGGAACAAAGGTATCATTGTGTAGAATTTAAAAATTAAGTAACACTTTGTAGAACTTCTTTAAAGGGGAATCTTTCATTTGTAAATCTCTTTTTTGAGTAAGGAAAAAGACGAAAGACTGTGAAAATATGACCAGCTAAATTTTTAAGAAAACTAAAGATAATTTCTAGAAGTAAAAGATATAATATTGGAATTTAAAACTTAGTGAGTAGAACTTCTTATTCTGCCCACTACAACATTTTACTGTGTGGGACTAATTCTTTCACACACACACACACACACAATCATAAAAGCTGAACAGTGTAGGTGAAACTGCTTTGTGAAGGCATTGTAGAGCAACAAATGCAGGTGGGTGGAGGAATTTCAGTACTAGAGAAAATGAAAATGGTCAAGGTAAATTTTACAATCAAGCTTTAAAAAGCATTTTTTTTTTTTGGCAGCATGTAGAATTAAAATTCAAGCAGAAAACTTCAGTCTTATAAAAGTTTATGAGGCAGAAGTTCAGGCGTTGCCAAGGGGCAGATCTTCAGAACAAATTCTAGAACAACAAAAATTAGTGTTCAGATATCCACCCACTTCACAAGACTGGCCAGACCCCAAGTTGCATACACAGAGGGAAGACTCCTGAAATCCATCAACAGAAAAAGAAAAGTTGGGAGGAGAAGGAGCTGACCAGACACTTTCGGGGAAGGAGAGTTGGAGGCTAAGTGTTGCCAAGGTGGATGGGCTCTGGTAAATCAAGGGCTTTCACTTGAGAACCCCAAAGGGCTTTACTCTCCAGAATAAAGGCTACAATCTAAAAGTAAGAGCATTGTACAAAGGAACATGTGAACATGTCCAAAAGCATGTGAAAAGGTGCTCAGTACCATTATTCTTCCAGGAAGTGTGAATTGAAGTCATGGTGAGACACTGATATATCTCTGCCCTGGTACGACTTTGACTGAAGGGACTGACAGTACCAAGTGCTGAGGATGATGATGTGGAGCAGCTTGACCTCACACATTGTTGGAGGAAGTAAATGTGTCTACTCACTTTAAAAAACTGCAGATGTATCTGCTAATTGGCTCAACACATGTATAATCTGATACCCCCTATTTCCACAATTATGTACACAGACATACCATGGGGTATCACAAGTTCACTTACAGAACACCACAATAAAGCAAATATTGCAATAATGTGAGTCACACAGATTTTTTGTTTCCTGGTGCATATAAGAGTTACATAGTTATGTTTATGCTATATCATAGTCTATTAAATGTATAACCAGCATTATGTCTAAAAACAATGTGTACATACTTTAATTTAAAAATACTTTTTTGCTAAAAAATATTAACCATCAGCTGTGCCTTCAGTGAGCTATAATCGTTTTGCTGGTGGAGGGTCTTGCCTTGATATTGATGAAAATGCAGCATCTGAAGCACAGTAAAGTGAAGGACAGTAAGACAAGGCATGCCTGTACACGCCACAGAAGTTAATGCTTACATCCACTGAAAGATATGTAAAGGAAGGGATGCTTTATTCATAATAATCCCAAATGGAAATATTCCAAATATCCATTAGTAGTAGAATGGATGAGTAAGTTGTGGTATATTCATACAAGGAACACTACACCAAAATAAGAAAGACAAACTAGTGATACACTCTACAGTATGGATGAATCTCAAAAATGTGTAGAGTAAAAGCCAGTCACAGAAGCATAAATACTGTTATTTAATTTTTATGACCTTTGAGAACAGACAAAAATAATGATCAATGATGATATAAATCACAGTAGTGTTTATTTATGATGGGGAAAAACAGCAGAGGTGTTTCTGAAGCATAGAAATGTTTTTTTGCTTCACTGGGTAGTGGGTAAGTGGATATATATATATATATATATATATATATATATATAGCTATACACTTAAGGTTTGTATATTTCACCATATGTAAATTTGTTTAAAAGCTGAGCATGAAGGAAAAATGCAGTCATTATTAAAAATAGCTTTTTTAAATTATGAGAAGCATCTAAGTTGTTACTTCAGAGAAAATCAAATTGGGAATTAAGGGCTAACACTTCAGATTTATTAAGGAAGTTAGAAAAGAAAAAATAGAATAAGCCAAAGAAAATAGAAAGAAATAATAATGGTTATAAAAGATAATCATGATATAGATTGGAAAGTTTCAAAATACTGTACTTCATTTTTTAAAAGACATAAAATTCACAAGTCTTTGACAAGATTGATGAAGAAAGAGGGGTGCTATTAATACACATTATTAGAGGAATGAATAAAGTGACCTAATGTATATGCTATACAAATTTAAAGTCATATAAGCAGTGTTAATAACAATACCAATCAATTGTAAAACTTAGATGGAATGAAAAATTTCCAAGAAAAATATAAATTCTAAAACTGATACAAGTAGAGTTAGAAATGCTACATAATTATATAGCTATAGAATAAACTGTATCTGTAGTTTTAAATATTCATACTCATATGCCTTGATAAAAAAATAAATGTAGATACTCCCTTTCTCAGTAGATGGAACTTAATTTACCTCTGCTTGAGTGTTGGCTTGGCTTAGTTGTTGCTTTCAAATTAATAAATTGTAGAAAGGGAAAATAGATTAACTTTACACTAGAAAAACCTGGCAGTCATCACTTTAGTCAAATGATCAAGGTTAACATCTTCAGTGATAAATTATGTTTAATGCCACATAGCCCCTCATACAATGTAATGAGAAGCATCTTCATCTTTAGTATTTTTTTCCAAAATCTATAACGCCAGTCTATATTATAAGAAAAAAGAAACAGATCCACATTTCTTCAAATACCTGAAAAGTACTCTTCCCAAGTATCACTGTCATAATAAGAAAAACTAAAAGCCTGTCAGACTAGAGGAGAGTGATGAGCTATGATGTGTGAGTACAGTGTTTTACCTTAGAGTATTCCTGGAACAGAAAATATATTCAGGGAATCTTTGTGGAATACAAATAAAATCTGTAGTCTAGTCAATATTATATTAGGGGAAGCTAGCTTAAAGATATATAAACTTGTTTCAAATTAAAAGTTTGACATTTTTTCTAAAACATGTCTAGTTAAAAGGAACAGTTAGAATACTCATTTTTATCTACTGCCTTCTAAAACCCCACTGAAATAAAAATCTTCTGAAACAGAACCTTAAGCTAGAACTAGAGACAACTGAGAATATCAATATACCTTGTAGAAACTCCAAAAGTGTACTAGTTAGTGGCACCGGATACCTCTGGAAGTGGGAATGAAGATGAAACTTCAAATAGAAGCAAAGTTTAAAAGTCTGTTTAATAAGCAGTTAAATCCCCACTCATTCTTTCCAATCCTGGCAGAAGACTGAGGTTCTATGCAAAAAATGAAACTAGAAATTGCAGGGTGTGTGGCCCGGGGATCACTAAGCACAGTTACAGATACAGGTGCTATAATAAAATGGGGTTGGTTGGAGAGCAAGATGAAGAGTTTTCTGTTGCTTACTGAAAACCTTAGCTATTTTTCCCATCCCAGCTCTCAGAGTGCTGACAACCAGACAGGAAATGGGAAGATTCTTTTCTGAGGAATCCAGACGGCTCAAGAAAAAAGACCTAAATACATTGGTATCAAAAATTGCCCCGAGGAAGCAACTCAGCCAGATTGCTCTGCTGTAAGATCACAGTCTAAAAACCACAACTGCGTGCACAGAGACGTTACTCAGCATTTTCATGCTCCCCTCGTTAAACATGAGCAAATAGCCAAGTATGAAGAGTCAAGTTCTATGAAAAGCAGAGAAGAAAGCAGATGCTGTGGGGACATGAAGAGTTTTAAAAAATTATCGTTAACCTCCTCAGCAGTAAGAGATTTTACCTCTATGAAACATTAAAACTTTAAAATATGGTAGAGAGTTAAAAACATGAAGTTATAGAAGTCTTCCAGAGAAATGGATGTAAAGATACAAAAAAACAAAAAACAGGAGTGAAAAGATCAGAAAATTAGGCAATTAACTCAGGAGGTCCATTAGTTGAATTGTAGGATTTTGAGGGGAAAAAAACAAGGGGAAAGATTCCTGCATTCTATTCCTTAGAGGAAAATAATTATTATAATTATAATTATAATAAATTATTGTTATTAAAGGAAAAAACTCCCAGAATTGAAGGACATGAGTTTCTAGAATGAAAGATATGAATTTCTAAATAGGCCTATAACTAGGTTTGTCAGGAATATTTTGAGAAACAGCTAAATGTATAAAAGTTCTCATACAGAAAAAAAAATTATGCAATGATGAGGAATCAGAATGGAATCAGACTCAACAACCTTTAAAACTGCAGACATTTCCAACCTAGAAATCCACACTTAGTGAGACTGTAAGTTAAGTATGAGGATAGAAGGAAGGCATTATATTCAGACAAGGGCGATACTAAAACTTTACTTCCCATGCACCTTTTCCCAGGAGTCTGCTGGGGGTGGTGCTCTATCAAAACAAAAAGAATCCCATGGTGTTTAGAAAGCTGAAGGTACTATTCAATAGAGATACAGTGGATCCCTGGAAATATGCCCGAGGGAGATCCCAGAATAGCTGTGGAACAGAGCTAGAGAGCAACCAACCCAGTTTGGAGAATTCTCTCCAAGAAGATAAACATAATAGAATTTCTGATGTATTTGAAAATAATGACTAGATATTTAGACAATGAGAGTTTGGAAATCAGTTCATACTACACATTTGCTCAGGCCAATATAATGTTGCTTTAGTAACACTGTCGTTTTTGAGCCCAAGTCTTAAGAGACCTTACATTGTTTTGCTCTTTTGCAACTCTATCCAGCAGCTATGTGAAAAATCCTGAGCTAGTCTGCTGGACAATGGGGGACCGCAGGAAGGAGAAACAGGGTATTCTGATTCCACTCTAGCAGTAGCTGCCAAGTCAGCCCCAGCAGTTGATTACAGACAGATACCTGGGAGAGCCCGGCCAAGACCAGAGAACTGGCCAGCGGAGCCCAGCCCAGGTGGCCAATGCAGAATCATGGCCTACATCAGGGATTGGCAGGCTTTTTTTCTGTGAAGGGCCAGATAGTAAATGTTTGGGGTTGAATGGGCCAAGAGGCTTAATTGAGAGTATTATGTAGGTACTTGCATAATGAAAAAACCCCACAAATTGTAGCAGTTTTTTATGGATAAAACTAAAAATACAGTCATAATTTATAAGTAATAATAATATAGATCTAGTGAGAAGAAGAGATACAAAAAAACATTTTTGGGGGGTTGAGTTTGCTCTATTGTGGTTTAAAGTTAGGTATCCCTATCAAAAATGGTTGCATTTTTTGGGGGGTTGAGTTTGCTCTATTGTGGTTTAAAGTTAGGTATCCCTATCAAAAATGGTTGCAAATACTCATTAATGCTGATATGACTGAGATTCAACATTCATATCATCTTTTAAAATATCTTTCACACAGGTACTGGCAAATTTTGATATCAGTCAATGAGTATGGGATTTTAATTGGGCATATTTATCACTTGACAGGCATTTTTATAATTACAGTCTATTAATATTTTCCATTTAGCATGTAATTACAGTGCAGACTAATTACTTTCCATTAAAAGTTAGAGGAAAGTGTCTCAGATGTATAGTAAATGGATTTTGAAATATGCACATTTCATTTGTACTACCAGTGGAACTGTGTTTTGAGCTCATAATTTTCTGTAGGAATGGAAGTCTCACTTCTTTTAATTGTTGATGCTCAGGAAGTGTATAAAGCAGTTTGCTTGTGATTCAAACACTCATCTTCTAAGGTGCATTTTCACAACCACATGAAACTTTTTAGATGACATATAATTAAATACATAAAGAATAAACTGTTAAAAAATAATTAAAGCACACATTGCCCCAGAAAATCTTTGATAATAATAGATTACCTCCTGCTGATCACAGTGGAGTTGATTGCTGAGAATTGTTCTGTTTTAACTGTGTTTACCATCCTAAACTAAATTGTGCTGATAAAGAACAGACAACCAAGGCTATTTATTAATTCAAAATCTTATGATTACAGAAATGTATGGTCGATTTAATGGGTACTAAGCCTAACTGTACTTTAACCAATAAAGAGAACTTTTAAAATCTTGTGCAGATACTTCCTATAAGCTTTTAACCCCTATTGACATTCTCTGTGACTTGTTTTATTGTAACAGTATAGAAAGTGATTCCAGTCATTCACTTTTTCAAAAATTAGTATGTAGAACTCTTTCTTCCACACTCAAAAACTAGTTATATAATTATTGGGACATGATTTCTTGCATATATTTTTATATAAAAAATATTTAGTGTACAATGAGAAACATAACTGAATATTTTAACAAACCAACCATAAACATACATGCAAATGGGTGTTTTCCCCTCCAAACTGCTTACCTTAGAGCAGCAGTGTTTCTCAATGGGAGGCAATCCAGTGAGTACATGTCCAGTGTGCTGTTTATCGAAAAACACCCACTCCTCCCCCAGCAAAGAGTGATCAGTAGTCTGAGGTTGAGGAAACTTTCCTTAGAGAATATACCATGTTCCAATGGTGTGGCCATTACTAAAATATTCTACAATATAGGCTTTTAGAATTGCTTACTTGAATATACTCATTGTCTCAAAAAGCCATTTCTTGTTAGGTATATTTTATTTTGGACTAATTCTCATGACTCATTGGGACAGTTTAGTTCATTCATGGGATTCAATAGAGCATTCAGGCAGATACTCACAGGCATACACAATTATTTAATCATTTCCAACTAATTCAGAATTTGGTTTGGTTAGAAAATGGAAGGCTTTAAACTTTCCTTTTGTATCATATTTAAAGGGATTTGTTTATTGACCAGCACTTTGTAAGGACTGATTTTAGAGCCCTGCCTGTCATCTAACACCTGTTTGAGAGGAGAGGGTCAAGGGGAGAAACCACTTACTTTCTCTGTAAGTGGTTTTTTGTCAGCTCGAAGGTCAGAAGATTCTAAAAAATGTGTGGACTGAGCACCTAACATAAACTCTCAATCCCCCAAAAAATGTCAACTGAAGAACATATTAGTAAACTCTTCATATTTTTTTTTCTGGATATATTCTTTTTATTTAAACTGAGCGTTTGCTTTCAAATAGATCTGGTCAAATTAACCAGTATGACCCTTGCTAAGTAGAAATTCCAATTGACATTTAATACAGGACAGATTTATCTTTACAGCCAAGTAGTCCAGGTCTACAGTGCTTGTCTGCACTTCTAAAATTCTAAAAGCCCTGAAAACTGGTTTTTGTAATTCAGTTATCAAAACCTAACATGACCTGAACAGATGTGACGCTATTTTACTTTTAATTTACCCTCATAGTTAAATATTCATGGTCTTCATTGCAGAACTATTTATATGACTTATTTCATGGGGTTCATTAATATAGGAAATATTTTTGCCTTATAAAAATCTGAAAATCTTCAAATTCCAAATTATTAAATATGCAACCAACAGGAATTTTAATTGTAGATGCTTTTATTTTAAATATTCTTATTTTTTCTTTTAAAAATTACTATAGTTTTTCAACTTTTCAAATAATTATGGAGGTCACTTAGTATTTTATCATTTTATCAATGAAATTAAAGCTTATTGAAAATAAAATAGTAAAAATTTTCAAAGTCACCATTATAGGGATTTTCAGATTTGTGACTTAATTTTATATAGGAAAGAAACCCAGAAATTAAGTATACCAATATTAATGTGGCAAGAGTATATGATCAAGCAAATGATAAGAAATAATGTGTATATTTATAAAAATATGTATCACATAATAATATTTTTAAAATGCAGAATGAAGTTAGATGTCATTCTTCCCCCCAAAACTGTTAAGATTAAATATAATCAAGAATATAGGAACACAGCCATTTTCATGGGGAAATTTTTTGTGCAAAATGTCAAAAGCTATAAGATTATATCAAAATTATATCCTTTAGCCAAAACGATTCTACTTTTTGAATTGACCCTAAGGAAATATAAAACATGCATCACAAAGATACATATATAAATGCTATCACAGCTTTATTCTATTAAAAACAACCAAAATACCCATGAGTAATGATTGATAAAACAAGCTATTATATTTAAATCCTAGTAATCAAATATTAATTATAAAAGAATATATAATGGTTTAAAATATTCAAAATGTATTTTAACTGAAAATGCCATAGTTAGAAAATAGTATATGCACCTTGAACTTCATCCTGCTTTACTCATGTGGGGTATATGTGTATTGTTTTGTGTTCATATTTTCTGTTCTTTGAAATTTTCTACAGTAAGCATATTCAGAATAGGAAATTTGTTACTATTTCATATTTTCTGGGTCATATATACATATCTAAAATTAGCCATGACCAGGTGGCAGGGTTGGTTGGAGTGTCATTCCATGCACCAGAAAAGTGGGTTCGGTTACCGGTCAGGACACGTACCTAGGTTGTAGAATTGATCCCCAGTTAGGGCACTTATAGGAGGCAACCAATCCAATCAATGCAATGTATCTCTCTCTCTCTGAATATCTTTCTCCCTTTTCCTCTCCTCCTTTCCCTCCCCCTCCCTAGTCCTCCTTTCCCCCTTTCTCTCTCCCTCTGTCTAAAATCAATAAAATTATATCCTTGGGTGAAGATTTTTTTTAATTAAATTACTTGAGAAAAGCTATGTAAATAAAAACTACAATGTTAAGAGTCCTTAAGAACAACAAAATGAAGGAAATACTCATGAGAAATTTCAAGGTATTTTGTAATTGAAAGCTTGTCCAAAAAAAAGGATGCTACCTATATAGATAAATAGAAGTTAAAGAAGTTTGTTTTGTGGAATTCATCCAATCACAAAACACTATTTTAGCAGAAAATATTACTGCCTTTTGAGGTATTTTTTTTTTTTTCAAAATTTTAGCCCTCTTTCTCCTTGTCTGAAATTCTGAAATCTGTTAGGTACCTGATTATTATTTCAGTAAAATGGGGAGTACCATTTTTCCCCCTAGATTTCTCATTTCAAATATTAGCACAGAGGGTGGAATTTTTACCTCTTATTCATGGTGTCCAGCTCTCAACATCTTAACCTGGCAGGAGGACCAAACGAGCTGTAAATCTTACCACCCAGACCGCACTTGATTATTGTATGATGGGAAAATTAAACGTGAATAAAACAGCTCGAGCATTAGGGTGTTCTTGGAAGAATAAACACAAGTTGGAAGTCTTATGTGGATAGTGCAAAGTACAGGAAGGCAATCAATCATGTAAACATCAAATGAAAGGTTGGTAAGGAAGCCATTGGAGTCTGTCAGGCGCTCCCTGCAATAAATGGCTTGTTCCATTTCTTTTCCCTTTCACTCAGTTTAGAAAAGTGCATTCTGTGGAATCTCTAACATCTCAAAATATTTTGTTGCTTCTTATTCCTGTTTAAAGACACGTTTTGAACAGAATGAGCTCAAACCTTTGAAGAACATTTTTAGTTAATATAAAATGGACACAGATTTTGTCACAGTGTGTACTTCCATGACCTTTTCCCTCCTCCCACAAACAGGAAACTGTTAAGGCAGCAATAATCGAGGAGCAAAAGCGAAGTGAAAAGGCTGTGGAAGAGGCAGTGAAAAAAGCAAGAGATGAGTTGATAGAGTATGTAAAAGAACAGAAAAGGGTAAGTATCTCCTAAAGGGTTTTAATTTGTGCTTCCACAAACAAGCAGTAGCTTCCATACAATAGCATGAAATGTTAAAATATTTAAAAATTCTTTGTCGTGTAATTTAGGAATATCTATCCAAGGTTATTTTCTGATACAGTTATATATTCTGATAGTTACATCTGTAGACATTAATTGCCATCTGTCAATAAAAAAGCAACACTGAATAATTTCTTGCCACCCTCGTAGAAATGACCTGTACCATTTTCAATTTAAGTTTGCACTCATGAAAAAGGAGACAGTTCTAGATTATTTGTGAGGTAACATTGGTTCATAACATTATGTAATTTTTAGGTCTAAAAAATTGTAATTCAGCACGTGTACACACTATGTTGTGCTCACCACCAGAAGTCGCCCGCCATGCAGGTGACCCCCTTTAGCCATTTCACCCTGCCTCCACCCCTCTTTCCCACCAGTAGCCACCAACCCAATGTCTGCCTCTGTGAGCTTATTTTCATTTCGTTTTGCTTTTTTCATTCCACATAAGTGAAATTATATGGTATTTGTCTTTATCTGATTAATTTTAATTAGCATAATACCCTCAAGGTCTATCCATGTTGATGCAAATGGCAAGATTTCATCTTTATTGTGGTTCAGTAATATTCCATTGTATATACAGCTGACCTTTGAACAGTGCAGGATCACTAACATTCTGCAAGGTCAAAAATGTGTGTATAACTTTGGACTCCCAGAAAACTTACTACTAACAACTACTGTTGACTGGAAACCTTACTGATTACGTAAATAGTTGGTCAACACACAGTTTGTATGTTGTAAGTATTGTATCATATACTGCATTCCTACAAAAAAAGAGGTAAGCCAGAGAAAAGGAAATGCTGTTTAAAAAATCATAAGGAAGAGAAAATTCATTTACAGCATTTACTGAAAAAAAAAATTGTGTATGTGGACATGCGCAGTTCAGACCTGTGTTAGTCTCAGCAGTCAGCTGTACATATCACATCTTTACCCATTAATTCATCAGTGGATACTTAGGTTGATTCTGTGTCTTAGCTATTAAAAATAGTTCTGCAGTGAACATAGGGGAATGTACATCTTTTCGAATTAGTGTCCTTGTATTCTCTAAAAGTACAATCACTGAATTATATGGTAGTTCTTAATTTTTTGAGGAATCTTCACAGTCTTTTCCATAGTGCCTGTAATAATTTACATTCTCACCTACAGTGTGCAAAGGTTTCCTTTTTTCACATCTTCTCCAACACTTAATATTTCCTGTATTTTTATTATTGTTCAGTTTATTGAGGTGACATGGTTAATAGGGTCACATAGGTTTCAAGTGTACGTTTCATGATACATGATGTGTATATTGCACTGTGTGCCCACCACCCAAAGTCAAATCATCTTCCATCACCATATATTTGGCCTCTTTACCCTTTACTACCCACCCCCACCATTTCCTCTGGTAACCACCACACTGTTGTCTGTGGCTATGAGTTTCAGTTTTATATCCCACATATGAGTGAAATCATATGGTCATTAGCTTTTTCTTACAGACTTATTTCACTTAGTACAATATTCTCAAGATCCATCCATGTTGTCGCAAATTTTGAGGTTTTTTTTTACAGATTGTCATTCTTACAGATGTGAGGGGATATCTAATTGTGGTTTTTTCTTGCCTTTCCCTAATAATTAATGATGTTGATCATCTTTTCATGTGCCTGTTAGCTACTTGTATGTCTTCATTAGGAAAATGCTCAGAACCCATGCCCATATTTTAACTGAGTTTGAGTTTATTTGTTGTTGGTGGTATGAGTTGTGTGAATTCTTTGTATAGTTTGTATATTAACCACTTTTCAGGTATATGATTTTCAAACATCTTTTCCCATGTAGTAGGTTGCCTTTTCATTTTGTTGATGCTTTCCTTTGCTGTGCAGCAGCTCCTTAGTTTGATATAGTCCCATTTGTTTATTTTTGCTTATGTTTCCCTTACTGTTGGAGTAAAATCCACAAATAACATCACTAAGACTGATGTCAAGGAGCTTACCATCTGTGTTTTCTTCTGTGTACTTTATGGCTTTATGCCTTACATTCAAGTCTTCAATCTATTTTGATTTTTTATGATGTAAGATAGTGGTTTACTTTCATTCTTTAGCGTGTGGCTGTTTAGATTTACCAAAACCATTCTTTGAAAACACCTTTCTTTCTCCATTGTGTGCTATTATCTCCTTTGTCATAAATTAGTTCTTTATATTTGTGTGGGTCTGTTTCTAGGGTCTCAGTTTTCTTCCATTGAGCTATGTGTCTGTTCTTCTACCCATACCATACCATTTTGCTCATTATAGCTTTGCAATATGGTTTGAAGTCAGAGTGTATCATGCCTCCAGCTTTGTTCTTTTGTTCTCAGGACTACTTGGGCTGCTCAGTGTCTTTTGTGGTTCCATACAAATTTTGGTATTTTCTGTTCTATTTCTGTGGAAAATGTCATTGGAATTTTAATAGGATTGCTTTGAAACTGTAGATTGCTTTAGGTAACATGGACATTTTAACAATGTTAATTCTTTCCACCCATGAGCATAGGATATCTTTCCATTTCTCTATGTCATCTTCAGTTTCTTCCAACAATGTCTTACAATTTTTAATGTATATGTCTTTTACCTCCTTGGTTACATTTATTTCTCAGTATTCTTTTTGTTGTGATTATCAGTGGGATTGTTTTTAATCTTTTTTATTATTGTTCAATTACAGTTGTCCCAGTTTTTCCCCTGTTGCTCTCCCCTGCCAAATTTCTCTTTCTAATAGCTCATGTTTAATTTATAGAAATGCAACAGATTTTTGTATATTGATTTTTATAGCCTGCCAGTTTACTATATTCATTTATTATTTCTACTAATTTTTTTGGTGGAGTCTTTAGGGTTTTCTAAATATAAAATCTTGTCACCTGAAAATAGTGACGACTTTACTTCTTCCTTTTCAATTTGGGTTCTGTTTATTTTTATTGCCTGATTGCTCTGGCTAGTAATGGAATTGTCAATAATTCACATCCTTGTCTTGCTCCTGATCTTAGAGGAAAAGCTTTCAGTTTTTTACCATTGAGTATGATGTTAGCTGTGGGTTTTTGTTATGTTGAGATACTGTCTTTCTGTACCCATGGTATTGAAATGAGATTTCTTTTGATCATAAATGGGTGCTGTATCTTGTCAAATGCTTTTCCTGCATCTATTAAGATAGTCGTATGATTTTTATCCTTCATTTTATTAATGTGGTACATCATATTGATTGGTTTGTGTATGTTGAACCATCTTTACATCCTGGAATAACTCTGCTGATTATGCTAATATTTTGTTGAGAACTTATGTAGCTACAAGGATGGACAAAAGTAGGTTTACAGTTGCAAGTACACAAAATACAGTTTATTGTATTATTATTTGTTACAACTGTAAACCTACTTTTGCCCACCTCGTATGTTCATCAAATACTGTCTTGTTATTTTTCTTGTGTTTTGTCTTTTTCTGGTTTTGACTTCAATGTAGTGTTGGTGACATAAAATGAATTAGGAAGCATTCCCTTCTCTTCAGTTTTTTGGAAGAGTTGAGAAGGATTAGTATTAAATCTTATTTGATTGCTTGGTAGAATTCACCAATGAAGCAGTCTGCTCCTGGACTTTCATTTTCTTGGAGATTTTTGATTACTGTTTTAATCTCCTTACTACTAATTATTCTAGTCATATTTTATATTTCCTCATGATGCAGTCAGGAAGATGGTATGATTTTAAGAATTCATCCATTTTCTCTAAATTTTCTAATTTGTTGGCTTACAGCTGTTGATAGAGGTCAACTGTAGTATCTGTTGTAACTACGTTTTTGTTTCTGATTTTTATTTACTTGAGCCTTCTGTCTTTTTTTCCTTATTGAGTCTAGCTAAAGGTTTGTCATTTTTGTTTATCTTTTCCCCCCAAAAAGCAGCTCAATTTTATTGATTTTTTCTATTATCTCTGTAGTCTCCATTTTATTTATTTCCTTGGATTTCCTCCTTGAGCCAGTAGTTTCTCAGTAGCGTATTGTTTGATTTCCATCTATTTGTAATCTTTCCACTTTTCTTTTTCTAGTTGATTGCTATTTTTGTACCATTGTCATGGAAAATATACTTGATAGTTTCAATCTTCTTAAATTTATGAGACTTATTTTAACACGCGGTCTATCCTTGAGACGATTCTATGTGCACTTGAGAAAACTGTTTATTCTGGTGCTTTTGGATAGAATGTTCTTTATATATTTATTAAATTCATTTGGTTATAGTGTTATTTAAGGCTGAGGTTTCCTTTTATACTTTATCTGAATGATGTTAAGTGATGTTAAAGTCCCCTCTTACTATTGTGTTGTGGCCAGTTTCTCCCTTCAGATCTGTTAATAGTTGCTTTACATATTTTGGTGCTTCTATGTTGGGTGCATTTGTATTAATAAATACAGGCTCCAGCACAAATAACGCCCCCTTTTTATTACAAAATCTTTATTACAGAATCATAAGTATGTAATTCTGTAACATAATAAAACACACTCAAGCACACCATATGACATTGTAGGTGAAATGTTCAAATTAAGACTGTAAGTTGTTACACCTATATTATTACCCTACCAACCACAGGCAAGCAGACCTTACTTCTGCTGGAACCTGTACATGCCTTCCTGATGTATTGTCTCCATTATCATTATATACTGTCCATCTTGACCTTCGTTACAATTTTGGCTTGAAATCTATTTTGTCTTTAATAAATATGGCTACACCCACTTTCTTTTGGCGAACATATGCTTGCAGGATCATCTTTCACCCATTCACTTGAAGCCTGTGTTTGTGACTAAAGCTGACACATATCTCTTAAAGGCAACACATAGTTGGGTATTGTTTTATAATCTGTCCAACCACTTACGCCATTTACATTCAGGGTAATTATTGATATAGGAGGACTTACTACTGCCATTTTATCTTTTATTTTCTGATTGATCTATATCTCCATTGTTTCATTTTCCTTCTATTTTTGTCTGCCATTTTAGTTTGGTAGACTTCTCTAATGTTTTTCCTCAGTTTTTTGTTATGATTTATGTCTTTGCTCTAGATGGTTTTTGTGTGTGGTTAGAATGAGGTTTGTATAAAAAAAAAGTCATAGATAAAATAGTAGCATCTTATCTTCATTTGCTTTTCACCCCTCCCTTTTACATTTCTTTTTCACAAATTATTCCTTTTTATATTGTGAGCTTATCACTGAACTGAAGTAGTTGTAGTTATATTAACACTTTTTTTTCCTTTAACCTTTATGCTGTAATTTAGTGTTTGAACACCCTATTCTGAGACAGATTTGTAATCTTCTGATTCAGTTTTATTTTTTGTCTTACTAAAATTTGTGTGCTTACACCTTTTTGTTTCAGGTGGAAGAGCTCCTTTCAACTCTATGCAAGGCTGGTGATTGTGTACTCCCTCAGCTCTTATTGTTTAGGAAAGCCCTTCCTTCCCATTCATATCTGAAAAATAACTTTGCTGGATGCAGTATTCTTGGCTGTCAGTTTCTGTCTTTCAGTATTTTGCCTACGTCATTTTGTCATTTTACTCTCTCCTGGCCTGTAGAGTTTCTGCTGAGAAATTTGCTGATAGCCTAATGGAGGTTTTTTTATAGGTTACTGCCTTTCCCCCCCTGGATTCTTTTAAAATTCTTTATCATTAACTATGACAGTTTTAATATAGTTTGTCTTCAGAAAGTCTGTTTGCATTGACATGATACTTTGTGGACTTGTATATCCAGTTTCTTCCCCCGGTTTGGGAAGTCTCCAGTTATTATTTCTTTATATATCTCTCTTCCCTTCTCCCTCTCTTCTCCTTCTGGGATATCTACTACCTTATGTTACCTTTTCTTATGGAACTGTATAGTTCTTAGAGAGCTTCTTCATTTTTTTATAAAAGATTTTATTTATTTTTAGAGAGAGGGGAAGGGAGGGAGAAAAATGGGAGAGAAACATCAATGTGCGAGAGAAGCATCAATCAAGTTGCCGCTCATAAGTGCTCTGACCTGGAACTGAACCTGTAACCTAGACACATGCCCTGATCAGGAATCAAACCAGTGACCTTTCGCTTTGTGGTACAACTCCCAACCAACTGAGCCATGCTGGTCAGGGCACTTCTGCATTTTTTTAAAGCCTTAGTTCTCTCATCTCTTCCACCTGAACAATTTTTAGATGTCTGTCTTCAGGCTCACTAATTTGTTCTTCCATATGGTCTGCCTTATTCCCAATGCTTTCTAATGCTTTCAACTCATTTATTGAGGTCTTCAGCTGAACAAATCCTTTTTGGTTCTTTTTTAGAATTTCAAACTCTATTTTAAAGCACTCCAGTTCATTAATTTTATTTCTGAGTTCATTCAACTATCATTGAGGTTTTTTGTTTTTGTTTTTTTTTAATTTTGTAGCTAATTGATTTTCTTCATGACATCGCCTGATAGGTGCCTAACTTTCTGAAGAGAAAATTCTGAACCAAAAGTAGTCAGTTGACTTTTCAGGAGGTGATATATTCTCAGAAAACACTTCTTTTCATGTATGAACCCAAAGAGTTTATTTGGGATCAAGATGTACACTTTTTATCATGTTTTGTAATTATTTATGGCCAGTCCTTATTTGAGCTTCACATTTGGACAAAATATTATATAACACAGCAGATTCATTCATTAATATGATTTTTTATTAATATTTCTTTGATCAAAATGTAAGGATTTTCTTACAATTTTTTTCAATCACACTGTTCTCCCATCAAAAGGAGTAAGGTGGCTTCCATAAGAAATGTTTTAAATGAGAGCAAGAAATGCCATGTTAGGATTTATCCGGTTCTTGTGTGAGGTAAATTTACCTCTTGAAGGGAAGTCGCAATGAGCTCTGCTGTTTAATCTCTGTGTTCTTGCAAATCGAGTTAAAGGAGTAGTATTCATTTGTGTTAGGTAAACCAGTTATCACATATAAAAATGATTATTAAATAACAATAAGAAAATCATGACATTAGATCCTATTTATACCTAACTTTAACTAATCTATGTTGTTTCTTTATTTGTTAAGGAAAATAAATCTAATACCTCCCTTCCAAAATTGTTATGAGTTACATGTATTGAATAATAAAATCAAACAGCTTGAGTCAGGATTCAATAAATATGTGCTATGATTATAATTATTACTACATTATTTTTAAAAACTCAGAAATTCCTAATAGCATTATTTGTGCTAATTTAAAATGTTCTTTTCATATTAATGTTTGGCATTCTGTGTCTTCTGAAGTTTATAGTGTGAGTCTCAAAGTTTATTCTATGCTTGTTACTGGACTGACAAATTAAAACTTATTTAATCAGTATACTAGAAGGAAGTTTATTACTTCTGCTTTGGGATTTGTTTTTTTTTAATAATACATATTATGGAATACTTTCAAGATTTGAATGCTTGTGTCTCTCTGGACATAAAAGCTGTAAAAAAGAAGGTAGATAAAATATCTATAAAAGCACTAAATAATTACTAGACTTCATATATGTGTGTATATATATAATATATATAAAATTAAGATCTATATACTCTTTCCAAAAAATATTGATTTTTGTGTTTAAAGTTAATTTTTATGAATATTTCTGGGATTGGAAGTTTTTCACATAAAATAAGACATCTCAAAGCTTATAAAGTAAAATTTAGAAGAAACAAATGTTTTTTAGCAAATTCATAATGTTCCCAAGTCTTTCCAAAATACTAAACTAGGGCAACTCATCTCTGCTTCTTCCTTTGTAAGATGAATTTCTATTTGCATCAGAGAAGAACACTTTTCCAGAACAAAAATTTTCCTTTCTCCTCTCCAGCTTTTTTTAACTAGAGAGTCAACTTGAGATTTTCAACTTCAGACACCTCAAAAGCCCTACAGACCTTGGTTCCAACTGGGCTTACATTACAGTCTGTGAAGTAATCTTCTGCTCTTGAAGTTTTTGAAAATCTTTGAAGAAAAAAGTCTAATGTTCCTGTCTTTATATGTCTTTTGTCCTTAACATTGTTTCCTTTGACATCATCTTACCTTTAACAAATTTACTAAAAGACTGAAATACAGACTCTTTTTTCCCTGCATTTTTCCTTTAGTTTTTTACTTTTAAAAAACAGAGAAACACAAAATGAGAAAAAATGCTTAACTTTTCAAATAAATTACATCTTACCTTTCCATATAAAATGCAGTAGGATCACAGATATGGAAGATAACATACTTTTTTCCGTTTATCAACAATTAACAAGTTTTTAATCAGTTATGCAATCCTTTTGAATATTAGAATTAGAATTAGGATTATACTGGAATTAGAATTACAATGAAAAAATATTTTACTTTTAAATTCCACTTCTCTGTTTCTTCTAGCAACTCCAATCTTTACAAATACACCCTATTCATCTGGCCTAAACATGTTAGGTCAAAGTAGCTACCTGTACATAAACTAATTAACTAAATTATAATTTATACTCAGAGTGCACCCTAAGTTTTTTATTAAGTTGAATACAAGCACTTATACTGTTAGTCTAGATCATAATAATAACCAAAAATTAGTATCTATTCAAAAATAAAACAAGGAGAAATTTTTAAATGATCAACTAGAAAAATAATTCAAATTAAATGGATCAGTTCCAGTCATAAAAAATGCCTTTCTTATAAGTATTCTCAATTAGTTTTTAAAAAATTCCTCTGTAAAATCTATCTTGTTAAGCCCAGGAAAATATTATATTGAATTCACAAATTTAGTATGGAATTAAAAAGCTAACTTTTGCAGCTTCAGCTCTCATAAGTTTTCCATATCATTTAATAGAAATTGTATAATTCTTTAATGAATTTAGAATTCACCAATATAATGTGTACAATATATTGAGAAGAAAAGGTAAACAGGAAAATCTAAAAAGATTTGAAAATGTATTTAATTCCTCTGAGAATCATCAGGGTATCTGTAAGTATAGTTATTTTTGTTTCAAACTGTCTTGAATATTATAAATTCTAGATAAGGAAGAAGTTACCAACTACAGCCCATGTATTAAATCCGGCTTGCTACTTATATTTGGAAATAAGGTTTAATTGACATACATAGCCATATCCATTATTTCTACATTGTTCTTTGGTTGGTTTCATGCTGTGACAGCAGAGTTGAGTAGTTAAGAGACACCATAGAGCCCACATAACCTAAATTATGTACCATCTGGCCCTTTACAGAAGAAGGTTTGTCAATGCCTGTTCTAAGTCACTGAGATCATCTTGCGGTGAAACTCTTTTCCTGTCCTCTTTGCCCTTTAAACTGTTTTTTTTTTTATTATGCCAAATTACAATTAGACAATTGAAATTCATTAGGTGCTATTCCGGAAAAGATTTCTCTCTTGATACTAATTGCCAGATATGGCATTATAACATGTTAGATCTGGTCGTTAGTGCCATAAACTCTATTTTAGCCTGAAAAAGATTGGAGAGACAAAAAAGATGATATGGGTTAAGACCACATCCCTTGACACTCCCTAGGGAGGAAGAACTTGTGGTTTATAATGACCTATGGCCCTTGGATTAGAATGAAGTGTTCCAGCCCATTCCACAAGTTAAGACTGTTATACATGAGCTTCCTATGAGGGAGGAAGTGTGAATAACATTCAGCAAGCAACAACTACTCGCAGCCAAGCAGTGATTCCTAAAAAATAAAATCTCATCCAAATGTAATAAAAGATTATTTTTTTTTCCTCTTAAGAACCTGAATGATGGCCTGTGTTTTCTAAATCACCTCCAAGAAAATAATCTTCACTTTAGAGGATCCTTTTAATTTAGATCTTTAGAGAGGAATAAGATGTAATTATCTTTACTTCGGATGTTTTGTGGTCAAGACATTATCAGAATTTCTTAATTATCAAAATTCATTTAATCTAGTTTTGCTGCAATATTTGTGAGTGCTTACATCTGAAACTATTTATTAAAAGGCATTGCTTAGCCAAAATGAACTCTCTAGTGTCTGATCAGTTCTACATTTACTTGAATTAACCATAATTGCAAGACAAGTTGTTTAATATCTTATGGTGCCTCACTTTTTAACTGTACTGATACAGAAATTGAACTAGATGATATCTCATGTCTCTTAACAGTTCTAAAATCTACTAAGGCTCTTGAGTAACATTTTCCTTGACAACTGAGTAGTTTTTGAGAGGCTTTAATTCTTGGTATAAATCAGTTTCATCATAGTAGTTATTTTATACAATATTAATACATTTATGTAAAGAAATGATGCTTTTCTTATATGCCCCAGCCTCCTATCCCAGCCTTATCCTAATTAATTAGCCTTGCTTTCACTTATCCTGAGGCAAGCTGTATAGCTGCCTGTGCAAGAAACATCTCAGTAGCAATTCAGCATCTGCCCTTGTAAGCCATGATTTGGGTCACCTATTAGAAAATGATTTTATATGATCAAGGCACATTGAAATGAACATTATACCCTAACATTCAGTTTTCCATGCTTTCAATTGTACTTCATTTTTCAATGCCAGAGGGAATTTAACCTACTCCACACAACCTATATTTTAATTCAAACCATCAAAAATTTACCATATAAATTTGTAAAATTTCACCCATTTTAAGCAGTACAATTACAAATGGAAAGATAATTTGAATTTTGAAATAAATAGTACAAATCATTTTACCAAATGATATTTCACTAGGTCATAAATTTGTCCTCTCTAAATTTAAAAAATAGATAATTTGATTCAGAAGGGAGGTTAATGAAACCAGTGAGGTGAATAGGCTTTAAAAGGTTCATAGTTTTCAAAAGTTAATACAGATAATCCAAAAAATTATTTACTATTTTTCTCTCTAATACGTTTCTTTGAAATCTTATTTCATATAACACACTTGAAAATCAAATTTATTGCTATCTTCCTTCCACTTTAATTTTAACAGTCTTCTTAATCTTCATATTTTGCTGATTTATTCATGAATTGTTTATTATGGGACCAAAGTTACCTTCTTTGTGCTGCTCCAGCCACAAGTATTAAACTCTTTAAAAACAAAGAACAATCAAGTGGCATTTCAGATTGCCAGCATGCTGATCTGTCTGTACATCCAGACAGCATGCATCAGCGTATGCCACTCCGTGTTCCATCCTAGGCTGTGTACTGAGAACTTCAATATAAATGTTTTTTCCAATCTATAAAGAAATGTTGAGCGTCCTTAATGTTTGAGCACTGTGCTCAGAACATGAGGATAAAGGAGATTGCCAAGGAGAGCTTACACCCTAGTATCCATAATAATGATATATATTGTTTAGCAACTAAAACTTATAAAGAATTTTACATAAATTATGTGACTGTTACAATAACCTGCATAGTTACTGTTCTGATTTTACAAACCAGAAAATCAAAGATGATAGAAATGGTGACTTTTCCAAGGTTACATGTCATAAATAATGAAGCTGAGATTTGAGTTTTCCTGCCCTTGATCCTGTTCTCTTTCCTCTGTGTCACACCAGCTGCTCTTGTTAACTTCATGTGTACTAGTGGTTTCATTGTACTATTACGAGGAAGCCAGTATCTGAAGGTGATCATCAAAGACCACAGTAGTTAAAATCAGTGATCAGTACAACCCTAACACCCAGCAGCTAAGAGAACTGGACAGGAGGTACTCAGAGATACGAAAAAGGACTCAACACAAAAGCAGAAGCCCACATTCTTCTTCTTTTCTTATGGTGCTTTAACTACCGAACTGTGCTCAGTTTTGAGTTCCATGTTTAGGAAAAGATACTGATATTTTCATGGAAATCAAGATTTTCAGAGTGAACGATTAAGGATATAACTTTGGAGTTTGAAAGATCTGAGCTTGTTCAACTAAAGAAAAAGTTACTGTGCAAATTCAGCAATATTGAAACCCAGAAAACACCTTAATTTGACCCAAAAGCTAAAGGAATACTTGGACATGTTCAATTTAAGTGGAATCAATAATAAGTTGTTTAAGGTGAAATGTTGTATGTTATAGAAAAATACAGAGATTTATTTATTGAATGCCAGGTTTGTCCAAGCTATTATACTAGCTGCTTAATACATACTACTTCATGTAAGTCTCAAAAGAACACAAAAATAGTATCTGCTTTTTACATATAAGGAAAATGGAGACTCAGAGGTAGATAATTGCCCAAGGTCAGTAAAAAAGTCAAGACTTTAACTTAGTCCTGTCTGACTGTAAACCACATGGGGAGATTGCCCAGCAACTCTTTAAGTCTGGTTGGATAATTTACTGTACACATTATTTTTCACCTGCCTTTCTAGAAGTGTCAATTTCTCCACTAATAAGCTTTTAATATATCTTTCCACTTGCAGGCTTCATCTAGATAATTTAGTTAAATTTTACAGGATTTATCTAGACAAATTAGTTCCATCCAGATAAATTAGGAAGAAAAATAGAAAAGCATGGATTGTGTGCAAACACACCCCTCACTTGGGAAATTGTTGAAATTATCTATTAAATACATATGTAAATTATTTTAAATAGCTTTTATATCTTTGTGAACTTTTTAGTATCCTAACAAAAACTATTATTTTAGATACTTTGAATATTATTTCAATCCTGCAGTGTTTTAAAGTTTTGATTTATATTAAAAACATTCCTGGTGTTTTCTTAATTGTTATGACCACATTAGGCAATAGTAAAAGATTGACAAAGTTTTTAAGGTTTTTTATAAAATACACAGCATAAATTTGGCTGTGAAGTTAAAACCACCACCACAAGCTTACGTAATAATGGTAAGTGAACAAAAGTTTTTGCTTTTTTAAACTCAGTCGAGCTCTACTATGTTATGTCATATTATCTGTGCCTTTTGTCCAATCTAGCCCATTAACTGTTAGTTCCCAGAAAAGTCCTCCAAGGTATACCTTTGGAATTAATGCACATTTCTACTGACATATAGGCTAATGTCAAAATCCTTTAAAATTATACTCCCTCTAGGAATTAAAAAACAAACAAAAATAACATGGCAGAATTATTTAGTTCTTTAAAATACATCCAAATATATGTCATTTTTTGCAAACAAATTTTTATATAGCAAATTCAGAAAACTGAGTCATAATCCCAACATTTTCTGTTGAGAGCCACTCATTTTGTTAAGTTTGAAGTTTTGTTAGCTTAAAGAATTAATTTTAACATTAATTTTATTCTATTTTAGCATTGAGCCAAACAGTATAACTCTAGTATTCACTTCAGTCTGATATTGTAACAGCTCTGGATTCTTAATACTGTCTGCTAGGTAGAAGAAGAAGTTACTGTCATATGTAAGAAAGGTACAAGACTGAACAATAACAGTTCAGGCTTTGCACTAATATCTGTAAAAACTTCTTATAAAACATTTAGAATAAACTTCTCTTAGGTACTTTAAATAATCGGACCATAGAAATTATGTCTATGGGCCTGTAGCCTTACTCCATAATTGGTGAATATTCTTTTAAACTGTACTGAATATTTATGAATATCTGTTGCTTTCCATTCTTTGACTTGTTTTTCAAATGTATAAATAGTTAAGAAATGAGTTATTTTTCATGTGTGCTTTTTAAATGAAACTCTTCAAATGACTATTTCTTTCTTCTTCCATTATCCAAATCTCTTTAAATAGAAAGAAGATGGTATTAGTACTAAGAGACATTGGTTGTTTTTAAATTTAATCTATTCGATTTATTATATGGTTGTTTTCCATCATATATGTATCCTCAGCCATCAGTTCTTTCCTTTGAAAAAATAGAAGAAATAACAATTTGGTTTGTAACTAATAGTGTTTTAGAAACAGCATGAAAAATCATTTTCTAAAAGATGTGGTATTTTTCTTCTCATATGAAAACAGAGAAAACCTCGTTGACATTCTGTTCGATGCTGATTCATATGCACCAACATGACCTCTCTGTGCTCCTTTGCTCTGGAAGTTTTGTGCTCACTCTTTAAAGGAAGGCCAATTATTTAATATATGTGAAATCTAGGCTGTAACAGGGGAAGATGATACATCATTTGTAATCATCAAACTGTTTTTAAATGAAATCCATTAGATTATGGATGAATCACATGTCTGACTTAGTCTTGACTAAATTGTCAGACTGTTTTTGCTATTTTTTTAAAACAAGGAATACTGAATGGATAATCAAGACAGTGACTTTACCAGCACTTCTTTTCTTTCTCTAGGACTGATGAACCATCTCTTTTTGTTCTTTTTCTTTTTAAAGATATTTAATATCCTTTCATTTTTTAGCAGTTTTTCATTCATTGCTTTCATCGTGGATTGGTTCAGTTGAGATTCTGTGTTTGAGAGTCTGTAATCCTCAGTTTCATACATAAAGTTCCAACATTCATGTCAATTTGCTCCAAGAACTAATTTTTATCATTCCCTTTATCAGAGAATTTCACATTAACCCCATATGAAGATCCTATAAATATTTGATAGATTGTTGGTCTTGAAAACTACAAATTTTTTAAAAATTCAGCTGACTCTGACTGGTTAAGCAGAAAAGGGTTCTGTTAAGTAAAAGACTATTTAGGTGGGAGAAGCAGGCGTTGAAGCTCAGCTTCCAGAAGCAAAGGCCAGGTATGGTATAGAATAAACCTGATGAGGAAATCTCATTGCTGCTGCTTCCACGCCAATCACTGAAGAAAACTATGGTTGCTTCCCCACTCAGGTCACTTGTTTATCACTAACTCCATCTCACAACTACTACTTCTCCCAAAAGCCAAAGTCTCTGTTACCACCTTGCCTGGCAAAGAAAGTCCCATATGACTTTCACTCTTCAAATTTGGGCTAAGCCTGATTGGTAGAACTTTGGCCACATGCCTGCCTACCGGGAACAGAAGAACCTAAGAAAAACTTGCATTCTGTCTTGCAGTGAATAATCCTGTGATATGTTAGGAGTTTTCAAAAAGTGTCAAAACAAAAAAACATGAGCAATGTGTACTACATTACTTCGCTATTCAACATTAGAGTACACCCTTTGTTAATACTTAAACCTAATCTTCCAAATATACCCTTCTTCTATTCTTAACAGAGTAACAGTTAACTAAAATAGTAACAGAACACTTCACTGTCCTTTATAAAACAAAATATGCTCACAAAGGGGACGGCCTGAAGTCCCTAGTGGCATCCAACCACAGGGCAAGTACTGCTGAGCGTGTGAGTGGTCTGATCACAGTCACTTAATATGGCTTGGTACTGAGCATGCGTGATTTAAAAGTTGGGTGAATCAGCTAAACCAAGTTCATTTTAGACAGATCAGGTCACATTTGTTGTTTTACAGTCAAATATACAAACTCCAATAGCACTTAGTGAGATAAATGCTGCATTCAAAGGGACCAGAGTTTTCCTGTCTGATGACTTTTTTCTAAAACCTTAGCGATCTCTGCTGCAATTCCTCTATCAGAACTTGCCACAGACACCTGAGCATCCTGGTCTAAAACCTGCTGAATCTGTTGGTCAGTAAGGCCAGGTAGATGAACTGTAGCCTGGACTAACTAGGAAGCCTCTTTTTTTCCTCTGGGGCTCACTCATAGCTAGAGGCTTAAAGGGTGCCTAATAAGTAGGTCAAAGTAGGGTTGCCAAGGTGATATATATTACCTTCAAAGAGATCCACTGAGCGCTATTGCCTCTGCGTCAGCTGCCGGAGGTGCAAGGTGCAGGAAGTTATCTTTACCTTTGTAGAGGCCGTCCTGTTAAGCTCAAGATTACTGGACCCTCAGAAACTTCACTGAGGGGTAGCTCTTACATTTTATGTGATACATCTCACACCTTACTGCGTGAATACTGGACTTATAAATATGTTTTACATACCAGAAATCTTGAGTTCTTACGACTTCCTGATTTCCAGGTCCTAGAGACATATGTCACCTATGTCATTGTCCTGTGTGATGGTGATATCGTAATGGTCTTTGTGAAGTTTAGTGTAGTTCTGATCCAATTAATTTATGTAACCCTAGGATTAAAGGATTCATTGCTCTGCCTGTCATGGAACACAGCTGTTATCGGTGTTCTCCATTTGGGGGGTAGAAGGGGAAAGCATTTGCCAGGTTAGTAGTCACACATCTGGTGCTAAGAGCTCCAGTAAAGAATGTACATCTGCAACTGCAGCTGCAGCTGAAATAAGTGATTGATGCTCTACTAACCCACTCTCCTTCTCCACTGCCAGCTGCACTCCATATGTTTAGGGCCCTACTGGGCTGGATATGAGGCAGACTCGGGTTAAACCTAGATATTTTATAATTTGACTCAGTTGGAGCATTTGCATGCCTGTCTGTTCCATGTGATCATCTGATCAAGTAGCCAAAGGCAGTGGTCACTGCAGGTCAAAGAATTCTGATTACAACTCAGGTCTGCTAGCAATGGCAGTAACCATTTCCTCCTGCCTCTTGTATTAAGTGCTTCTGTCTGACATCTGCCACCTCAGCCTCCCATTATGTACATTGAAAACAGTGTTGCCCGTCAGCGCTACTGGCCTGTGGAAGATAGACTGTGTCCTTCACTGATGATGTCTTTTCCCTCCCAGCGAACATGGTAGAGAGTAGCTCTTGACTGTGATCTGTGCCCTGAAGTGAGAATTTAGGATTGTGACCATTTCATGATGCTGTCCTGTGCAATTAGAAGCAACTAGTTTTCTCTGAATTCTTCATACTCTTCATATTGTTGTTCCATGCTAGGCACTTGCCTTCTTTGGTCACTTCATTTTAAGTGACTATACCTAATAATCTTTACTTTGCTACTGAAGGTGATGGGCTGCCAGATTTTACTTTTTTTAAGAAAACTAGCGGGATTTTTAGAGCCATCAGCCCTTACAGAGCCTGATAACTAATTGGAGAGCTCTCCAATTTTCCTGAGGTTATATTGCTTTCAACAACTTCCATAGCTATTTAGCATCAACCAGGGGTCTCTTAAGCACCAAAGCCACCTCTGGCTAGTTGTGCAGCAGAAAAGTTTATTAAAAAGAAATCAAGTAGTTGACCAAATTATTGAGACCTGAAGAACCAGGATCAAGGGTAAACTTCCAGAAACAATACCAAAACTACACCTCAGAACTTGGGTAGAGATATGTCTCCCTTTGCTACATTTTCATCAAGCACTATGAGAACTCATTGTTTAATTCAACCACTGTGATGTCCAACAGTTGAATGTTTCTCATCCTTATGAGCAAAACGGATGCTATACAGAGTCTCCTCCCTGTAATTGCTCACTTCTGATCAGAGCCTTTCACAGTTGACCAATCCTTGGGAGTAAAGCAGGCTCAATAACTGAGAGTTCTGGGGTTTTACCTAGGGAAGTCGTACCTCATAAGGCTAGAAATTCATTAAACCTAGAAAGGGTACCAAAAATCAGAGAACATTACAAATGGCTACTACATACTTTGGAAATTTTTTCCAAGTTGCTATGGTTACTGTAGAAATATTTTTCCAGCTTTTTAGTTTCTTGGCTAATTTAAAAACTAATTCTTTGAAGTCAAACTAGGTGGGTTTCATTCTTCCTATAACACAGGGTTTTAGCAACCACCAGACTCATCTGACATCTTGTAGAAAATCTGCCACTTGGCCACCACAATTTCATTGTTTTGCAAATAAATCTGAGGTTTTTACAGTTACTCCCAAATTACATGGCACTATTCAAAGGATATACAATATTTGGAGCAGATAAGTTTTTGTTTCTATGGGTATATGCTAAAAATAGGTAATTTTAGAATGTATGTATAAATAGATTTTTTAAAGTGTTTGTGTGTTAGTTATGAAATGGTCCTTGAGTCAACCAACAATTTTCCCCCTGCTAATTCAGGGACATCCTATGTACATTAGATATAACAGTAGTTTTCGTAGAATGATAGCCACAAAGGTTGCTAAAGTAAAAAGAGCTTCATTAATCTTCCTACTGAATTTGCCTAAATTAAACTGTAGTCCTCTCTTGTGTCCTTGGCACCCTCTCTGTGCACAGTGTGTCTGTTTTTTTCTGCCCCCCGCTCCCATTTTGTTGCTGTCAAACCTGTTATCCATCGCCTCTGCTATTTGTTTCAATTCTAAGTGTAAAACTGGAGAAAACCATGAGAAACTACACAGCAAAGTACTATTTATCAAATTCAGTCACATATATTGTAAGCCTGAAAAAGAAGAGGCTTCAGTCCTTAACTATTGAATAAGTATGTAGACTCTGTTGGGGCTGTTTTCACTGGTCCCTCCCACGTCTGTCTTCCTTTGAGATCCTGGGTAGTTACGAAAGACTGTGGCTGCTGAAAGCCTGGCCGCCAGTCTAGAGCATTACTATAGCAGTAGCTTCAACACTGCATCTCTCCAGTCCGTCTGAGATGAAGTTTCCCAATGTAGATGACTTCCTGAACACTGAGTTGAAGTACAACTTTTTAGGATAAATCCTCTATCTAATATTCAGTGTACATTGGGACTGATTCATTAATTACACTTTCTTATCACCATGGTTGTTCATATTTTCATATTTTTACATGTATAGTGTGATTATTACCTTGTACCAGGAACATATTAATTATAGTTTTTTGCCATTTTATGAGAATTTTAATATCTGCTTTTTATTCATCTATGAGGATATTTGGCATATAAAATACCTTTGTTGCTTAGTTTTTCCTTTATAGTTTAGTGGTATAAAGGAAAATGCTTATTCATTTATGATTTAGTGTGACTATAATATATTCAACACTTTGCTTTTGTGCTCAATATTTATTCCATTCCTGTGGTTCACATTTTCCTTTCCTTATGTATCATGTGTTGAAAATGAAAATATCTTGTCTGGGGTGGAGTTTAGCCACTGGACTAAACAAACATGCTTCTTTCTGCTCTTAGTTGATTTTAGTAGTTAAATTACTAAAAATCTAGTTAATAAAAAAAGTTTTCATATACCTTTTTTGTTGTGTACTTTCATAGTGAAAATCTCTTTCTTTTGCCTTCCCCACCAGATGCAGCTTATACACTCATATTTCTTCTGTATTTAACACTCCCCCATCAGTAGTCCTGACACAGTGAAAGTAGCATGACATGCAAGGATCAAAGTCCTTGTACTTCGTAAAAGAAATTAAGCTGCTTGAACAGAGTTTCTAAACTCAGAAGGAATCTGGGGCAGGCTACCCAGGGCATGTTCTTCTCACATCGGTGGGAGAAGTACGAAAGGGACAACCAAGCCCATAAACACTGCAAGTTTCCGACACCTGTCAGCCAGAGCAAGTCACATGGCCCCAGTACATAGCATCCAGCATGAGGCCCAGCAGTCTGCACCTTCATATTTCATACCAATAGAGTGGAAAAGTCTATTCTTCCCTTGGAGCTGGGGAGAAAGAATGGATAAATATTTGCCAAACAATAATTTACCACTCCACCCAATCTAAGTTATTTATCCTCTCTCCTACTACCCTTACTTTATCATATTACTCTGTTTTATATTTTTCTTAACACATATCATTATATGAAACTATGTTAATAGTTTATGTTACATGTTCAATCGATCGACAAATACTGTCAAATACCTAATTTGTGCCGGGCGGTACTCTAATACTAGGGATGCGTCAGTAAATAAAAAAGACAAACATCTATGTTGCCTATAAGCTCAGAGAGAGAAAGGACCTTTTTTATTTTGTTCACTACTCTATTTTCAGTATCTCAAGTAAACCAGGCACATAGCAGAGGTTCAACAGAATTTGTTTCATGAGTGAAGGAATGTCATGAAACATTTATGTTCTCTAGTTTCATTTGCTTAGATACCATGCTCCTTAGGCAGCTTTCTGACTGTGACTTGGTTACAACACAGGGAAGTCTTCATAGCGAGTCTTGTGAACTTGTTACTCCAAGTCTTCTCTTGTGAGAAAGATCTATGCTGTAGTATTTTGGCAAACCTGAGGTCGATACCTGCACAGCTGAAGACCAGTCTCTGGATGTAGTAAGTTCACCAAGGTAAAACCATCCTGAGAAACTTCTTAAGAGATAGACACCATTAGCTAAGTATACATTTAATTCCCTTCTAAACAGACACAGCGTATTAAAGATAATGCTCAGGGATCTCCACACAGACTGTATGACACCCAGCGTCTCGTGGGGCTCATGCTCACTTGAGACACCATATCTTTTTTGCTTCAAGGTTTCCACCCGAAATAGTTTTGATGATAAAATATTTATCCTTTTTCATTAGGCTCATATATAGCAAACACTAAGGATATGGTGAAGAGCTAAATTTATTAGTAGGTACCATAAAAGGCATGGTACTTATTTACTTGGGGCTTTTAAAGCTCTGTTCTAAGAACTGTTTCAGAGTATGTATATACTGTACAAAACCAAGCGACAGCTTAACAAAAGGTTGTCAGAACAGATTTGCTCCACAGGGATTTGAACTGCATGATTTAAAGTCAGCACAGGAATGCCCCCCACCATCTCTGAAGCTATAGTTGTTTTATTTTTACACTCATCCTGTTAGTGTCTGACAGTGTACAGTCTGAAAAATCTCACATTTCCAGCAAAACCAGTCACTGCAATTCTCATATAAACTTTTGGTTCTTAGAGTTTTTTCATATATCAGGCTATGGAAAAAATTAGATGTCATTGATATAGTCATTCAAGAGCTACCATCACTGGCTGAAGGACATACTCTAAGTAAATATAGTGGCTCAAAATAAAATATAAGTGATTATGAACTATTTTGTAGAACTGGTGATGCAGCACTATTGAAAAATAACAAAGAAGATTGTTTACAATCTTACCAAGAAAATCTTTCCCACTATTTTTATTGCCAGTGGAGTATGGAGTTCTATTGTGTAGACTTACTCATTCACTAACAAATGCTTATTGAATGTTGCTATACTAAGTGCATACTACAAACAAGGTTGACATTATTCCTACACTCTCAAGGCACAGGCTAATCAGGGTATGGGGAAAAAAGCAACAGGAAATTGCCACAAGATAGTGCTATGTGATAAATAGGACAGGATAAGTAGGAGCACAGGAAATGAGGATGTAATTACATCCCAGTGCATCACAGAACCCATCGCAGTGTAATGATTTCTAAGCTAAAACTTCCAAAATCACTTCTCTGTATACCCAATACACAGGGAAATCTGTCTTTAAAATATATCCAGATCCTGACCACTGATTGCTCTCACCCCTGTCCAGGCCACTGTTTCCTTTTGCCTGGGCTTCTGTAAAAGGCCCCTGCTGCCTGGTATCTTCACCTCCACTCTTGCCCTCCAAAGTTTACCCTTAACACAGTAGGCAAAGTCATGTTTTGAAATTTAAGTCATACCACGTCACGGCTCTGCGTGAAGCCTGGCCATGGCCCCACCCCCCGCGATTAAAGGCTGGCATCCCTGCAGTGGGCTGCAGCACCCTGCGTTGTCCCCTCCTGCTTCTTCGCTCACCTGCTGAAGATGCCAGGCGAGGCAGCAAAATACTCCAGCTTCTTCCCAGGTTTACTGTGTCTCATAATAGTCAGTTCACTGTTTTCAAAATTATACTGATGCTAGTCTGTGGGTGAAATTGAAAATTGAGAATCGTGATTTAATAAGTACAGTGTTTACATAAGTATACACTGTTTCAGATGGACCTGTATATCATTGTAAGGTATGTCTTCAGCTAGAAGAGCCGTTAAAATCAAATGTTAAAATAAACTATATTGAGAGCCAAATTGCTTTATTACAAAATACTTACTAGTTTCAAATATAATGAAGCATCATTCAGTTGCATTAGTCTCCCTTCTTAAAAAGTACATATTTCATAATATGCATATATTAGTATAAAATGAAATACATGTTTATAAATTTATCAATATTTCTTTAGAGGACAAAGTTTCTATTTAAACCAATGATTTTCTCCATTCTTATGTCCAAGAAAAGATGCCATAAAGAATTTTTTAAGAAATGGTGTAGTACCATGACCTATGTGGCTTGGTGGGTTGGGCATTGTTTTGCAAAGCAAAAGGTCACCAGTTCGATTCCCAGTCAGGGCACATGCCTGGGTTGTGAGTTTGGTCCCCAGTTGGGGTGTATACAAGAGGCAAATGATCGATGTTTCTCACTCACATCGATGTTTCCCTCTCTCTCTCCCTCCCTTCCCCCTCTCTAAAAATAAATAAATAAAAACTTTTTTTTAAAAAAAACCAGACAGTGTAGTGAGGAGAGTAGTTTCGTATCTTTCTTGAGAAAGTACAAGAGTCTTTTAAAAGACTCTAATTATTCAGTCTGTTCTCCCATTCTTGTAGTCAGCAGATATATTTGAGAGGAAAAATTCAGATGGAAAGAGATGTAAAATAGTTGTCATTATTTGTACTACAGTTCTTTCAATACTACCTATAAAGTTATTTTAAAATATACCTCACTCTTTAAGACCTTTGATATAATAAAGGACAGTGTTCACTTTATTTGTTTTGTTTTATTGTTATAAAGTTGATAGGAAGGCTCTAAGCTTAGAGAATACAGTAAAGAGCCAGGAAGACTTAAAGCAATCCAGAGAATAGCTACATTGCTTAGGGAGTAGTCAAGAATAAAATAACGATGAAAACAATGATAGGCTATTTATTTCTCTAGAGAAAAAATAGAGGTGTAATTCATGAGTAAATTCATCAGTAAATCATCCACATATTTATATGATACAGAAGTAATATAAAATTTGATTCTCATTTTTAAGGATTTTGGGGATAAATCTAAATATATACCATATTTTTCAGACCATAAGACGCACCTAGGTTTTAGAGGAGGAAAATAGGAAAAAAAATTTTGAAGCAAAAATGTGGTAAAATATTTAATAACATAAATAACATAATATTTCACCAATGTAAATGTAAACAGAACTCAGCAACAGCATTAACAACCATTATTCCTCCCAAATTTGGGGGGGTGTCTTATAGTCTGAAAAATATGGTAGTTAAAATTATTATGTGAGATAGTATATAATTGCGGTATGTGACTCAGACAATTATTATTGCTCTGAGCATTTAGACATTGGAACATCAAGAAAGACTGAACTGTAACAGGAAAGACTGCGTGGACCACACTTTTTCATCTAGCACGGAAGAATTGTGGCATACAGCACTAAATACCACATAACACAGATCCCCCTCTTCTGCCCTCCTATAGGGTCCGGAACTATTACAGGTAGCGCTGTGCACAGTTATAAACAGGCAACCCCTGAAACTCCTCTGCAGCCTCGAGGGGCCATGTAACATAGTTCTAGCCACTGAGGTCCCAAAGGGAGTATATTGCATGAGGCTTCTTAGAAAGCTATTGTTTTCCTGGTAAAAAGGGACAAACTCCTTTGGCAAGTATATTTTGCCTGTCCTTTCTCTTCTTTCCTATCTTAACATAGACTGATGCCCGAAGGTGCAAGTCATCTTGTGACCAAAGGGAAAACATGATGTGTGCATGTGTGTGCGCACGCACTAAAGATACCCACAGGAGAAAATGGTCCGGCCCCTGGCGTGACAGGGCAAGGCGCATTTATTTAAGTAATAAACTTGTTTAAGCCACTGTCAGATTTCTGTTATGTACATCTGAATATACTTCTCACTGGTAAGAATGGTTCGGATTTGGATAAGTAAGAAAGTGAAGGGAGAAACAAAGCATCAAGTCCCAAGGGAGGTCAACAACGTGAGTACCAATTCAGACTCAGAAGTGGAGGCAGAGTATAGAAGTGAAGTTTGTATTGACTAAACCGTCAGTACTTTTGAATATGTAAACCGCCTTAATTATTTTAGGGTAGTGTTCTTAATTATTTTATTTTTTATCTATGAATCATCTGAAAGAACACGGCCTTCTTCTGTCCAGGTTTCTTAAAAGAAGGCAGAATTCTGCAGGTCCATACATCTGAAAGTGTTTAGTAGTCTGTCTGTCCATCGTAGATTTCAGGCTTCTCCCGTTATTTAAAGATCTCGCTCTGTCATCAAAGATAAGCCATTACAGTAATTTTTCCTCCCTTTCCAACAAGTGTATGCCACAGAAATGCTATATTCAGAGAGGAATTAATCACTGACCTGGATGTAGTTTGTCAGCAGCATTCTGAGGACAGGACAGTCTGTATAAAGGATGGACACCCAGCATTACTTACTGCAAAGGATCATGTTTTTTAAAGTCTGTACCATCTGATAGTTTTCTTGGGTACAATACAATAATCTCTGATTTAAACTAATGAAAAAGAAAATTCTCAAAAGTAACATAAAAGGCAGTGAGTATGTTGGCTTAATTGCGTTTGAACTGAAAAATGTCAATTTATAAAATGATAAAAGCTTAAAATCTTATACTTGAATAAAAGAAGTTAGCATTCAGCCTGTCTCTGGTGAGACAGAGCTAGTAGAGGTTCGGATAGGGATAGTGGGAATCACTGAAATACTGCGTCCTCCTGTTTCCCATGGGGCGCAGATGGATGAACAGGTGCAGCTACACACAGAGGAACATTTATTCTGCTTTGAGGACTCAGTGTATTGTGAATTCCACAGCATGCTTTGAACCAGGCTGCAAATTACAAAATTAGAGTATGGTTTAAATGGTACCTGCTGAAATAATTTATGATGCTTGAAATTTGTATTATGAATAAGGCTTTATCATAAGGCAGGATGTTGAAAATGTCACTAAGGGCATTAAAAAGATCTTCGATGAGTTCTGTTATGTGTTCAGCACAGCATAACCCATCAGATTTGCCAGGGTGTCCTGCATTTCTCACAAAACATAGAGTTCCTAGCTAGTGGGTTTAAAAAAGAGGGCATACAACGGAGAAGAAAGAGTATCAGAAGACCACCCTGAATCAATTGCTTCCTTACCACCAGAGGATAAAGTATTTCTTATGAAAAGGGATAAATTATATAATAACTAAATATTTCCATACCCTCTGCTTTTTTCAGGAGTTTTGAACCAATTACTAAATTATACACATGGAAGTGCTTATGTCACTTAAAAGATTCTTATGCATATATTTTACTCATGTATAGATCAAGGAAAAAAAAAAGCCCTGTCTGGCAGGTACCTGACTTGAGTGAAGTTTAGCAGAAGAACAGCTTCTCTGTAGCTATAAATTAATCTGTGGAGATCTTCACGGAGTTGCCATTTGCATTTAGAAACTTCCTATAAAATGACTTTCTGTATGGGAAATGGTGCTATAGAACAACCTGAACTATACACATTATAACTGGTAAAAGCTGCTTCAGTAATACTGAATATAGTATCTGTTACCCGTAAAAGTATCTGCTAGTGGATTTCTTTTCTCCTTATATATTTTAACAAAAACCTGGTGTTTGACATAATTATTCAACAAGAACCAGGGAGTCTTTGACCTTCTTAAATATGCGTTTAATTTTTCCAAATATCCCTGCAAAGAATTGTTACTGTTTGCCTTTAGAATCCTTTAATCTGGAATGTGAGAGGACTAATGGAGCACTGAATTTTGTATTCCAAGTGATGGGAAAGAACTTATTTTTGTGCCCCGCGCTGGAATGCCATCTTCCTGGCTTCATCTGGCAACCCAGTCAACACAGGCATCACATTCCACGGCCTTCAAAGAGTTGTCCTAGGAAGTGAATACTAAAGTAACTCAGAAAATTGTCATTCTATCTTCCCACAGTGAAAAATGAAGTGGATGAAAACATCTGTAGAATAAAAACCAAAGCAATTATTCACTTTTTTCCTTGTTTAAGAAACAAGCCGCTACACTACTGCCCCCCTCCCTCCTTCGACCCTGATGCCAGTAATTGCACATTCAGATTTACCACGCGGAGCCTGACCCATAGCTTTACCCGAAGAGCAACCACATCCAAGACCCAGAAGCGAAGCCAAAACTAATGAAAGCTTCTGTATCTGAAAAGATTCTTATTTAAGATCTCAGGTAAGCCTATAGAATTGTGGATCCAGGAAATCAGACTTCAATCGGACATTCAGTTGCTTTTTATTTGCCTTGTATTTCTTGAAGTCCTACCAAGAACTGCTCCAACAGAGAGCAAACAGAGATGACTGCTTAAACAGCACCTTCACTCCACAGGAAAATTTTCTTTTAGGTAAACAGTCTTCAGTTCCTATGTAGATTTCACGGCCTGCGGATGTGCACTGGGGCTAAAGCCAGAAGGCAGATCAATGATTAAAGATATTTCTGAAAGCCGAGAGGAGTCACCCAGTCTTATTTGCACTTAATTTAATCACATTGATTAGGCTAATTTGCTGCTGATGTGAGATATAGCTAATGTATATCTGTAGGGTTCTTTGGATACAAGTAATAGAAACTGGATCAGGCTAAGTTTAGGAAGAGACATTTTTTTAGGATATTAGAGGAGTGCAGAATTAATGAGGAGCTATCCACCAGACTTGGAAATGAGCAAAAGAAGCTAATTGTCTTTGGAAATTCAGAGACAGCAGTGTTAACAGGGGTGTCCTAATGGAAGAAAAAATAAAAAAAGAACCTGGATAGGATATCATTGCGAGGAATGGACAAAACTCACTGTTTTCTTTCTCTCTGTTTCTCCGCACCGTGTATAAATTCCAGGGAGGGTCACCTGATTGTACGAGTTGGGGTTACATGCCTTCCCATGGACTACAGGAGGACAAGACTCCTGATGACAGTCCACCGGGCTGTATCTCATGGGGGAGAACTCATTCCCCAAATGGAATTCAAGTTGCTGTTAAAGAGGAGAAATAGATGCCGGAAGCTGAAAAGCAACCAAGATTCAGTACAGCTACCCTTCATTCAATGTGTGTGGTTTATCAGTCACTGTATTTCGTGTGTATTGTCTTGCTTAATCCCTATAACAGACCACATACTCAGTTACCATTTTACAGATAAGAAAACTTCAGCTTTGAGAAAGGTTAGGAAACTTGTCCAAGGCACAACACTAGAAACTGGCAGAACTGGCCCAGAGGAACGAATGCGCCTGATGACCAGACTCCAGGCTGCCTCCTGGTGGGTCTGTGCACTAGCAGCAGCGATAGTATTTACTGAGCCCATCTCTCAGGTAAAAGACAAAACAAAAAAGATTTTTTTAAATGCTACACATAAATTCTCCAGTATAACATAGAAGTGCTGCTTTAGAATCAAGCTTTGGGAATAAATGTTATGTAAATACAGAATGCATAAATTTGCAAATGATTTTTTCTTTGATGCAGACTAAGAGTTTAGTTTCTGAATATAATGAAGATTTAGAATTTATCAGTGAATGACAATGTTGAACCTGTAGATCAAGCTGCATTAATAGGCTTGCAGCCTCCTATGTTGTAGGGAGGAGAGTAAGGGGTGGGGGCGGGTGTGTAAAAGATTTCTAGTGTTCTCCAGTTTAGGTGGTGACTGCCCTGCGGGCCAGCAAAAAGGCATAAAATGTCATGAACTACTAGACCCATTTTTACTGGTAGCTTTCCTTTTGACCTTTGGCAAATTAGTTTTTTTTACTGAGCTCAATTTCCCCATCTGTAATGAAGAGATGCTAATAAAGCCCATAATCCCATGAACAGAATGAGATGATGAACATAATATACTTGATGACCTCTAAACCAGGACTTCTCAACATCAGCACTGTTGGTGTTTTGGGCCAGACGGTTCTTTTTGTGGGGGCTGGACCATTGTTGCTGGAGGTTGAGCAGCATCTCTGGCCTCTACTCGGTAGATGCCAGTGGCACCCACCCCCTAGTTGTGACACCAGAACAATTGACTCCAACAACACTCCTACTTTTCTCAGTGATACTCTTCTATTTACTAAAGTCGGTATTCTAAATTATAAAGATTTTTTTAAGAGACTTATAAAGGCTACTTGGAATGTTTTGACGGTATCTTTCTACCTTCCTACTGCTTTTCTGAATTCATCTTTTAAGGGAAAAAAAGTGCTTACCATTCAATGTGTTCTTCCTGGTATCTTTCAGCTGTAGGAGTTAATTAACATCTTTATGCCTCATTCAGATCTAGTAATCAGCTGATGCTAGCAAAGCATTAGCAATTTGTCTTAAGTCAGATGCTCCCCAAAAGGCTCTGAGATTGAGATTTGTGTGCAGGAAATTTATTAGGAAATGCCTTTCGGGTGAACACCTGCTGGGGGGAAGGGAAGGGCAAAGGGAAGAGTCATAATATATTTGCTCAAGGGCTTCAGCTAATCCCATAGAGCCTTGGAGCCGGGGTGGCCCTTCAGAACGGAATCACTTTAAGGCAGGTGTCTGGGCCTTTATATCCCAGCAATGACCAGTCATTGAACGTGGGAGGTGCTCAGGGAAAGGGCATGACACTGACCAAGGGAGCAAGTGGTTTCTGCCACCAACACTCCCAGCAACTAGGGGAATTACTCCATGAGTCCTGAAGGCTGGCTCCGGGTGGTGCACTGTGGTCCACCCCATGCACCACTCAAGTCCTTTAGGTGATTTCTTGGAACCACTCCTCCAGAAATTCCGCTTGGTCTTCTTGTCATCTTTTGTAGGGAAATTTTAAAAAGTTAAGTTGGTAGAATGAGCTGTAACTCCTACAGCTTTGGTGTCAAGGTTCTCACATCCTTCCTCCACTCCTTTTTGTTCATTCCTCTTACTCTTGGCTGAACTCTGCTGTTGTAGGCACTTACCTGTTGAGACAATGCAGAGCTGCATATGTAAGATCTCTAAAGCTCTGTTGCCACATGTTTTTCAGGCTGTGCTGCTGAACTTACCTATTTCCCAGTCAAGAGTTCTAAGAGATGCCCTTATCGGGTCACCTGGATATCAGTTACAATTTTAACTGAACCTGTTACTTGACAGTGCCATCTCCTCTTGCTGATGAGGACCAGTTCCCCCGCCTTCTTTCCTTGCCTGTGGTCCTTGACGTAAGGAGCCTGCCGTGACCAGGTGAAAGCAATAGCTTAAAGTTTAATGGGACTTAACACTGGGTCCTTCGGTAGCATATTACTCTTCTAGGAACCAGGATCTCTAAAGCCCAGAGTTGGCAGGATTGGGAAGTGCAAACCCTCCAAGTCAGTGACTGGGAATGATATTAAATAGGGCCACTCTTACTGCCAGCTCTTGATTCCTGGACCTATGAATTCTCCTTCTTGGGAACACAGCTGTTTATAATGGTTGTGGATTTAGGGCATATCCTGTGTCCTAGAGAATGTATTACAGGAGGTCCTCTCCAAGGTGGAGTCTCAACTGTACCTTCGGTAAGCCGTCCTATTAGGCCAGCAGCTTCTGGGTGGTGTGACCTTTAATAGGACTTCTGCTGTCTAGCATGGCATCTCTAGCTCGCATTATGAGGCCCATCGCTTTCTGTATGCTTCCAAGGGTCATCGTAGCAGTCTCTTAGCATCATCTCAGGTTGTCTTGGGAATGTACCCAATCAATAAACTCTCCCTTATCTAAACTTAAATTCTATCTTCTCTTGATTCATCACTCTCTCATGCATAGTCTCCTGCCTCCTGCTGGTATGTGTTGGTGAAGTCCTATAGTCCCTTTCTTTCCTTAACAGACACAGCATTTCCCAGGCTGCATTATGAAGTAACTTGATTTGCAGCATTGGTCTGGGGTCCAGGTCTTGAATGTGGAGGTGTAAATCTCAGTGGTGGGTGTGGGTGGGGCACTCGGGCGCATGTGCCATCTCACAAGGCAGATGGCTACTTAGTTTTTTCAAGTAACGTGTTTGGGGGGATCTCTTTGTAGAAATGAATATATATCACAGTTTAATAGAGCTTAGCTCTGGGTGATGCCAGAAGTAACTTAAAAGTTTTTTTTAAATAATGTTCACTTTCAACTTATTAAGTTCACTTATTAAGTTCACTTTCAAAATAACTATAGATAATCATTTTAGGAGTCAACTAAAGACGTGATATTTAAAGAGCTATTTATAGGCCGTACACTGTATAAGAAGATAAGTGTCGTAGCTAGCTGTGCACTATCCAAATGAAAATATTTGGATTGCTTTTTAAAGTTGATAATTATAGGAACAAGCAGAGGGAAAAAATAAACTCTGAAGCGCCTAGTTACAGAATTTCTATTTCTTATAAGTAGGCATTAATGGAGAGTGTTCTCATGTTTCAAGGCTAATTCTAGACTGAAGTGTTGGTGAAAGAGTACTATTTTCACTTCTACGTAAAATTCTGTATATCTTGATCCAAAAACGCTTCTCCTATTTCTGGACTGATAAAAGTTTTGCAAGCTCCAGCAGCGCATCAGTGCTCATTCTTGCACTCCGACCTCTTGCGAGTATGGTTATACTCCCAGGGGTACCAGTGTGGAAGAGCCTGTGGCCACCGAGGGTTAAACCTTGCAATTGGAAAGGGTGGAGAAGCTGGTTTTTAGATAAGACATGGAAATAAGAAATGGTTTCCCTGAAAGCCTGTCATGCTCCTTATCCAACTGGCTAATTCTCTTCCCACAATTAGACTTTGAAAAATAGTTGGATGATGACTTGTTTCATAAATTCATTCACCATGTATTTATTGAACCTCTAATATAGGCTTCATCCTTTGGATAATATGAAGAAATATGAGATAATCACTTTTTCCTAGAGGAACACCACACCCAGATTTCCTCTCTGGTGGAGTCTACCTTAGCATCTGGGCTGGGGAGGAAGACTTCATGTGTCTAAAGCAGAATTCTTGACTTTTCATCCCATCTTCTGCCTGCTTTTCTCTTCTGGAAATCTTTCCTATCACAATAAATAGCACCAATCCCTCAAACCAGAATTCTACAAGTCACCTTCTCTCCAGAACACACAGTCTTTCAATAAGCATGCCAGTTGTACTCCAAAATAATCCTTAATTCGTGAATTTATCATCATCTCTCCATTGCGTGCTCTCTAGCCCAAGCTACAGTTGTCTTTGAGCAGGTCAACTCTGCCTTCAGCACAGCTCGTGAACCGCCATCTCCATTCCTGTGTCACAAGAGCAAGCCACCATCAGCCTCACGGGACCTGTGCCCCTCCCCCCACGGCAGAGAGCCATCTTCCCAGAGCACTGTGAGATCACCACGTCACCAGAGCCGAAACCTTCCAAAGGCGTCCCCAGAATTACCTCTCCAGAAAGGCCATCCCAGGCCAGCTTAGCGAAAACCACTCTGCTTTCCTCTGCCCACCTGCTGTGCTTTCCCACCAAAGCATTTTCCCCTAGCACTCACCTTTCATTCAACTTACTTTACTTAACTGTTTTAAGTGGCTATTTTCTGTCCCCCCCCCCAATAAAAATGACATGCTTTAAAAGATAAAAATCCATGTATTCCCCAACACATACACTGGTGCCTGATACTCTGTAGGCATCCAGTAAACCTTTGCTGACTCCATGAGAGTGAGGGTCATAGCAAGGACTGGGCTGGGGCCATCGCTCTTACTGAAATACTTGTTCCTTTCAGTGCAGCCTGAGGAAAAGCTTACTTACTCTGTGCACTCTTCTCTGAAGGACCCCCTGTGCTGTGTCTGCCTCTCACACGTCAGTTTCGTGTTGGGAAAAGATGTGTTGGTGTGGCCTCCGCCGTCATCTTGTGCTGTCAGGCTTCTGTGTCCACCGGCACCGTGAGCGTTCCTTGCCGCTGGCAGATGAATGTGATTTTCAGCCATGAGAAAATAATAGAAGGTTCTTAGTTCTAGGGTATTCTAGGATTTTTCATAATGCTCACAATGACATAAAATAACTTCTGTTCTTTCATTTTATGGAAATGGCTCTGAATGTCATTAAAACACACATGTTTGTGACTAGATGGGTTTCAGTCCCTCACATCTTGTGTTAATCTTAGTTTTTAAATCCCACTGCCAGCCACTTTTGCCTGGTTGGACCACCCATGTTTGGGTTTCTCTGCATTCTTTTATGAATAGGTTCTTGTTTCAGTGGATTTTCTCCTTATCTACAAATATCTGTTTTCTACCTACAAGAAAAAACTTACCACACCGAGCACATGTTTATACTTCCCCATCAATTTGAATTTCTTGTCAGACTTTGTTTTCCTAATATGGGAGAACTCCTTAAATCAGTAAAAGGAATATTCTCTATGACTCTAGAATATGACTTAAGAGAGGAAAAAGGTACATTTCAGATTAGAAGCAGAGGAATTATGGGTATTTATTAATACTAGTAACTTCCCTTAGAGAACTTAAAAGGAGTGTTACTTCCCTCCCGTTTCCGCCGTTTCCTTTCTCAATCCCATTTACTCTGCCAAGCAAGACGTGCTTCCCGAGGCCAGCTCTCTGTCCAGCACTCGGAAAGGCATGGTGGGGCAAAGCAGGGGTTGCCCGACCATGACCGATGGCCCAAATCCAGCTTGCTGCAGGTGTTTTTGTTTTTATTTTTTATTATTATTCTACTACCATTGTCCCATAGTTCCCCCCTTTGCCCTCCTCTGCCTAGCCCACGTCTCACTCCCACAGTCCCGCACCATTGTCCACGTCCACAGATCATCTGTACATGCTCTTCGACTACCGGGTTGTCCAGCCTGTGGGCCACGTGAGCTCGGGTTGGCTGTGCCTGCAGCCCAACGCAAAATTGTAATTTTACTTAAAACATGATGAGATTTTTGTGTGGTTACATGTCACAATGTATTTAATGTATGGCCCAAGACAACCCTTCTTCCAGTGGGGCGCAGACATGCCAAAAGGTTGAACACGGCTGGGCCTAGTCCCTTCCCTTTCTTCCCACCTTTACTCCCCTCCCCTCTGGCCGCTGTCAGCCTGTTCCATGTTCCCATGTCTCTGGTTCTGTTTTTCTCATTAGCCAGCTTACACCATGCACCAGAATGAACTCAAAATGGATAAAAGACTTAAATATAAGTTGTGATACCATAAAAGTCCTAACAAAAAACAGAGGCAGTGAAATTTCAGATACCCCATGTGGCAATATTTTTGCCAATATATCTCTTAGGGCAAGGGAAATAAAGGGAAAAAGTAAGCAAATGGGACTACATTAAATTAAAAAGCTTCTGCGTGGCTAAAGAAACCATCATCAAAATGAAAAGGGAACAGACCGTATGGGAGAACAGATGTGCCGATATGTTGGACAAGGGTTTAAGCTGCAGGTGTTTTTAAAATAAAGTTTTATTGGAACACAGCTACATCTGTTTGTTTAAATATGATCTGTAGCTGCTAACATTCTGTAAGGGCAGGGTTGAGTAATTGTGGTAGAGAAAATATGGCTCAAAAAGCCTAAAATAGTTACTATCTGTCCCAGTACAAAAAAAGTTTGCCAAACCCTGGTATATAAAGCATGACATTCTAATAAAGTTTATAAATTAATTGGAGTGGTTATTAAAACATGGAGTAATTGATGAATCAGTAAGTGCCCACTTGTATGACAATGAAGAAAAGAGAGACCTCAGCATGGTGATTGGTTGGTAAATTTAATTTGCAAAAGAGCTGATTATTTCAGTATGTCAAAGTCCAGAAATTGTCCTTGTACTGCCTTTCCCCCTCATTCTGTGTTTGTCTTTGTTAAGTTCCAGATATGTTATAAAATTAAAAGATATTCAAAACTTCATTAGCAAAGCTTTTTGAAGCTCTTTGCCCCCCTTAACTCCCTCACAAAGATGCACTGGAGAAGTAGGTCAGGAAGATGCAATATTGTTCAGACTGTGCCTGCTCAACTATGTTTGAACAAGTGAAAAGTCATGCAAACTAGAAAGCAAGGAAATTTTGTGTAAATAACAGCTAATATTATCGAGTATTCGTAGTGTGCCACCTAGAAGGGTGTTTCTCAGCAGGAAAGATACCGGTGCTTTACAGAGTAAATGGTAGTGGGCATGTAAACCGCTTAGCAAGTGCCTGACACACGGCACATTGTACGCGCTTAATAAATCTTCACTTTCATTATTTCAAAGAAATTGTATAATTTCTTTCCGACACAGCTCTAACTATGCTAATATGCCTGAAAGAAAAACATAAATTAATTCTTGATTACGTCACTCTCTCAAGAATTAAGAAAATGTTTGTATTTAGGACATACATAACAGAGTGATTCACAGTAATGTAAAATTAGCTGTTGTTTCATCATTGTAGATACATTCATTTTTTAAATTTTGATGGTGCTGATTATCCATAATATCCCATTAATATCTTTTAAATATTAAGAGAAATTAACTGTAGTATATGAGGCTGTATATTAAGCTGCTGCCTTTTCTAAAAACTGCCATTTTACTTAAACATAAATTCTAAGAATATCACTCACTGCGTTTTCACACAGGAAGTGCACCTGTGCGGCCAGCACCGAGGCCAGGCCCACCTTGCCCCTCCCCAGGCCTCCTTCCAGCCACTGCTGGCCCCCAGCGGGAGCCGCTCTCCTGCCCTCGGAACAGACATTGTAAGGACTCGTGGAGGAGATGTTGGCATGTTCTTTTAATAAGTCCACAGACTCCTTTAGGCCTCAGAGAAGGATCTGCATTTTAAGAAGAGAATAGTCTTCTAGCACTGAAGTATTTCATGCTAATCATGTCAAAGTGCTTTTTATATCATCAGTAATGTTCTTTGACATGTTTAATATGAAAGCCTTCAAGGACAGACCATTATTTTCCTTTTAAAATAGAGTGAAGCAGGCTTTAACTAAATGAAAAAGTTCATGATTAAAACAACAACAATCGATCTGCTGTGGTTTCACGAGGATGCCCGTTAGTCGGTCACGCAAAGTTAGCCAGACACGGAGATGTGGAAAGTGAGTTTGAATGCATCTTTGTTCTGCCGTTACCCGTGCGTTTAGGTAATTTTATTTGGAGGGTTTTTGCTAATATCTGTGAGAGATTTCATATCTAGCCCTCCTCCGTGCTAATCTACCCTGGCAGTTTCTTACATACTCTGAATGATGTATGAAGATCAAAAAAAAATGCTTTGAAAGATGTTTCCTATTTATTAAGAGTTATTTCCCCATCCTATTTTTTTCTTTGTTTTCCTTCATGGCATATGTTTTTAAATTACTTAAAACAAGCAAACAAAAAAGGAGGTCATGACAATTTTTGTCCCACATGTTTCGTTTGGCCCGTGGTGCGTGGCCTCGACTGCCGGCCAAAGTGCCCGGAGCTCAAGCTGAAAACCAGAATGTGGTGGGGAGGCTTGAGATTTGAATTTGAGAGAAGTGCTTGTATTTTCCCAAGGGCCTCGTTAACAAGGGCCCACGCCCTCAATGTTACTACCAAAACCTTTTACTGACTTTTCTGTTTTATGAAATAGAGCATCATCTTATATGTGTACAACTTTAAACAACCTTCTCTTCCCTTTCAGCTGCCCTTTAAGAAAGTTTAACAGTAAGTCCTTCTCAGATTGGAAGTTTTGTTCTTGTTTAGTATCCCACAACACATGGTCACACAATAGAGTTTTGTTTTTTGGTATTTTTAAAGTTAGAAACAACCGTGATGTCCAACAAGAGAGGCCCGGTTAAATGAGGTCTGTTACAGCGGAGCACTGGGCATCCGTTAGGAAGCACGACATTCATCTGCATTTGTTGACATGATAGCAAAATATGGTCCTGTGTATTTAAATACATTTTTCTATGTATCTCTTTGTGTAGGTTGTATTATAAAATATATCTAAATAGCAAAAGACAAAGGTGATTGTCTTTGGGAGAGAGGACGGGAGAAATTTTGCTTCCTGCTTTATATTTCTTTTTTTAGAATATGTGGTATGTTGATGTCTTAGCTCTAAAGAGAGAAAATCAATTTAAATAGACTGCTATTTTCTTTTGTGCCTCTTTTCATATGTCTAGTATTTCAACCCTTATTCTTTAAATTCTCCAGAGCTCTGACTACAACAGCCTACCGATTTGTCTTGAGTGGGCTAGACAGGAGTGGACTGGGGTGAGGGTTTCCCATTTGAGCCGGGCTGTGCTTGGAGGGAAATGCTGACCAATGGCGTCAGTGCAAAGACTGACAGTGGTACCAGGGTCAGGGAGAGATCTTTAGCTCAGTTTCCTACTCATTCTTCTGGGTTTGTTTGTGGCTTTAATAGGATTAGGAAACATTTGCATTGAGGGTTTAGGAAAGTCTTTATACTGTTCAACTCTCAGAGCCACATAAACCCACAGTATTAGAAATGGGATACGTGTAAAGTCAGTAGGGTAAAATGAGTGCATATTCCTCGTTCTCTCCTTGTTTTCTGCTTGCAGAGGAAGGCACCCTGAGCCCGGGACAGAAATGTTACGTGTAGCCAAGGGCATATTTTTCAAGGAGACACAGTGGGATGTATTTTTAGAGAAGTTCTACCTTGTTAAGAAGTAAAGCAAGTCCCATTACAAGTGGTTTGCTGAAAATAAGACTAATAGAGAAAATAATTTCTCCCCTAAATATATTATCTTCACCATTATTTGCTAACTCTTCCATATGTGTTGTTTCTCAACCATGCTTTTTCCTAACTTTTGAGCCATAAAGATTAAAGTCATTCTTCCTGACTACAATTCAGAGACCCATATTACCTCTCGTCATTTAGGTGAATTTTAGTTGTAAGGTGTGACTTACACCCACAGTTATCCGAACCGGAGATAGGATTAACACCTCAGGAAACTAAGAATGCTAAGAAATAGTATCTAATTAAGACCTATGGCAGGTTGTGTTTTCCAGAATGGCCACAGTAGTGTTCCCAGTCCAACATTCTCTTGCCATCCCCCATCAATAAGCAGAGTCTGTTTCCCCTCCCCCTGAATTTGGGGCTAAGTTTTGTAACTGCCTCAACAGATAGAATGTGATGGATATGACATTGTGTGACTTCAAAGCTAGATCATGAAAGGTAATAAGGCTTTCTTCTACCTCTTTTTCTTTTTTGAAATACTCACTTGTGGAATCTCTCCACCATCCACAAACTAGCCTATGTGGTGGGCCCACCTGGGGAGCCCGCATTTAGAGGTACTGAGGCCTTCAGCCCCCAGCCAGCATCAGCCACCGTGTGTGAGAGTAAATGAGCTCTCAGTCGATTCTAGCTTCTAGCTTCCAGGTTCTCCAAGTAAGGTCCCAAGCATCTTGGAGCAAAAACAAGCTGTCATGGCTGTGCAGTATCCGGGTTCCTAACCCACAATTTTCTCGAGCAATAAATGGTTGCTTTATTCCACTGAGCTTTAGGGTAATTTGTTTTGCAGCCATACTAACTGGTACAGGGCCACTTCTCCTCCACTCAGAGACGGAAAAGGAGATATGTGCAGACAAGGGCAAATTGTTTTTGATAGACAATTTTATGTCTCCACAGCATGGCTTGGATTCAGAAATTAATTTTAAATAAGCACATGTAGCTAATATTTTATTTGAAATGCACAAAGAAGAATGACCAGAGGGCTAGTTATTAAAACCTGCCTGAATAAGCAGAGCATATACATCTGGAAGCCACTGAGAGGAGTCTTTTTTAGGTCCACTGAAGCACTGCATTGGGATTTGGAGTTTTGTCTACACTTGATTTCAGTGGGAAAGCCTTGAGTTCGTCACCTTAAATATGATGTTAGCTCTAGTTTTTTTGTAGGTAATATTTATCAATATGATAATGTTCCCCTGTGTTCCTAGTTTGCTGAGAATTTTTATCATGAATGGGTATTGGATTTTGTCACCTGCTTTTTCTGCATCTATTGATATGGTCAATGTTGATTTCAACAGCCTGTTGATGTGATGATAATATCAGTTGATTGTTGAAGCTGAACCAGCCTTGTACACCTTGGAAAAAATCTTGCCTTGGTCATTGTGTATAATTCTTTTTAAACTTTTTTTTTTGGATTTTATTTGCTAATATTTTGTTGAGAATTTTTACATGTTCTTGAGAGAGAATAGTGAGTCATCCTCTTTTCTTAACAATGTCTTTGTCTTGTTTTGTTATACAGGTAATGCTGCCTTACAGAATGAGTTAGGAAGTATTCTTTCTGTTTCTGTTCTCTCAATCCATATAACCTTTAAAACTGTTAAATATTTTTACAAAATATTTTACTTACTTATTTTTAGAGAGGAAGAAAAATGTTGACATGAGAGAGAAATGTCAATTGGTTGCCTCTCGTACGCCCTCGATCGGGGACATGGCCTGCAACCCAGGCATGTGACCTGACCGGGAACCAACCCACAACCTTTTGGTTTGTGGAATGACACCCAGTCCACTGAGCCACACCAGCCAGGGCAAGACTACTAGATTTTACTAGGAAAGGGGTAGGACCTCCAAATGTTCAGCGAATATAATTCGAGTTTTAGTTTGGCATACTTAGATTTCCTAGATTTTTAACGCATACAGTTATATTTGGCATCATTATCTTGGTATTCCTGGAGACTTTAAACTCCATAGTGTTCTTTATTTGGAGAAATCTAGATACACATCAATAAAACTATCTTAATTTTTCATTCAAGTGTAGTAATACCCATGAAGTAAATGACATGGTAAGCCATTTGAGTGGGCCATACCTGTGGCATTTCAATAAGGTAATAGTTTACATCTGCTGAACTGGGCAGACTGTCAGAGGAAATTGAGATGGGCATTATTTAAGGTTTGCAAAACTCTGCATATGTACTTTAGTGGCTTTGTACACTTCTGTTCCAGCAGGAAAACCCAAAGAGTGTTCAGAACAGATACTTTATTTTTTTAAATTGTTGTTCAAGTACAGTTTTCTGTCTTTTACTCCCATCCCAGCCCCCCACACAGATACTTTATTTTTATTATGATTATTTTATTGGTAATCACTGGCAAAAATGGCCAGATACTGTGTTACTTTCCATAGGCTGCCTGGGGCGGCGGGGGGAGCTCAGTCCAGTCTGGCCCCTGTGCTGCAGGGCCTGGGCCTGGGATGGCCCCCTCTGCGAGCCCAACACCAGGTGCAAGGGCTGCTCCCCACACAGGTGCCAAAGGTACAGTAAGGTATCTTAACTACCCCCCCAAAAATGGTTTGTATTTGATTTAACATACATCATTTAGATTTCTTGATCCTTTCATTCCGTTGCATGTCATTTGTTTGCATTAAAGCACAAGATGAGGAGGAGTTTCAGTGCGTTGGCTGCACTGCCTGGGTCGGTGGGCCCTCAGGTGCTGTGCAGCAGGGAGAGCGGACGTCTCGGGCCTGCGCTGCTACTGTACCTGGTAGTTGAGGGGCATGTCAACCGCCCTGGACTCTATGAATACCTATTTTTTAAAGATTACATCCCAACCTTCATTTTTCCTACTTCCTAATTCCAATGCCTTTTATAATGTTGCTTGGTAAACATTGGTTACATAAAACATTTTAAGTTACTTTGCCAGATTTTCTGCTGAACCTTTCTTACCTATAAATACAGGTGAGAAATGGAAATTTTTTATCAATTGATAACATTTATCAATTGCCTTGGAATTTTAGTTTTCAACCATTTGCTTGTTTTAGATCTCCAAAAAACAAATACAGTAGGTCAATGTTCCTTAGTTGACAAGAAAGGTGAATAACTGAAATAGAAACAAAAGTTCTATATTTACCTCCTAGTAACAGAAAGTAGAAATAGTGGTGGTGTGATCAAGTTCAAAGTAAGCAGTTTAGAACTAGTTCATAAGCTTAACAAAGTCATGAAGAATTCAGGATCCTTCTGTCTGCACTTTTTCTGTCTTTAGCACTACGTCATTTAGCTTACGTCTTTAAGGCTCCAGAACAGCAATGGAAACTCCACTAAACACCTTTGTGATGGAGGGAAAAGGTAGAATGAAAGATGCAAAAAAGGAAAAAGAATTTAGGGGAGATGCCTGTCCCACTTTTAAGGAGCTCTCTTGGCGATCCTCCATTCACATCTCCTGAGCTGCCCCGAGCTAGCAGGGAGTCAGGAATGGTGGCCTGAGAATGTTCACGCTGCTCCTAGAACTAAGCTGAAATGTCATTTGTAAGAAAGAAATGAAGAATGGATATTAGGGAGAGAACTTGAGGGCCTTGCCATAATCCCTGGCTTCTTATGTCTTCTGTTCGGTAGGTCTTTAATGTTAATTATTTTTTAGCGTCTTCTATTTATTTGAGCAGGTGTTATTTCCACTTTTAATAGCCATGTTGAGCTTTCTTAATTGAAAGCACTCCTCCTTTACTTGTTTACAAAAAAGAGGAAGGTTAGGATTTTTTTTTTGCATTCCTCAATCCAGCTGGGAGGCAGCAATGGATTTTAAGAGGACTGACAGGGTGTTTTCCCACTTGGTTCCTTCAGTGGGATAAGTCTGTTTAAAAATGTGCCAGACAGATGGTATTGTTTTTTTTTAATAAGGTTTCAATGATCAAGCGCACACCGTAAAATCCTGAATGACGAGGAAGAGCAATCCTGTTTATTTAAAAGGAGAGGGAAAAGGGTAGTCACACTAGCTTTCATTTGATTAAATGGTGTTTTGTTCCATCGGTTTAATTTTGGATACTGAGGGTTTCCTAATGAGAATCAGGTATGCATCACAGCTGTGGCTAGCTCACCCTTGTGAACTGAGCCAGATTTATCAGCAGTGGAGATGTGAAGATAAGCAAACAGATAGTCTAAGCTTCGAAGGTACTGCAAGGTGAGATCCACACCTCACATCACCTTTATGAACGTTTCTCCTTTTTTTGTATGGACCTGGAAGGAACTAGTCTATTGTTTTTATATACAGCCACTGACCTTCACAGATTCTTTCAGGCACGTGTATTTAATGTGCCAGTTTTTCGTAAGTGTTTCTGTTGCATTTCAGGGAACCATTTGTGTGTTAATGGAACAGCAACTTTCCTGAACCTACTGTTTAGGAAGAGAAGATAATTACATGTTTCAATGACTGTATCTACAGGGCTTTGGGCATCTTGACAGGTTTTTGTACTAGTGTATGCAATGCAAGAAACCCCTATGTATTTATAGCAAGACAGATACTGTGCCAAGGCCCCCAGCCATAACTGAAGTTCTTATCTGAGAAGGTAGTGTAGTACTGCAGTTTAGTGAACAGGTTTGGAGTCATGCACACCTGGATTTGAATCCTAGCCCTTCCTCTTGGGCAAGTTATAACGCCTCTAAGGCTCAGTGGCCTCATTCATAGACTTTTGAGAGAATAAAAATGAGATAATACATAGTTGCTTCCCAATGATGTCCTGCACTTGTATAATTCCCTCCCCTTGAGCTTGGGCTGGACTGAGCGGCATTGGGTTGTTGTGAGATTGTGGCTTCCACGTTGAGTGCTCTCTCACTCTCCTGGTGTGCTCACGCTCACTCCCATTCTCTCTTGGATTGCTTGCTTTGGGTGAAGTCAACTGCTGTATATTAGGCAGCCTTGTGAAGAGGCTCACAGGAGCTGTGTTGGAAGTGGGTGTTTTGAGGTCTGTTGACAGCCACTGAGTGAGCTTGGAAGCAGATTCTTCCCCAAGTGAACTTTGAGTTGACTAGGGTCAGCCAACAACTTAATTGCAACCCCTCAGGAAAGACCGTCAGCCAGAGGCACTCAATCAAGCAGCATCCAGGTTCTTGACCCACAAACACTAAGCTGATAAATACTTACTGTTTTTTGTTTTAAACTACTGTGTGAGGGGTGATTTGTTACACAGTAACTATAAGTAATACAACACATAAGAAGGTTCACCCGTGCTTAGGGGACAGCAGACATCACCAATCAAGAATTAGTAACACTATTCTCAAAACAAGAAAAGATCAAACTCAATCCAGCATTACAGGATTATTCATCATGCACCGTAAATCGGTTCCGATAAATGTGTGTAGAAAGCTCAAGAATGAGCCTTGTGGATTGTCCCTTGCCTGCTTTTGTAAATTGAAACTTATGAGGAAAATGTATCAGTCATTTGAGAATTTTCAGATAACACATTGCTGAGAGTCAGTACCGAAGGGGAACAGTCACGTGCAGATATCGTTCCTTGGATTGGCACAAAAGAGTTGATAAAATCTTTAAAAGTCAAGTCGATAAAAGTGCAACAGTTTGTGTGTGTTACTTGAACAGTTTGTTATTTAATAATATTTTGGGATCTTCATGCTAATTTAATTTTCAAAAGGCCATCCTATGCAATATTTGCACTAAACAAGATCTCAAAAACATTTGTAGAGAAAAGTTATTCATGGTTTGGGAGCATGTCACACATTGTATTAAAAACATTCTGTGTAACAGTCAATTAAAACCAGGTAGCCCCTCTTGCCACAATCAGTCCTTCTCATATTTGAGATAAACTCTTTACTTGCGATTCAACTCTAGAAAGTAGGAGGCAGAGGGCATTCATGCGGAAATACAACCCTTGGATCAGAGCCCTGAGGGAGGATTTCTGGGCATCTCCTATGACCATTTCATGTACCTTAACTTTTTCCTAAAATTTCCCTCAATCTCACGCTTTCTTTTTAAAGTGTTTTGGAAATCTTTAGATTTTTTTTGGAAGTTGTCTAAATGAGGAGTAAAGCAGTTATTACTGGGATTCTTTTCTTTTCAGTTTCATTAAACTTCACCTATGGAATCTTATATTAGAAAGAGTAGTACCCACTATCAGGCAAGTAAAAGTGCAGCCCTCACTGACTACTACAGTGGACCTCTTCCTGGCTAATTGCTGTTGCTCGCTTGTAGAGATGGATAAGACTGTATTCCAGGGAGGGGTGCCTGCACATTGGAGTCTGGAATACATATTGGTTTATTCTGCCCAGATGATTTAGTTAAGAGCAAAACCGAATATTCCCATTTCCCATTGGATTCTATGGTAGTTTGGAATAAAAAGGCAGAACTGCCCAAATATGTAGAATTTATTTTAGATGATTCAAAAGCAGAGAATTTACTTACCCTAAGACATCTTAAAACAAAACAAGACAAAAAAAAAAAAACCCAAAACCCGTTTTTAAGTTGTGGCCAGTAGGGTTTAAGACTCATTTTCATTTACTCCAAAAGAGCATCTGTAATTCATCTTGTGCATGCTAGAAAGTTACACAGCCTCTTTGTATGTTGACATTTTTGAAATATATAGTCAGGCTTGAAATATACTCTTAAGTTGAAAAGTATTCTCAAAGAGAACAGGATATGTCAACTCTGGATTGCAAGTCGTCATGGGATGCGAATCATGGCCTGGAAATATTCTGATAAAGAGGTTAGGTCTGTATTTTCTGAGTTCAAGGTTGAGGCAACTGGCACTGCCTTAGTTCTAACCACTGCCCCACCTATGTTGAATCTTTTAGTCGGAGTCGTTCTGAACGTGGATTGTGTATAACACTGTTACCCTGAAGTTGGCTCGCAGTCTCTCCAACGTGATTACCCTGATGGCACAGTTGTATGGCCAGGGAGGGGACTCCCTGTCTAAGCTTCAGATTTACATAACATATAGGGATACATAACATATATCCCTCTAGAAATCACATTAACTTATTTGAAAATATAAAGAAAAGACTTTTAAAAGAGAAACTCTTTATGGTTAGTGTACCAGTAATAAAATAGATTCTATAGAACCTCCATTAAGGCAACCATAATGTCACAGATAAGTCTAAATTTTCTGAGGCTGATATGATGAGACGTAGAGTTTGAAGAGAGAGGAGGAAAGTAAAGATAGTGGTGTTTAGAGGGGAAATGTTTAAATGTTACAATAAAAATAATCACCCCTTGAGAATGACTTGCTCTTTCTTCTTCATGTCTTCAGCCCTTGATATGGTAATTTCATACAGTGACAATTGTATTACAATTATGTTTGTATATTAAGTTTAAAATTGACCCAAAACCCACTTCCTTCATGTTACATCAAGATTAAAGGCAGCAAAATCACGTCACCCAGAATAACGTTCAGCGCCTTTCTGGTCGAAGTGCGGGCCCTCCAGGGGTGTCTGATCTTTCCATTGTCCAAACCTGAGTGAGGCCATAAAATCTACTTGATATGCAGTAGGGTTTCTTAAGCAGAGATAACCTCAGATTAGTATGTTTAAAGAAGTATACATATATATATATATATATATATTTTAATGTAGAAGGACATATTGGGTTGGTGAAATTGGTCTCTTAACCACTCAGAGCACCAGCTGACCACAGCTGTAAAATGGAGATGGTAGACTCAGCAGTCTCAAAATCCCTGACATTAAGATTTCATGGTCACGCATTATTAAAGGGAAGCCTAATCAGTGTAATCTTCTTCCCATATTAACAATTTCTTTTGAGTCTCAAGAGGAACCGATGTGTCCGAAACGTGCTTTGTCCGTGCACGCACACGCGCTTCTGAGGCCGCGCGCCTGACAGACGCCTCAGGCCCCAGAGAGCCACTGCGGCTACGCACGGGCGCCCCGAGAGGTTCTGCGGGAAAGGGGCCTTTTGATCTTACGTTTCCCAAACTTAACTAAAAAGCCTTGTATTTATTTATTTTAAACAAAACACCTTCTACGTAGAAATGGTGTTTTGTACATTGTTGGGAGCGCTACTCTGGTATACAGGGGCCTCGACAGTATGCAGAAATCATCGTCAGTCCTCTCCCGGGGCTGCCGCCACAGCACCACAAACTGGGTGGCTTAAAACAACAGGAATTTATTATCTCACTGGTCTGGAGGCTAGAAGTCCAAAATCAAGGTGTTGGCAGGGCTGTGCTCTCTCCGAAGGCTCTAGGGCACATCTGTTCCATGCCTCTCTCCAGTTTCTGGTGTTGCTGGCAGTTCTTTGCATTCCTTGGTTTACAGACACATCACTCCAATCTCTGCCTCCTTCTTCACATGGTGTTCTTCCCTGCATCTGTGTTTTTGTGGCTCTTTTTATGAGGACACCAGTGACTGGATTTAGAGGCCACCCTAATTCACATGGATTCCTCTTAAATTACCTCTTAATTATATCTACAAAGACCCTATATTCAAATAAGGTCACGTTCATAAATCCAGAGGTAAGAACTTGAACATATCCTTATGGGGGACACAATTCAACCATCACAATAAATATCTGTCCAACCTCATATCCCATGTTCCTTTGCCAGATCCTGTGTTAGAGTTCCCAGGGCTTAGTCTTCTGACCTTTTCTCTTTTATCTACATCCGTTACCTAGGTAATCTCATCTGTGCCTTCTCCACGCCGATGATTTATTGCTAGCCCTGATCTCTGCCCTGAATTGCAGGCTCTTGTAATCCAATATTTCTGACATATTTAATAGGATTAGACAAACTAACCATGTTCAAAACAAAACTAATTTTCAACTCACTGTAGGTCCAGTTCATCATAACTCAGTAAATGACACCATCATTCAAAGAATCACCTTTATTTCTCTTCATTCACACTTTCAATCCTTAAGCTACTCAGGTTGGTCCTATCTCAAAATATGTCCCAAATCTGACCTGCTGCCAACAATTTGGTTAACCATATATCTTTCCCAGACCAAAAGTCTTCTAGCTGGGTTGTCTTCTTCCACTCTTGTGTCTCTACAACCTGTGGTTCCCAGTAACAAGGGTGATAGTTCTCAAACACACAGTCACACTCCTGCTGAAAACCCTCTTCCCATGACCTCTAGTCCCCCACATGCTCTGGCCATCACCCATTTCTCTGATCCTCTGTCCCATCAGTCCTCCTCCCCCTTGCTCATTTTGCTCCATTCTTGTTGTATTTATTGCCAGTAGTCAGTCAAATCAAGCCTGAGCCACTTTTGGAGTTTTCTCTTGCAGTTCCATCCACCTTGAAATCTTCTGATGTTTTTGTTTGGTTCCTCTCCTCCCTAACTTCACCCAAGTCTCTTGTTACTGCCTTCTTCGGTGGTTTTCTCTAATCATCTCCCCAATGGCTGTCCCTCAGTCTCTGTCAAACCCTTTTTCCTACTTTATTTTTTATAGTACTGATCTCCATTAATGTGTTTGTCTCTTGAAACTAAAATTACATAAAAGCAAAAAATTATCTTGTTCACCACTATGCTTCTAGTGCCTAAAACAGTGCTTGGCACATAGGAGGCACTAAATAAATATTGTATAAATGGGCAAAGGAAAGACTGTGTGAATATTCTTGGCAGGCTTTCTCCTCTAGACTCAAGCCCCCTTCCTCTATGTCTCTAAATAATGTCTCCTTTCTCAGTGTTTCTGCCTTTGTTCTCGCTAACCTGTCTTCCTAGTATTTCTCTTGTGTATTGCTCCTCTGTGTCTAAGGAAATGCTCCTGATACTCTGAGAGCCGGAGCAGGTTCCACCTCTGTGCGTTCTCTGCTGTGCTGTCCCACCGTGATGTCCCCACACTCTGGTCTCCCATTGGACTCGGTCTTCACCGACACGTCAGCACCTAATTATTGCATTTGTATCTCTCCAGAAAGATATAAACCTCTTAAGGACAAGGGCATTATTGTGTACTTTTTTTTGCCCATGCCTCAGCAGTAATGCACAAATAATGAGCATTCGTGACTGTTACTGTCAACTAGTTGACTAATTGATTGTCTCAGTCTGAAACACGGAAATGAAATAACAGCTTGCGTGTGTTTGTTTGTGGCAGGGTGTATAATAGAGTCAGAAAGAGAGGCGTTTGTACCCAAATAACAATGTTAAAAGAGTAACAACTGTAATAAATAAGAGACTGAAGAACTATTTTGTTTCTTATCAAAACATAATCAATCGTATTACCCAATATGATGATGTTAATTGGAAAATTTGCCTAAGTAATTAAAGTTCCAGATCATCATACTTGACCTTTCTTCAGTGCCCATGAGGGAACTTGTTAGTGAACGTGAAAACTGAACCCATCAAATGTATTATTACTAAACCGACAACATTTGTGTTTGAGTGCCTGTCTGTCGGTGGAGTTGCTGAATATCCATTCTAGCTTTTTTGAAAAGTTAGATCACTTTTTAATCATCAGTTTAAAACTTTAGGAGGGAAGGTTGTAAAAGTAACAGTGATAATGATATAGCTAATATTTTCACTTCTCTTGATATATCTTGTTGGGAGAAGCCCAAAAGACATTAAAAATCACAATTAGTTCTAAGTATTTTTTGTGTATATATACATATATATCATATAAGATATAGGTATATCTACATATAAGATCTTACATATAATGTTATATATAACATATAAGATATAGATATATACAAGAGTATATATTCAAAAGCAGTGTTTCAGATCTCCTGTGATGTAAACAGCATTCTTAACAGCCCCATTAAAGTAAGTCCCATGTGTTTGCCATTGGTTTTGAATTTGCTCTCTCACCAGTATAAATTTGCCATCCCTCATATCCATTATACTGCGTTTTGGTGATGAGGGATTAAAACCAAAGGTCTAGAGATGTTTTGTTTTTCTTTTTTCTGGTTTGTTTTTTTTTTTATTTTTTGGCTATGGCATGACATACTAATGGAAAGATAAATCTAACGTAGGGAGTTATTGGGAAGTCGTGTGTTCTTTTTTCCTCCTCAGCTTATAAATATTAACTTTTAGCAAGTAGTATGCTTCTAAATTGTTTTTAACAGGATACCAGCAAACAGAAAAGATGATAAAGAGGGGGAAAAAAGGTTCATAAAGCCCCAGTGTCTATTTCAGAGACTTAAGAATTTCTAGTTGTTTTTATTTTTCAGGTATCTGAAAGAGCTGAATAGCAGCTGAAACAACAGAAAATGGGAGGGAAAACAAAGCAGTTAGAGCTACCCTATTAAGAAGAGATTGTAAACCCATATCCGAAAATGTTTGCCTACTCTAGATGTAATACTGTCCACGTGAACTCGCAGGATACAGATCTTTGATTCACTTTGAAATGAAAGCCACAAATGCAGAACTAAGCCCCCACTTTTAAGGGGCAAAAAGAGTTCAATATTTTGCCAAAATTCTTCTTGCTTCAATAAAGGATAATAAGGTCATGCTTAATAAAACAGAAACTGTTGAAATTCAGTAATTTGCCAAGAACATCAGTTTAATGTTCTTGTTTCCGAGAGAGGAATTCGCCGTTTAAGTGAGAGAAAGGTCTCAAGGGTCCCCTCACAGACATGACCTTACGTGCCGCGCCCAGGAAGGACCCACCAAACCGGAAGCTCGGCACTGTGATGGCCCATTTTATCTTCATCCCCACAGAGTATCAGTGCCCCCTCATTGCTGCTTAAAGTGTCGAGCCCCGGCTTGCTGAGTGGATCCTTGCCACTGGACGCCTCTGGGAGGCATGGTGAAAGATGTGAGTGGGCCTTGCAGCTGCCTGAATGAACCCCACACCCGGTGTCCCTCACCCTGCAGTCACTCATCCCAGAGCAACTGCTAACACAGGCGAGGAAAGGCACTTGGTGTGTTCAGATAAAAATCTGCGAAACTCTTTGTCCTCATACATATCTTCGCTCTTTTTAAAATTATGGAATATTCATTCTGAATGCATAAATCCAGGTGATTATTATTACTCAGCAATAATCACTGGCTGACTGCTATACAGGCATCTGGTGAGTTTGTGCTGTATACCCTCAAAAGGAGAACAGCTTCGTCTTTATATAACATCCATACATTTTAAGAGAGTAAGTCACAATTGTTTTTCATGAAACTCCTGATGGTTCTAGGGGGCTTCTAAAAGACTTGAATTATTTGCTAATACTTATAAGTCATGAAACATAGTAATAGTAAAACAGACATCCATGAAGCAGCCTCCATAACGGACTTCTGCCCCTCATCCTGCCTGACACTGCCCTCCGAATGAAACTCCAGTACAGCTGTTCTCAGTTGCATAATTTCCTTGCCTTGGAAAGGAAATTATGATAGCCTATTGATGTAACTCAAAAGAATATACTTTTGAACTTGGCCTGGTTTTCTTGCTTTATGAAAAAAGGATATCAGAGAGTCTGTAGACTGATCACTTTCTTTTTAAATCCAGTTTTGTTACAAGTGTTCACTAATCTATATTTATCTGAAATATTTGACGGAATGGTTAATATGGTTGTTAAGATGTGATATATTAAGATTTGTTATGAAGTGTTAGTAATTAAGACGGCCTCATATTTCTGAAGGGTCAGGGAATTGTCTGTGGGAGCAGAGTAGGGGCAGGGAGCCCAAAGACAGTTTCAGGCATATATGGACTCCTGATTCGTTACGGAGGCAACATTGCAGGTAACATGTGCTTACTTTTCAGCACCTTCTACAAGATATACTAGCACATGTGCAGAGGTCTGTGTTAAAGGATGTTTGTTACAGCACTGACTGCAATGGCAAAAGATCAGGAACACTCCGAAAGTCTATGAATAAAATGATTTATAAATAAATAGCAAAATATCTATTGTATATTAAATTATAAATATATAATGGAAAACTGAGCAACCATTTAAGAAGAGAAAACAGGCCAAAATGATCTTCTCATACATTGTAAGTGGTCCTGATAAATTGGTACCCTCACTCTGGGAAGCAGTTTTACAATCACAATTTAAAATATGCAAATCTTATGACCTAGAAATTCCACATATTAGAATCTGTGCAAGGGCCATTGAACATATTCTGAAGGGAGCGTACTCATCCTGTAAATTTCTTCAGTGCTTTAGAGCGAGGCAGAATTGCAGTGAGCACATGTCTGTCAGTGGAAGTGTGGCTGAGTAAATCATGGGATACACTCAAGCACTTTCTTAAAAATGAGGTGGGGAAAACTTCCAGTAATGACAGTAGAACTAACTGATTGTGTGATCCTTCCCGTGGTTACGATCATAAGATCTGGATGAAGTACTTTTAAAAACCAGTCCTTAAATGCTTGAAAGCATCCCAAAGTAGACAGAAACTACTGGAAATGGACTGGAAGTAGGTGTTGTTGGTAGAGTCTTCTCTATTATTTGAACTTGGACCAAGTGCAAAATCATCTCAAAAACTGCAATATTTAGATTTTAATCTGTTTTACATAGATATTAAAATAATTTTAAAAATTCCACTTTAATCCCTACATATCTTTTAGATTAGGTTAAGCATGTTTCATTTTAAAAGTGCATCTATCATTTCACAGTAGATTGCCTTGATCTATTAAGCTTAAATGTTTATTGATTCATTCAATCTCAGCGAATATTTTATGAGTGTCTCACATGTGCCAGACCCTCTTCCAGATGCTGGAGTGCATGAGTCCGTCAGACAGACATGGTCTCCGCTTACCCGGGGTTTCCAGTGCAAAGAACTGCCTTGTTTAGTAGCGATTTATAAACAAAAGGTATATAGTATTCACCAAAAAGGTGTCATTTGAGAGAAGAGGGGAAAAATGAGGAAAAAGGATAAGCAGAATCCTATTTGTGTACATGTATTAAAATCCCCAGATATTACAATTTAAGGGAATCTTAGTAGTGTTCAATCTTTTCACATGAGTATTTGCTAAGTATAATGCATTCTTTTCTTATTAATTTTTAGGATACTTCAAAATTTTAATCTTCTTTCAGTCTTTTTGAATATCAGTGGATTATAGAAGTGTAATTCTATACAGAATTCATTTTTGTATTTGTCTTATTGTAGTTTTATGTAGGTGGGAATTTGTGCAAAGGACATGTTGACTTTTAGGTAAATATCACAGGTACATATTTTGAGATGGGATTTATGTGGCTTTCTTTTGAGTTCCTTCATTGTAACTATAGATAATGATGTGTTGTCATTCGTCACTTTTACACATGGGCACATTTTTTAGGGCAGAACAGCTAGAAACTTTTTGTAGTGTATTCAATAATCCTTACCATGCTGCAGGTTCTTTATGACACATTATTCAGTGTCTACTTTACTTTATTAATTTGTTATTGAAGCATTAAATAATCCTAATAAAAAATCTCTAACTCCGCAGGAAGACCAAGTCAAATAGTTTCTATAATCTCAAATATTTCTTAAAGTACATCTTTTCCAAAACTTTCTCTAATTTCAGAAAATTGTTTATCTCCTCCCTTATCCTCTGTCTCACTCAGCCCTGTCTGTGATGTAATCGGGCCATTTTTTTCTGTGCTGTGTGTTTCTTTTGGTTTTTCCATTTGTTTCATTTATGTGATCTTTGTGAATGTTTGATCTGTAAATTCACCAAGAACTAGCATTTTACACTATTATATATACCTTTAAATCATGCTGATCAAATTTTTTGTATTCCTGCAATAACTGAGTAGTAGCATAACTATAAAATTGTAATGATTAGCATCTCACCTTAGATAATAGCCCAGGGTCCCTGAGTTTACCGCACTGTTTGGTTTTCTAAACCACCATGTGAACGGCTTCTTGAGTGGGCCTCGGTGACATAATATTCTTTATCCCCCAACTAAGTGTATTTTTTCCATTTCTCTCTCTTTCTCTTTAAAAATAAATTGACAGCTCGACCAAGTCATCCGCCAGAGGAGCCTGTCCAGTTTGGAACTGTTCCTCTCCTGCGCTCAGAAGCAGTTAAGCGCTCTGATAGCCACGGAGCCAGTTGACGTTGACTAAAGAGAGCACGACAGGCCGGCCCACACTGGTGACAGATAAATCATTAGACCTCTAAATACATGCTGTGAATGATACAGACGCTCTTGTTTTCTTTCCACATCTTGGATAATTGATTTTCACTTCAAGGATAAGCCAAAACAATATTTAGAACTATCAAGAGATCTAATTTATTTCCTTTTGTTTTCTCTTTTATATTTACTATTATTTTAGTAGTACTAGTAGTAGTAGCAGCAGTCGTAGTAGTAGTAGTAGTAGTAGTAGTAGTAGTAGCGTCAGCAGCAACAAAAAGTATGATGTGACTCAAAAGCCATTGAGAATTGCCACATTACCAAAAGTTAATCAGGTAAACCTTATAGCCTCTGGTGGCCTGTTCCATTGTATTTGGCAAAAGTAGTAAATATCTTTACTTACTGCTTGACAGTGACTCGATAAGATGTTAGAATGTAATCATACGTTTACTTGATTTTGAGGATAAAAACAGCATGGATTTCAGTATCTCCTGATATCACCACACTTCTTGAATAGGATCTGTTCTTGGTAACATTGAAAACACTAAAGATTACTATATTAATTCAACTGTGATCCGATGTACCACTTAAATGAGTATGTGTGTGATATATGCTTATTTCCTCTTTCTGTTCTTCAAAGTCACTATAAATCACTAGTCATTTTTTAAACAAATCATGCCATGAACTTCATCTCTAGAAAGGGAATGTGACTTAACCATTTATATGAAGTCAGATTCATATAAGAATATGAAATTCTTTCCCAGAATTTCAGAATGTACTTAATTCATGAGCAATGTGCTTCAGTGCAAAATCATGAGTTTTTTAAATATCAAAACTAAGTGTTGTCATTAAAATTATGTAAACATTCTGTCTTGTTTTCAGAAATGCTTTTATTTTCATGGGCCTTGTACTCTTCTGGAGTATCAGTATAATAAAAAGAGCTTCACAAACTTATTTGGTTATTTTTTTTATCCTTTCTTTTTAAGTTAATTCTTTCTTTAAAAAAATTGTTCTGCCCTGAATTGGTAGCTCTATTGATTAGAGTGTCATCCTGGTACCCCAAGGTTACAGGTTCGATCCCTGGTCAGGGCACATATAAAAACCAACCAATGAATGCATAGATAAGTGGAACAATAAATCAGTATCTTGTTCTATCCATCCCCTGTTCTCTCCCCCACCCTCCTTTCTCTCTCTGTAAAAAAAATCAATGAATAAAAATTTTTACAACTTATGTGTTCATGGATGATGATGTTTTAACATATACCCTAAAAACTTACAATAATATGTACTGAAAATATTTAAATGTGAATAACTAGTTTTCTCTTACACATTTAAATAAGAGATTAAAGCAAGAAAAGCAGGTCATTGACTGAAATGCAGCATAGGAATAAAAGGAGAAGGCTTTGAATTTTGGGACAAGCCAATCACGCAATGTTATGGTCATATTTAAAATCACTTGACCAAAAAATAAAAGAAGAAAGAAAATCACTTTATTTTTTGCCATCAAACTTAAAATGATAAGATATTTACAACTTAACTCAGACATGACTTTATATGAAAAGGAAACACTGAAGGTCACAAACCAAGACCTTAGGCTACGATCCAGAGATAATGGAAATATCAAGAGAACGTGATAGTCTGCACCTCTCTTTCATCCCTACCACCACAGAAAGATTTTTCTTCTTCCATTTAGGGTTCAGCTTCACTGTTGACATAGACTAACGGTCTGAAGTAATTTGGAACAAATTAATACCAATCAGTCTGAGCATTTGCAGAACAGCTACCATGCACAACCATAAACTCTTGGATTGCTGAGGTACTTTTCCCCCCTCCATGCTGCCCTTAAAGATAACTGAGAATAATCATCTGGGCTTAGAGTTATTTGTTAAATACATAAATTATTCCAAGTCAAATTAGCTAATATATTGCAATGATGTTCAAGTTACAGAAATCCACACCTAGACCTGCATTTGTTTTTGCTCTGACGATCCAAGGGCATGGTCCACCCCAGGCGGTGTTCACCGAGAGAAGCAGATGGTCAAGCACTGTGCTGTGACCAGAGGTGAGGGGTTTTTCCTGAAGTGTGAGGCCAAAGTCTCCAAAAGAAGCAGTATATTTTGTATCTAAAACTTTCTTTGCGTATGGTATGATTTTCTTAACTCTTTTTACACAGCGTCTTCTGCCTTTGTGTTTAAGTGAATAAGGCACCATCTTGAAAGGCTGAGAGTAAGAGAGCCATGATAGTTTGGGAGTGATAAAGCCACTACCAAACTGTGACTCTTTCTTTAGCAACATGCTTAAGGGTTCATTAATAGAAAGGATTCATTTCCCCCACCAAAAAATGAGTGTCTGCTTTGTGCCAAATGTTTTCACATGTTGTTTCAATAACCCTGTGACGTTAAAAGAACCTTAGGAAGCAGATGATCGGCGTATACAAGTGGAGAGGATTAGATATTTATTTACTTGCCCGTGATGACCAGGTAGAGTTGGGATTCAACCCCAGAGCTTTCAACACTCAGCTTTACTCTTTCCAGTACTCTGGAGAGACCTAATATTCGGAAGTTTCTATCCCATGTAGACTTATCACATTAATATTTTAAGACAAAAGCTATCTAGTTCTTCTTGTAAACCTATTTGGAATTCTAGGTCGGCCACATTCTAACTGTGGACCGTTGGACGAGTTGCCTAAGCAATCTGAGTGTCAGCCTTCATGTTTGTGAGGTGTATATAGCAACTTTTATAAGCTTTCTGTGAAAATTAAATTAAGCTTGTAAAATGCCTCACATAGCTGACCTCGCTGCTGTGGCCACCAATTCACAGTAATTCCCCTTTCTCTGAGAACTGCCCACAAAGTACAGGTGTGGTTGCCCACAAACAACTGGCTAAACAGTATAATTCTGCCCCTCTGACCTTGACTGACTAATCCGCAGACGGAGATCCCATCCCAGCCGGGCCCCCTGTCACAGGGTCAGACACTTCACCTACTTTCCCCTGGGGAGACAGACGTGAACTCTACTTCCGACATCAGAAGTCTCCTGATCGTTGTGTTTCCTGAGTCTTGGATTCTATGAGATAACCAAATGTTCTTCTAATATGCCAGCACCACTTACTTTTTTCCCCTGAGTCTGCCAGAGCCAGTTTCTATTACATGCAACCAAAAAAAATATTACCCAAGGCAATCCAGCACAGAGCCCAGCACTGAGCCCCTGGATACTCGGCGCTTGTCAGTTCTTCATTTCCTCCACCGTCCTAATCCAACATGGGAACACTCCAGTTTATTTTAAGGGATGTTAAAAATATAACTGAACCAAAGCCCCTATTGTCTAACAAGGCCAAGTAAATCACAGATACCTAAAACTATGAACAAACAGTGCCCTATTTAGAAGTTCTCTGTCACTCAGAATCTGGAGTGGAGGTTTAAACTCAGCTCGGCTACATGCTGATTCATGTTCCAGTTCAAAGGAGTCTTGCTCAAGATTGCTTTGAAATCAGAACCAGAACTATGCCCCTGTGAGTGGGGTTATTCTGCTCCGAGTCAGGGATCTAGAGTTAAAATTCTTTTATCTTACAATTAAACTAGGTAGAATCAGGAAATGCTGTCTTTGCTTTAAATAACAATAAAAGCAAAATAATTATTCATTTACTGGATCACAAAGGTGTTCTTTGAATGATCCTGAATTTCTCAAGAAACCATATGGAAGAAGCTGGACAACATAAAACTCCTATGGAAAGAGGAGAGTTGGATCGAAGCACGTAGCCTCTGGTCTCCCTTCTGTGTGCACACCAGTCAAGCAGCATGCCTGAGACGCTGAAGAAGCAGAAAGCCCGCGCACTCCGAGTCCACGGCCATTTACTTGTAGGCATCAGCACCAGCCTCAGAGTAAATGGGCAGAAACAACATATGAGAATTCACAGCTGACTGACTTCCAGACTTTTTTCTTAATCCAGGCAAAACAAAAACTCCTTTTATTTCATTGAAAAACAAACACGTTTCATATACCCAAACTGCCATAATGCAGGGGCTACTTGGGCATCAATCATTGGTAAATATAATAGTAGGAAAAGAGTTGGTAGAATTTTCTTCACTCTAATTTTGTTTTCTTTTTCCCTGAAGCATCCATTCCCAGCAAGTTGGTCCCCTTTATACTCCACCTGCACCCCAGCCACTACATACTAGATTTTTCCTGTGGAGTACTTAGAAAATAATATTTTGTGTTATTATTTGTAATTAATCATGTTTTCTTATTTGTTTATATCTATCTCTTCCTGAAGAGCCCACATCTCTTTTGTTTCTTGTAAAGACAGTTTATTATGCCTAGCTTGTGGTGTGGACTTAGTATATAATTGTGAGTTCATAGATAATTGAATGAATCAATCATTGCACCTGTAATATAACTCAACTACTCTCCAGCTAATAGATTCTGACTACTAATTTAGTGGATTAGCTAAAACTGCTGTGTTTCTAAATGAGGTTCCATAAGAACTCAAAACTGTATTCTCACAAAAGAATGCTCATAAAACAGTAACCAACCTCCTATAAATCAACCAAACTTCTGACCACTGAGATGAATTCATGTTTCTGAAAGCCACTAGAATAAATCACTAAATCATAGCTCTAGAATGCTAATCAATTGATAGCAATGTGCTACCCAAATTTAGATGATCCTCTAAGAGTGGAAGTATGGCAAACATTTGGAAAATTATATACAAAATAATTTCTTAGGTTGACAAGAAGTGTCTGGCCATAGAGTAAGAAACAGCATCCCATTGAGAGGTCTGTAGAGTATGTACTACATTCACTGGCCCTGGTTCTCGGGTTTTAGTTACAACCAGGAGGGAAGGAGCAAGCTGGAAGAAGAGATTGCATGCATGGTTTTGTGATCAAGACGGGGAGATCCAGTGGGAGTTGTGGGTGAGGAGGAGAGGAGCTTGGGCGTGGGGCAGATCGGGGAATGTGCAGAGCAATGTGGTATGAGAGTCCTGGTGATAAAGGATGCCAAAGAATACCTGAGAGACTTTTTAAATGCGCCTCTGTCTCCCAATTGTGATATGAACTGGGCTTGCATTTTTTGAAACACACACAGAAATCAAGAAGCAGACTAATTCAAAAGGTAGGAAAACTTGACTCAGTCCTGGCAAACATTCAGTTCTCAGAAGTCTGGGAGCTGATTTCAAAAGGAAACACTGAAGCCACAGAATGTACAAATCACTGACTTCAACACAGCACTGATACTGAGACAGATCATAGAACACTCCTTGTGGCAAGATATATATGTAATGAATTCGAGCTGCCGCTCCTTTGTGTAGGTGTTCTTTTCTGAAAATGTGAGTGAACCTCTGGACACCATGGAAAGCACTACCTTTTATGTTTTCTCTAATGTTCTTTGTCTTTTTTGTCTGCTTTCCATAATTTCCAAAATGTAAATGTTTTGTTTAAACTATAAAAATGTTTAAACAGTGATTCAATTAGTAAAATTTTAGTTAGTATCTCAGTGAGCTATTCCTTAAAATTCATTCCATGTTATACTTTTACAGGCAAGCCAATGTGTTTTTATGTTCATGGTCTTTTAGAGAAAGAAGCAACACAATTTATTTTTCTCATAATTCCCTCCTCTTTTGTCATAAAGCATGGAAAAGACTTTTATACTTTGCATCAAATCAAAACTGGCGTTTTGGTAGCAGCTATATAAAAATGAGGTAAACAAGGTAGAAATGTCAAGTCTGGTGTTTTAGAAAACTCTGGTCTGTAGGCTCCAAGTAACCCAGGTAAATAACGAGCTACAGTTACTGAGGAATAAGATGTGTTCACTTTACACGGGTGCAACTCTTCGGAAGTGTCGCAGTGACTCTAGCTGACATAAAGCCTTTGTCACGCTGGCAGTCCCCACATGAAGCATTCTTTTGTTCAGAAGTGTGTTTTATCTCTGTTCCTCGGAACTCGAGCTGCATATTGTCTATGGTACATCTTAAGTCGTTCACCAGGGAAGCCTTAAAATTCTATATAACTAATAACGCAGTGCAATATAGAACTTATTAAATGCAACAGGGCTGGTGCTTAGTTTTTTTTTTTTATTTTCTCAATCTGATCACATCTGAGTCCATGGTTTTATATAACCTCCATATGCTAAAGACCAAATTTTTAGCTCCAGCCCAGTGCAGAATCCCATGTTCAGCAGTGCTTCCTGATAGAACTTTTGTGGAGGATGGAAACTTTCTGCGTATACACTGTCTAATATGGTAGCGTGTGGCTACTGAACACTTGGAAATGTGGCTCATGTGACTGAAGAAATGAAACTTTTAATTTTATTTAATTTTAATTTATTTAGTCACATGTGACTAGTGGCTTTTCTAGTTGACAGTGTGGATTAAAATTCCCTTGCCTGGGAGAAGCAGTGGTCAGGTTCTTCCCTCTGATCTTCAGTACAAATGTGTTTCTTTCGTTCTTTCTGAAGATTGACGTGGGGAATAAACACATCATGAATACAAATGCATGTGAAACACTTTAAGGAAAGGCATCTTACCAGCAGAAGGCTGAGGAGCTAGTACTGGAGATGACATGAGTAACCAGTAAAAGACACCTTAGTGAAAAACCCTTCTCACTAAAGTATGGCTCTTGGAGCTGAGCACATTTCTAATTTAGTGCCTGCAATGGGAAGGGATTTCTCTGATCTTGGGCCAAAATTATGCTAAAAATCAGAAACCCACTTTCTAAACTTGAGGAAATACTGTGGCCTTAATGTTGGTTTGCTTTTGAGAGTTACCTAGAGAATCAATACGAGCAACTTTTAAAATTAAGCAAAAATTGAATAACCTCATCTATTAATTCAGAATACTTCAAATTATTCATTATCCAGACACTGAATAATAAGGATTCAGACTTCTAAAATGGATTTTTGAATAGAAAAGAATGTCTAGTTAGTTATAAGTCTTCAAAAATGTTTTATTTACGCCCCTTCCCCCAATCATTGAATTTGTTGAAATGTAGCTTTTCATAAAAAAATTATTGAGCTTTTATTAAGTTTCATGCATTGTGTTAGCCATATTACAACTAGTTAATGCATTTAATGGTTCTTTTAAAGGGGAGAAAAGTAAGGCTTAGGCTCAGTAACTCACCTGTGACACTGCTTTTATGATGTGAAGCGAGGCACCCAATCCAGGTCTTCCGGAAGCCAAAGTCCAGGCTTTCCAGAAGGGGAGATGTACCCCTTTGCCAGCTACTTTCATCTCTTTTTTCTAAGCTAGACTCTCATGCTGCTTGGATTCATGTTTGTAATCTCCCCAAAAAGGTGCTGATGATCTTTCTCAGCACAAGCCCCAGGCACAGACTCGCGGCCACTAGGCTGTGCTGACTGGGGTGCAGCTCCAAAGCCTGAACTGAACCCTGCGGTTTGCTGAGAAGCAGGGTTTGTGCTGATGGGACAAAGTTGTGGGAAAACCATTTCTTTTCTGAGCCAAATTCCATTTAATTGTTGTTTTTTGACCTGGTAAGAAAAGATTTACGTTTCAGGGCTCAAGCGGATCAATACTACTTAATTCTGTGGTTTAACCTGAAGTTACAGTAGCTGAACGTCAAGAAGGCTTGGCTTGCATATAAAGTGGAGGCATCAGCTGCTACCATAGTAGCCACCATAATGTAACAGTAACGCTTCTCACAGGAGACTGATCTCCCCCCGCCCCCGAGCTCTAACCAATTCTTAAGGGAAATCATCAGTCCGATTCAATAACTCAATGGTGTAATGAGTATCATACCCTTACATTTTTAGAGAAGAAAGTGTAAATGGCTGAATAAAGTGAATTAATTTTGTTCTAAATCTTAGAGAGCACAACACAGAGCCAGAAACCAGTAGCTCCTTTCCTCAAAAGGAGAAAGGACTCACGGACATGGACATGGACAATGGTGTGGTGCTTATGGGGGGCAGGGGGTGCGGCTGTAACTACAAGGGGACTAGATGGTAATGGAAAAAATACAATAAAAATTTTTAAAAAACAAAAACCATTGGGGTAACATTGGTTAATAAAATTACGTTAAGTTTATAGTGTACAAAAAAATTTTACCTATTAATTGAAATTGATACGACCCACCAGTAAGATTAACATCAGAAATTACATCACATATTAAGTAATTTGGAAATACATGATATTGTTCCCATTGCAAAACTTTACTCAGTGTAAATATGTGTTTTTTCCTTTCATAATCTCTCACAGTTTATACAGGATGGAGCCAGTATCTGGGTTCAAGTTCTGGCATTTACTGGCTTCCTGTTTATTCCTCCTCTCCCTCAGTTTCCTCAGTTTTAAAAAAACAGTAGAAGTCACATCGCAAGGTTAGAAGGTTAACACATTAAGCCAATAAAACAATGTCTGCCCCATAATTAAGAGTTTATGTTCTGTATCTGTAAAGAAGAATAAATTGCTGTTTACATCATCTTTACTTTTAAATGTTTCATCATCATCATTTTTGTTAATATTTTTATTTTTGCTAAAGCCTTACTTTCAGCTTTTAAAAATACTTTTGTTATGTTGATTCACTTGTGCTGATTAATAGTTTTTCTCCTCTGTTGAACTGTGTCTCAATTTGTTCGAGAAGCATTTATGATCTGTCATCTTTCAGCCAGCTGTCCCATTAAGTTTCTAAGTAAGAAGCTTAGAATTCTGTAAAACATCTTCAGGGAGGGGGCATAATAATGCTTTGCTGAGTAACATTTTTCCCCTAGTAGCAGCAACTGTTTTGAGAATTCTCAAATGCTTTTCCCTTCAACATTTACCCAAAATTTGTTAAACTCCGTATTTCACTGTTTGATTGTCTCAGGTATGCTTACTTTGAACAGACTTGCCCCTTGATCTCCTCCTCCTCCTCCTTCCCCAGTCTGCTGCCTTCCCGTCTGCAGTGAGGAGTGGTGACAAAGGCTAATCTGAACTAGACCACAGTCATATGAAGTCAGATGAAGGACTTGGCCTTGTCTCAAACCTAAAGCAGAGGGGAAGGGTGGAAACTGCTGTCTTGTAAATAGCGAGCCACCCAGGGCGTAAGCCCTTAAAACATGTAAATACGCTCTGTCCCATATGCTGTATTTCTCTATGTTGTCATACTACCTCTGCCAGCTAATTTAACTGAGTATGATTTGCAATGTTATTTTATTGAACATTCTTTGACAATTTGAGTACAGTTCTGAATGTAATATTAAATCCTCTTCTGGCTCAGCGGATTGCGAAATTGCACGCTCTGTCTACACATCAAATCCGAGGTTTGGAGGGGAATTCAGACTCTACCTAGTGCGGCACATCCGAGAAGTGCTGCGTTTGGGCTCTCCCCTAGCAGATGGTGTTTCAGACTGTCCTAGGTGACATCCAAACAAGAAGATTAATTACATGATTAAAGACTTTTTCACACAAAAACTAAAAGGAAGCTTGGCTCGCATCTCTTATAAATGTATACAATTTTTTCTTCTCGTTTTAAGGCTCTCCAGCCAACTCCAGTGGCCGGATCAGTAAGTTTAATCACACCTCTGTGACTGGGGAGGAAACTAAATATCATAAATTATGTTAACAACTTAGTTCTAAATTCTTGGTATCAGCTTTATATGTCAGGTGTGGGATTGGTCGATTTTTAAATCCAGCTGGGATCCAGTGTTGAAAGAGTCCCAGACAAAATCCATTGTAAAGGACTCTCAGAGAATCAACTGCATTCTAACAACTCTTTTAGAAAGATTTTGGGCTGACCAGAAGCACAATACTTCAGGCTTTGGTCTAGCATGAATTAAATAATTTCATTATAATTTTCTAGGAAGTCCCTAAGAAAAAAATGTATGCCGTTTAAGGAAGGAAAAATTTCTTTAATCAAACTCTCAATGAATTGCATACCTCTAATTTAGTGACACAATAATTTGCCTCAGAACAATGCATTTTACTTTTTGTTTTATCATATATTATTTGAGAATCTATGCAATATCTGTCTGATTTATCATTGTTGTTCAGTTATGGTTGTCCCCATTTTCCCCCTCCGACTCTCTCCTGCCCTACCCACCCCCACCTCCCACGTTTAGTCCTCCACCCTGTTGTTCTTGTCCATGGGTTCTTTGTACATGCTCCTTGATGACCCTTCCTCTTCTTTCCCCCAATACCCCCCGCCCCCTCCCCTCTGGTCACTGTCAGTTTGTTCCTTATTTCCATATCCATTCAGGATCTGTTTTGCTCACTCGTTTGTTTTATTGATTAGGTTCCACTTTACAGGTGAGATCACAAGGTATTTATCTTTTACCCCTTGGCATATTTCACTTAGCCTAATACTCTCCAGATCGTCCATGCTGTCATGAAAGGTAGGAGTTCCTTCTTTCTCTCTGCTGTGTAGTATTCCAACATGTAAATGTACCACAGTTTCTGATCCACTCATGTACTGATGGGCACTTAGGTTGCTTCCAGCGCTTGGCTATTGTAAATTGTGCTGCTGTGAACACTGGGTGCACAGGGTCTTTTGAATTGGTGGTTCAGGGTTCTTAGGGTATAATCCCAGCAATGGAATTGATGGGTCAAAAGGCAGTTCCATCTTTAGTTTTGTTTTTTTTCCAGGAAATTCCATACTGTTTTCCGCAGTGGCTGCACCAGTCTGCATTCCCACCAACACTGCACTAGGGTCCCCTTTTCTCTGCATCCTCTCTAACACTTGTTTGTTGCTTTGTTTATGATGGCCATTCTAACCGGTGTGAAGTGGTATCTCATTGTGGTTTTAATTTGCATCTCTCTGATGGCTAGTGATGCTGAGCATCCTTTCATATGTCTCTGGGTCCTCTGTATGTCCCCCTTGGAGAAGTGCCTGTTCAGGTCCTTTGCCCATTTTTTAACTGGTTTGTCTTCCTGGAGTGGAGTCATGTGAGTTCTTTATATATTTTGGAGATCAAACCCTTGTCCAAGGTATCACTGGCAAATATATTTTCCCATATGGTTGGTTCCCTTTTCATTTTGTTGATGTTTTCTTTAGCCATGCAGAAGCTTTTTATTTTGATGAAGTCCCATTTGTTTATTTTCCTTATGTCCTTTGCTCTAGGGGACATACCAGTGAAAATATTGCTGCGTGGAATATCTGAAATTTTCCTGCCTATGTTCTCCTCTAGGACTTTTATGGTGTTGCAATTTATATTGAAGTCTTTTATCCATCTTGAGTTTATTTTTGTGTATGGTGGAAGTTGGTGGTTGAGTTTCATTTTTTTGCATGTAGCTGTCCAGCTCTCCCAACACCATTTGTTGAAGAGGCTGCTTTTCCTCCATTTTATGTTCCTGACCCTTTTGTCGAATATTAATTGACCATAGAGACTTGGGTCTATTTCTGGGCTCTCTGTTGTGTTCCATTGGTCTATGTGTCTGTTCTTATGCCTCTACCAGGCTGTTTTGGTTACAGTGTTCTTGTAATACTGTTTGATGTCAGGTATTGTGATCCCCCAGAACAATGCATTTTAATCAGCTTCCCATTGGGCCTTCCATCATCACAGTTTTTATTATTATTTAGAATTGTTTATTCAGCTATACAGTCACAAAGAAGAGATAGATTATTTGAAAATATTAGATGCATAGCATTTAAAATAAATTCACATTTAGCTTTAGTTCGATTTTTAAAAATGTATTCAAACTGCGAAATTCTTTACAATCAGCATCTAAGTTCTGCTCATTTTATTCATAATTAAGTAGTTTCTTCATAATCCAATCTATTTATTTTTTTATGATTTCCCCCTCTTAAAAGAAACTTGCTACTTTGTTATGTATTTCCTTGAAAACCATGGAATGGTAGAGATTTCTGGACTTAGGCTCTCTAGTTCTCTCATGTTTGGGGAACGCGGGGATTGCACTTCCCCACGCCCTGGCGGTTGCGTGGGGCAGTGCTACCAGTGCTAATGGGCTGTGGTCAGAGTGGTGGTGCGTGTCCCTCCAAGACAAACAGCTGATGACTGCTGCCAGACTGACCACCCCAAACCCTCGTCCCCTGCCGGGTGACAGTGGAAGCGTCTTTGTGTCGCGGCTGTGGAGACAAGATCAGAACGGCCTGCAGCCTGCTGTGTGAAGGACTGTTGGCTTGGAGGATCTCCACAAATGGTTTCAGTTGGATAAGAAATAAACCTCTTTTGAGTGTAAGTCACTGAGCTCTGGGAGTTTTCTATTATTGCAACACAGTCTGATCTTTCTTAATAAAACTCGGCAAGATAAAACAAAACTCAGGAGAAAATCTGGCCTGTTTGCATTATCACTTCTTGGAGAACATTGTTCTGAAGAAGATCACATCCACACTAGTGAATATTGCTTAGTGTATGCCGTGTGTGGGCACTATGCAGACATCGGGACACCAAGATGATGAGGATAGAAACTTGTGCCTTCAGATTGCTACAGAAGTCCTTCCCGGGGTAATGTTAAGCCATTCAATGTTGGGAAATATTACTGAAAACAATTTCTCCTCTCCAAATTTGTAAATGGCACATGCACACACATACATATTGTATGTATATGTTCTGTATTATTACGCACTGAGTCTGTATGAATGTTATAACTATATATGCATACATACATTTGAAGGGGTAAGGAGAGAGAACAAAAGATAAAAGGCACCACATTCTGCAGCTGGTCTTTTGCTAAATTCCAAAATACAGAATAAATTTATAACCAGTGTAGCTATAGTCTGCCTTAAATGGAATAAAAAATGGCTCCCAGGTAACAGGGAAATCACAGAATTCACTTTCAGCCAGACTGTAACTAATAAGGTTCTTTTTATTTTATTTCTTTTGCAGAATGGGTTATGTTTGCCTGAAATGAATTAGGACAATAAGAAAAACAAATTTTTTGCTGTTACATTGTATTTACACTTAGTAGCAGTTCTTTGTAGTAAATCAAATGCAGATTTTATTGAATTACTGTTAGTGCCAGAGAGCTGCTGCTCTATCACACTGCGGTTCCTGGGTGCGCCCGAGCTCACCCTGGCCCGAGAGTCACTGAGCGCTCACGCACTCACCCTTCCCATTGCGTGCGGGTGGGCACACTCCATGGGAAAAGAATTAGTGGGAAATCTGGCCTCGACTTTGTTTCTTTTAGTTGGACAATCTAGTTCTTGAACTTATCAACGCTAAGAGGTAACTATTAATGTTCCTATCCTACCTTTCAGGACTAAGTTTTTTCTTTATATGCATATTTCATTTTTACAATACCCCCTTGTGGGGGGGCTACTGGTAGTGCTGTGTTCCATTTTAGGGAGGGAAGCCTAACTTCTCTGAGACACACAGGTATCTGTAGGAGACCGTTCTGCGTGGCATGGGCCCAGCTCCCACTCAGAGATGCACAGGACCCACGCCCACGGAAAGGTTCTCCCGTGGGGAATCAGGCCTGCAATGAGCCTAGGCCGCTTCGAGTCTTGATCTTGCTAAAAACCCCCTCACCCTGAATTGAGGACATTTACTGCAAAGTAACTTCCTAAAATCCGTGCTAAACCTTCCAAGGATGAGTATAACAGTTCAACCACTTTTGCCTTTTCATTTGCAAATATCCCTCTTCTGTGATGTGATTAGCGGCATTGGCTCCTTTGTTTTCTATAAAAGGTAACCACCTAAAGCGAATCTGTGCATAGTAAATGAGGACCCTCATGTAATGTGCTGAGAAACCCTATAAAGGCCAGTCACAGTGAGGGCCAAGGCTTTTGCTCGCCTTGAGAGAAAAGCCACGCTGTCCCTTTTCCTTCACCGGACTCAGTAGTCAGTGTGAATGTCTCATTTCATCCATAATGACGCAGACCCTGCGGGTCGGTGTCTGCATCAGTATCAAGTGACAAACCAACATCTGAACTCAAACATGTGCTTTGAGGACACATGTCATGACATTTTTTAATATAAAAGATCCTTTGGCTAGTATTTCCTTTTATAAAATATTCCTTTTTTTAACCACAATGATCCAAAACTCCGAGTTATTCTTGGAATTGCTGAAATACTCTCCAATAGCATCTCAGGGAGCACCTGCGTCAGAACCACCCAGGTGCTCGTCACCGCTGCAGGCTGCAGATGTCGGGCGCCTGCCTAAACTTCCAGGGCAGTGTCTTCTGAAGAAGACTCCCGAACTTTTTATTCTAAACTTACCTTCCAGGTGACCCTAATACACAACAAAGTTTGAGGGCTTCTTCTGAAACACAGTTACAATCATCGTTCCCAGGATGTTGGGGGAACATCTCTGAACTCTCACACGGCGACTGAGACCTTATCTGTGGAATACGGCCATGTGCCCCTTCCGCTGGACCCCTTCCCTTGCACCCAGGATTTGAACAGTGAATAAAGAATTGCTCGTAGGAGCAAAGCAGATGCTTTGTCAACCAGAGCAAAGGGGTGATGAGAGGAATGCCTCTTAATTTGGAATGTAATGTAAAGAAATACTGAACATAAATACACTGATGGATTAATTTGAAAATATGATGTTAAATGCTGGCTTAATGAAATATTTAGAAAAACAAAACCTTGTACATTAAGAACTTATGCTAAGGAAGAATTTCAGCATTGAGATGAAAAGGAAGCAGGTGGCTAGTGGACACGTTGGGCAGGAGGCTGTCTCTCACGGTGCAGAGAGGAGAGAAACAGAGGCAAGTACAGGGGTGTGGAGAGCAGTGCTTGTGAGCAGAAAGGAGCCTTCACACACATTCCTTTAACCCGAGGTTAAGTGGTAGTATCCTGTTTTGCAGTTTCAAAAATTTGAGTCACAGAGAAGTTCCATGAATTGCCAAAGGTCAATCGGTTAGTCAAAGGCAGACTGACCATCCATCAGCGACTCCAAACCCACCACTTTTTCCACCCAATTATATTGCATTTTCTTTTGTTTTAAGGCTTCCCACTAGTTTTCAGTCCATCTAAGGATATCCTATCTGTCCAAGTCAATTTGAATTAATGTGGAAAGGCCTTGGGTAACCACATTCGTGTTTTTGAGCCTTACTTATAATTTTTTTCCCTTTAGGATAATTATAAACTGCTGTGTTTTAATTACAATAACTTTTAGAATGCTCCAGATCTTTTCCAGTTTTTCTTTCCTTAACTTCTTATCAAGAATTCTAAATTCTCCTGCAACCCAGTGAGGTTATTCCTGAAGAAGAGACACTAGCTGATAGGGTCGCATCTGAGTGGCGCGAGGGAGGAGCGCAGAAGTAGGCTCTGCTGAGTGTCAGCTCTTCTTGGTTGAAAACACTATAAAACAATGTTCTCTTCCAAACCATTTGGAGGCAATTTACAGGCAAAAGAATGTGGTCTACAAAAAAGATGTAATTCTGATTTCCATGTGTCATCTGCATGTTGCACAAGTCCGTAAATTATTTATAGAAACAGAATTAGGAAGAGGAAGCAGCCCCACAGTAGGCCGCGATTAAAGATCACTGAACATCCCTTACTTGACTGATGATTAGTATCTATGTTAGGTATATTTTTTAAAATGCAGATGTAACATAGAATGACTTCTATAATATGCAAAGAAAATAGATAATTGTGTTATCAAGGCAGCTGTGACTTTTCCCTAAATAACCCAAGGGTCAGGTATTTCTCCCCATTAAGACTCAACTACCTATGATATATTTCGGGAAAGAAGAGAGGTAAGTTAAGTTTATATTTGTTTCTGAGTCACCACTGATTGCAACTCACATGAAAGGTGCAGTTCTTCCCTCTCCTCCTTGGCGTGTCCCTGCCACCTCCAAAGGGCTCGCAGAACAGGACATGGTCACAGGGGTAGTGGTTGAACATAGCAGGGGCCCCACTCCTACTGATAGTTTTGTTGTTCCTTTTTTAAGCCACTGCATTGAGGTATGAGTGACATGTAAAAATCTGTACTTATTTCATGTATACAACTCGATGAGTTTGAGGATACGTGTATACATACCCATGAGACCATCACCACCGTCAAGTCCATACTTGATATGCTCCATATCCTCCCCCTCCCAAAGCTTCCTTCCACTCCCTTTGTAATAATGATACATATTATTTTATTCATTATATTATGATAATCAATGTCTTGATCTTGCTTATTAACCTATTAATAATTGATATATTAATATAAATATAGTAATCAATGTAATTAACATATAACATAATTATATTATTTATTATATCCTGAATAAAGGAAAACTGGAGTGTAAAATATGGCTGGAAAGCCTAACAGGGAGGTAAGGCTTCTGCTGAGTTTTAAGGGAAAGGCAGTAGGTAGTACTCACATTCCAAAAGGCGCAGTGTCCTATCAATGGAAGAATAAGCCTATCGAGCAGGTTCTAAGGCGAACACGCATTTATAATCACATCCTGGAAGTAACTGAAAATTCTATCGTTCGCTAAAGAGTGTGACGCCCGCCGGAGCGCCGAGCCCGTGGCAGCAGCTGCGGCAGCGGCACGTTCTGGCGCGCCCGCCGCTCCGACAGTACAGCAGGTCATGTCCTGCACAGCGGACTTCGGAGACATTTTAACGCTGAGCAAGCTTGATATTTAAGGAAACAAAAAACTGAATGCTGAAAATCGGGGCATCTCTCATGTAACCCCGAAGAGCTGGCTAACAAAAGATGACTGACTCTGAGAACACAGAGCCCGATAGCAGGCTAGGTTGGCTTGGGATGTATCAGGACAAACTTTGGGGTGAGACCCTGACCCAGCCTAACACTGGAAAGCCAGCTACATGAACAGAAGGCGTGCTCTGCATTAAGGCAAAGTCTCAAAGACTGGGGTCCTGTGGAGCGAGATGAGGCTCTTCCATAAGCTGAGGGCATGGGGCTGGACCCCAGCAGGAGGCGGTAAGGGAACAGTCTCAGGCAGGGAAGCGTGGAGGAGCTCCGAGAAGGCCCGGAGGTGGGTAGAGCTTTTGATGCCTATAAACCAGGATTAGCCTTGGAGATTTATTTTCTGATGCCGTTAATGCATAATGACAACTTAACTGCACCTCCTGTCCTTAAGGCATTGTAACAGTGCTGCCTTTCTGCAGCCACACTGCTGGCACCGATCTGCTTTTGCGCGGTGTTTTCTAGGAGTGGGACAGTGTCTGGGCCGAGCCAGTCACATGCTCTGGCTCTGACCTCCTTGCAACCAGCATCAGGCACTTGCACTGCCGTTGGCCAAAGAGCTGCCTGTGGTCACACACCAGATGAAAATTAGTACTAACACCCTCCGTACATTTGGGGGCAGGTTCACAGCCTGCAGGCCCCGGAGTGCTTTCATATCCCTGCTCATTTCTTCCTCGATCGCGTCTGGTGCTGCTCAGGCACATTTGGAAGACCGAGTGTGGATGGACCACATCTGGGAGAGGGTGTGTCGGGGAGACACATCTGGCACTCTCCCCACACCACCTTCCTTCCTCTCACTCTTTTTACAGAACTCGGGACAAGGAGTAAGACACCTGGCTCTTGGGCCCCAGTCCTCTTATTGACTGACTGAGTTCAAGAGCAAAGTCACAATACTTCCCTGCGTATAATCACGCATTTAGTTATTTCTAAAGTTCTTTCCAGCTGCAAGAGACTATTATTCTCTGACAATTTTGAGAAGCAGACAGCAAGGGTATCGATACGCTCCTGGAAAATGCATACCCTATTATTTGGAGACTTTAATAACTCTTACCCCAAAGTTACACAGAGGGGAAGCAGTAATGTCTCTGGACAGTTTAGTCAGTGTTTTCCACTATATCACACACATTTATTAACCTTGACCTGCTTAGCTTGGTCTCAGATAACCAGATACAGATGAAAGAGCCTGCACGTTCAGCCAACCTGTACTAATTATTTGGACAGTATGTGACTAAATGAAATTTCACACACTGACAGTCTGCAGACAGGATTGGTACTGAAGCCTGGTTTCATTCGGCCACCTGAGTGTTTTGTAAAAAAAAAAAAAATTGATGTCTTGCTATATTTTAAATTTGGAATATTTTACATAAAATTGAGATGTTCAGATTCTCTTAAGAAAAAAAACAATGGAAAATATGGGAACAAGATAATAATTGGCCAAAATGAGTTCATCATTATATTGTCCTTTTAGTTGGTGTTTTTCCACCTTGGCACTACTAATCATTTGGGCTAGATAATCCTTGTTGGGGGGAGCTGTTCTGTATATTTTTAGATGTTTGGTAGCATCCCTGTCCTCTACTCACTAGGTGCCAGAAACAGTATCCCATTTCCCTCGGTGCAACACAGTTGTGACATTTCCAAATGTCCCCTGGGAGGCCACATTGCCTTGACGTGGAAAGCATTGCTGTAGGTATTCGAGTGGTGAGCCCTGGAAAAGATGGCTTTAGAGAGGACAAAGATGTACTGCAACTCTCTCCCCTACAGCGGACGAAGCTGAGGCCCCTCCAGAAACGAGATGTGACTTGCCCCGGTGACACAGCTGGGACTGAAACCTGGACCCTCTGAATCCTTGTGCAGTGCACTTTTCACCTTAACTTTCCGCATCCCAAGCCCCCACCCGCCTGCCAGCTTCTACCTGCTTTAGTTGCCGAGGGGGAAGGTCTGACTGCTGCTCTCCTGCCCTCCAGCCCCCTGGCCCCAGCCAGCGTGCGGAGCCAAACAAAGCAGCTCTTCACTGAAACGGAGCATCTCGTGGACCTAGTAGGTCTGTACCGTTTCACGCAGACAGGAAGGGCTGTTTTCTAAACATTTATCTCCTTCTCTGTTCCATTCATTAAGCACAGGATTTTTCTCATTCCCAGAGGATTTAGGTCACCGGTCTTTTCTGAATTCTTAAATCAACAGTTCCCCTAAAGCCACTTACAAAATGTGCGGCTCCAACCAAACATTCATTTGAAGCCGTTTGTCACTCTGCAAACTCCTCAGGAATGTGTTCCTGATACAGCAGCTAGATGACATTTATGCACTTAGAATTTGTTGCATCCTCTCAAGTCTTTTATAAAAAGAGTTTTAAGAACATATGAATGATTTCCCACAAGAGACACTTTCTTTTCAGAATAATAGATTTCCTCTGAGGTCAGAAAGTACCCGACAAGTTCCACTGGACCGGCAGCCCAACCCTGGCCGCACAGGCTGGGCAGATCTATTAGCTTTCTCAACTATAAAGTGTTGTGTTTAAGTGGCCACAAGACCCCTGCAGCTCTCACATCAGGTTAGTTAGGTTCTTCCTTCATACTCATATATTAGTTAGTCCTCGACTTCTCCGCCTGAGCCCTATTCTACCTGGTCCGACTATTGCATATTGACAGAGAGAGCCCAAAGACACCTATTGTAAAATGTTATTCCTTTACACACCGACAGGAGGGGCCCCTCCGTAGATTGATTAGAAATTTTCTCATTTGTCAGTGAAATACCTTAGAAAGCTATTTTGTTAGGCGGCCCAGCAATTTTTCACTCAGCTTTGCGGGAATATACTCCTTGGATATCCTGCTAGATGAGAGAATCATATGCACATGGCATAGTGCGTGAATTGACCTCTCCCCTTCTCGCCACCCGTGGTCCTGCTCCCCTATGTGGTAGACTGGCCCTGTGTTTTCCTGTAACTGTGATGCGGAGTTTATGGAGCGCTGCTGTGTGACCGCTCGCTGCTGCAGAGTCCCACTGCCACGAGTGTGTTGTTATCTTGGTTTCTGTCTGGATACGTCTCTTTCTGGTATAGTTTTCTACTGTCTCAGTTTCTGGTTGTCTCTCCTCTCCTCTCTTCTCCTTTCCTCTCTCCCTCCCCTCCCCTTTCCTTCCTTCCTCCTTCCCTTCCCTATGCTTTTCTTGGAACTTCAAGGGTTGGGGGTGATGGGAATCTCTGCATTAAAGGTAATGATAATGGTATAGTTGGACTCCCTATAGTGTTGTAGGTGACATTCCCTTGTGTAATGTGTTGAGTAGGCTTGATTACGAGGGATGGGCAGGCCAATGAAGAATGGGAAGAAATGTAATAGGAGCTCAGATGCACGAACTGAGAAAACGAATTGGGCGTTGAAGGAGGGCAGCCACGTGTACTCACCCAAGACAGCCCAGAGTCTGAACAGAGAGCTGTCAGACCACCGGGAAGCTCTTCAGGGTGGGCTGTAGGAACTGAGCGAGTCAGAGCCCATGGATAAGCCTTCACTACCTAAAACTGAGACGGGCCCGGAGGGCCTTGAGGTGAGAATCACTCCATCTCCAAACCTCACTCCTGCTTAATCAGACCCACATCGTATGTCCCTGGGTGGAAATGCACATACCCTTTTCTATTGTGTCTTTATCAGAACAGAATCAAATTGACTGATTTAGTATTTTGCTTATTACAAAAAACTTGTTAACTACTACCAATTGAACATTGATTTTATGTCAAATGTTATACCTATATTATTTCAGCAGATCGCCAAGAAACTCCTGGGTACTTGCTAGCTGTCCTTGAGTGTGTATTCTCCCTCTTTCTGTTAGCAAGTCTTGAATTTTGGGATACATGGCATCCCAGCTAAAGACCCCTTCTTTCAGCTGTCTTCCAGGTTGATGTGGCCACGTGACTCCATGTTAGCCAATGGGATGTGAGCAGAAGAGATGTAAACAGCTTGCAGTTCATACCCTTACTAAGGGAAGAATTATGTCCTCCCCTTCTCCATCTCCCTTCCCACTGGCTGGAATGTGGACGTGAAGGCAAGAGCTGGAAAGAGACAGCTTAGCCCTAAGATGAAAGCTGAGTGTTGAAGACACAAAACAGAATTGGAGCAGCCTGGTCTCGGAACTGTCAAGCTGCCCTCTCAGCTCTGCACTGCTTATGTTCTGATTGTATTAGGAGACAGAAATAAACTCCTGCTTCTTTTAAGCCACAATTATTTTGACTTTTGTTACAATAGCCAGGCTTGCTTACTAATGAATACTGGTATTCATTTTATGCCCTTGGTGCAATGAGCATCCGAGACTCAAAAAGACAAGTAATTTGCCTAACACTGCTTATAGAGCAATCCCTTCGAGCAGCTCAGATATAATGCTCTCTCTTAGTGTTCCCCTCTGATATAGAAATGGCAGTAAAAGCACACAGCTTTCTCCATGCCAAAGGAATGCCCGAGTCTGAGCCAAGTGTGCATTCTGGGACACCTGCCTGGCTGGGCAGATGTTAACCTTCTTCTTGGAACTCGGACCTCATCAGAGGCTGAGTTAGTTTTGAGATTCCGATAACCTATATGGTAGGTTAACAAAGCATAAAAATAATCATCTTCACTTAATGCCGATTTCATTCATAGCACTTTATATTGAATGGCTTATAGTTGAGATTTCACATATATATTTAAAAGAGATTGTTTAGCACCAAAACAGAGACTATGTTCCAAGGTATTTTATTTGTTCATTTTAAATGTTTAAATATTGTGTGTTAGAGAGGCTTGGGTTGTTAGAGCTATTACGATATCTCTGATTCACTGTCTTTTCAGGGTTTCTGGGGGGCGACCTGAGAGATGCAGAAAGCAGATACGACCATCAGAGCTTCCCTCCGGCATCTCTCACCAGCTCTTCTGCATTTTCCTGGTGATCTCAGAAGCTCTAATGCCATTTGGAAATTTCCGGTCTTGACGTAAGAATTACTGGGGTAAGGCAGCTCAGCTGTATCTATGAGCTATGACTTAATACCAATCATTTCTGTAGCTATTTCCAAGTTTGTTGGGATCATATGAGCAAGCAAAGGGAGGAGCAGAAAGAGCAATTTCTTTTCTTTCTGCAAATTCAAGTGCTTGTTAACCATTGAGTACAACAAAAATAATGTGTCGTGTTATATGCATAAATGTGAAAACCCTCTCATTGCCCAGGCCGGTTAATTCAGTTGGTTAGTGTGTCATCCCTATACACTGAAGTCGTGGGTTCGATCCCTTGTATGTGTATGTCAGGACATACCAGTGAGTGTATAAATAAGTGGGAAAACAAATTGATGTTTCTCTCTCTTCCTTTCTCTCTCTCTCTAAAGTCAATAAATAAAGATAAAAAAATAAATAAATAATAAATAACTAAAAGTCCCCTCATCACTACTGTGTTCAGAAATTTGTCTTTTCCATAAGAAGTTTCTTTAAATATGTTGCCTTCTTTCCACGGTTGTCTATCAATGATCAAATGCCAGTTTACTACAGCATCTGGTTCTCATTCACTGGGTTTTTTTTTTTGCGGTTTATTGTTCCTTACCTGTATTTCCAAACTTGAGAGATCTCACCCAAGTTGTACAATCCTTTTATCAAAAATAAGTTCAATACAGCTCTTACATTTTCTCTTTCTTCAGGAATTCTTTATTGCTCAGATTCCTTGGTAACGCACATGTGAATGGGAGGTGGTGATGGCAAGCAGGAAGGAAAATGGTTTTTAAGTGATTCAAACGCGATGCTTATTGTACTCTGTACTGCTGGGACCGTGGGTGGCCCCTAACGTGAAGGCAACGCACCGTGCATGTATTCAACTGCAAACAGTCTTGAAGGGTTGCTACAGGTCTCTGCTATGGATGGAACTTTAATGAGTGTCCCTCCACCTCAGAATGCTTGCCGTCTGTGGGGCAGCCCAGTAATGAGTGATTTCAAAACAGAGTACCAGGGGATGTCATGCGGATAATCATAGGGTGCTGAAGAGGCAGAGAGTAGTGACTTTCAGTTTGGTCTAGAGAGATCACGGGTGACTTTCTGGAAGAGAGGGTGGTGTTTAAGTCAGAGCCGAGTAGAAGCTGCCCTTGCAAAAAGGCATTGCAAAATCCCAGAGATGAGGAAGAGTAACTTTGGGAACATTAAGTGGTTCCAGACTCCAGGAACACAGAGTAATGAAAACTGGAGACTGAAGCAGGGACCCGATTCAATGCTCAGGAGAGCCAAGATGTCAGGTAGGAGGGTCAGAGGTCAATGTAAACAGGGGTCCAACCAGGCCAGGGAAGCTTCATTCACATCAGTGCTGAAGACTGAGGCTGGGGGAGAAGGAAAGTGTTAAAGAAAATTTACAGAGCTTCACATGATATGAATGTTTTATGAAGTGAGAAACAAATGTTCACAAGCAGGGATACTTCAAATAAAAAGTGGTACGAAGCTCAGCAGCACGATCTTACAAGGTGGCTCATAAAGTGAAGAAGTTCTTTCACCTTTAAAATGATTGGTTATTTCAGTGGGGGTTTCCAGATGGCAGGGGATTGGTTCGAAGTGATTATCTTACCCCATTCAAAGAAGATGATTTAAGCCTCTTTTATGATTATCAGAGACATTTACAAGAAAAAACCTAAGTTGGGTTGTGTTTATGTTCAAGAAATAAACTAGATTGCATTTTGCTGATGTGACTTAATGGTTTTGTCCATTTTAACGATTTCAAGCCTGGTTTCAATTTTATTATATTTAACTTGAGAAAATACATTGAGTGTCTACACTCAATACATAGTGTCAGACACTATGTATAATTCAGTCAAAAAGTGTGGTGTAATTCCTGACCCTGTGTTCTCTCCTCGGAGACTCCGGGGTGGAGAGAGCAAGTCGTAACAAACTGGGGAGGCAGCAGGAGCCAGGGCAGGGTTGCATGTGGTTTCTTGGGGACGGTAGCATCTGGCACAAGACTTCTAGGCCGCGGGCTCTGTTTGGAAAAACGTACTGATAAACTGCTGTGGGTGTGGGATGTGAGGCCTGAAGGTCAAAATTTAATAGGAGACAACGGCAAGACCAAATCTGTACTGAGAAAGTTAACTAAACTTTGGGATATAAGTAAAAAGTTAGACCAGAGAGGGAGAGTTGAAAGGAGAGAAGGGCCAAGCACCATGGTGGGAGGCGGCAGCCACAGAAAGTGGCCAGGGGGTGAGGTCCCTGGTGCTGATATCGCTGAGAGGCTGTGAAGGACAGGAAGGTCTAATATTTGAAAATAACTCGTTGGGTTGCTGCACAGTCCTCCTATAACATCGCACCCCGCACACTTGCACAGCCTTGCGTTTGAGATGGGCTCCAGTGGATGCCCCAACAGGAAGGAGAGGACTGCGTGGTGTGCAGGCCTGGAGGAGATGGGTCCGTACATGGAGCGGTTTGGCCTCAGCCCGAGGTGGCCAGGACAATTTCAAACGACCTCCTGCCTGCAGGTCAAAAATTAACAAGGAGATGGAAAGAGCTGCTAAACGGCTTACTTCATAAAGCATGAGAATTCAAAACAATTTCATTTAAATCTGAAAGGGCAAGCTGACTTTAGCTGACATCTGGTTTATGGACAAAAGCTATTTCTAATGGAGTCGCTCAAGAACTAAGTGAATGACCTTGGGCAGCAGTTAATTTCCCATCCCTGGTGATGTTTAGGAAAAAATATACACCCCAAGCATGGCAGTGGTGGAGCGAGTTCAGGTGTAGCACGCAGGCAGACTATATATAGAACCTGCAGAACTCTCTCCCAACCCTGAGAGTCCAGATTCTAAGCCTAGAACAGCACTTTGTAAGGCTCCTACATAAATTAAGTAACTATACAAATGGGACTTGGATTTGGGAAGGCATGGTTGGTACAAGTTCAGAGTGAAGGAATGAATAAAAAGTCCACATGAATAGGTTAAAAGTAAAACTGAACGATTAGCCAAGAGATGGTGGCAGTTGCCTTACCACTGAGACTTTCTCACGTGCTCCCCGCCACTCCACAGCTAGTGGCTTGGTGGGGTGGCCCAGCATTGGCTTTTAGCAACCGTGCCTCTCTGAGGATGGATCTAACGAGTTCAGGATTTTCTTGCCTCTTAAGATTTAGACCTGGCCTTAGCCATGCTGTGTCCCAGATCATTCGTGTTGTCCACGGGGCGATAGGCACCTTGAGGGAGTGAAAGCCCACCAGCTTCAATAGAGAAGGAAACTAAGGTAAACAGAGTAAAATGAAGAAGCAGCAATTTAGGGAAAAACGCCAAGGAAAACGGGCTCTCCTGTCTCCATGGCCTGGTCAGAAAAAAACAGCCAGAGGCTGCTTTACTCCTTGACTATTGGCAAGGATGATGTACACACACAGATTGTCCTGGAAAAAAGAAAAGCTTCTTGGATTCTCTCTCAAAATGTGACCAGAGCAGAACATGTAAGTTGGAGAAAAATACCCGAGTAAATATGATCCTTCCAATGCTCAAGTTCTGTGTATCGGCCAGGGTGAAGATAGCGGGGGTGCATGAAATTCATAGATAAGCCCTACATTTACAAAAAGCAGACTTTATTGGTTTGAATTTCAGCTCATAGGTATTTCCCCACCCACCCACGGTAGTGCAGCAGTGAGAATGGTCAGAAGTCACGAAGGAGGGAGAGATGCAAAGGGCCTGAATCAACCACAGACTAGACCATCAGCCCTGGAAAATTGACTGTAGACCTCAGACAGTTTCTGATATTTGAATTAAGAATAAAAGTTCCCATGTGAAACCAGGCTAGGAAAGACATTCTGGAGGATGTCTCAAACTCTCCCTTGTGTTAGATTCCTCCACTGAGCAGCAGGACTCCACAGGGCTCTGGAAGGGTGAAGTTGGGGGCGGGGCCGAGCCCACTTTGATTAGATTTGACAGACGAAGAAGTTCAGTTCCTGCCCCGGAGTGACCTACCTTGGTGGAAACTAGAGGTACAATTACAATCTCACCTAGTAACTTCAGAAGACTGAATCACATTTAGGTCACCTCCTGCCTTTCAAAATGTTTTTCTTACAAGAAATTGTTTTTGAATTAGTGGAAAATGTTAGAATGCATGACTACCCCTCCTTTCAGTTAACAAGCATTTCCGAGTCCTTCCTTCAGACCTGGCACTGTGCCAGATTCTGCCGCTAAAAAGATGAAAGCGCTATCAGTGCCCTGGAATAGCTTAGAGCTTAGTGAATAAGATAGTCATGCAAACAAGATTAAGACTCAGCAAACAAATCACTAAAGTGCAGGAGTGGAGCCTGTGCCTGCCTGCGCCCTGGGATGTCAGGGAAGGCCTCACAGCACAGGAGCAGCCCGGACTGAATGGCATCTCAGGAGGAGGGACGGCACCTTGCGAAGCCAGCCTGGAAGGAGAGCCTCCCGCAGCGGCACTGGGGCAAGGTGGTATGCTGCGCTCTCTGGTCATGCAAGAGTTTCCCTGGACAACCAGCAAATGCTGGGTGAAACTCAGGTGCTTCCCTGCACTTGAAACTCAACAAATCTAAAGATTCTAAGTAAGAGCAAAAGAAAATGAAAACATTTGACTGGTTTCTTTGGGTAGCCCCAAGACAAGTGCCAAGGGACTTAGGGGTTATTGTCTTAGAGTAGCCATTTCCTGGGCCTGTGACTACAGTCCCGCAGGGTCCGATGCTCAGAAGCCTCTGCACTTGGGCGAACGCTCTGCTGTTGCTCTCTTGAAATTCTTTAATACATTCTCCTCAAAAGGCCCTGCACTTTTATATTTTACTGGGTCCCTAAAACTATGTAGCTGATGTCGAGAAAAGAACATTTTCCAAGAGTTTGAAATAGTTCGGAATTGTTGTATTTTAAGTGGAGTGAGGGAGAGGTGGCTGATGAGGCTGTACAAATAAACTCTGGCTTTTATTGGAAGACCTGGAAGTCTTGGTAAGTATTGAAAATCTGCTGTAGGAGAAGGATAGTCACTGAAGACTTTGAGCACGGAAGTGGCATGAGAAGATTCGGCTTTTAGGTCATTCTGGTGTGACGTAGGTGGAGTGGAAATACAACAGTGTTTTCCTCGTTTAAAATGAGTGCCTTTTCTGTTAAAGGCGAGATCATATGGTATTTGTCTTTCACCGCCTGGCTTATTTCGCTTAGCATAATGCTTTCCAGCTCCATTCATGCTGTTGCAAAGGGTAGGAGCTCCTTTCTTTCTGCTGCATAGAATCCCATTGTGTAAATGTACCATAGTTTTTTTTATCCATTCATTTACTGATGGGCACCTAGGTTGTAGGAATCTAATCAACAAAACAAAGCAAAATATAACTAAAGACACTGAAATTGAGAACAGGCTGACAGTGACCAGAGGGGAGAGGGGAGGGAATTTCAGGGGAAAAGGGGAAAGGTTTGCAGGGACAAGTATAAAGGACACATGGACAATAACAAGGGGAGTGGTGGAAACAGGAGGGAGGTGGGAAGGGCTGGGATGGGGGTAAAAGGCAGAAAACTGTACTTGAACAACAATTAAAATTAAAAATAAAAAAGAAACACTATAAAAAAATAAATAAAAGAACAGAATTAAGGTAAAAAAATGAGTGTCTTTCCATGTTTGAATTTCATTTGTTGGGTATGAAGTTTGGTCCATGTTAAAACTTGAAGATTCCTAAGGAGAGTAACTGCCATGGTTAATTTACATTATGCGTAGATTAACACAGCAAGCTCTGTGAGCACTTTCCAGAACTGGAGGTAGGAAAGAGATGGAAACACAGGAGGCAGAGGGTTCCGTGTGGACAGGCTGAGCCTTTAGGGGGACCTCAGAGTTCCTTTCATTTTGTATAAGACCAGCCTGGCCTACCTATGAAGAGCTTTCCCTAAAGTTGCTTTTAGCTCCTGCTACCCAGAATCCATTATTGTAGTGTTTCTCAAAGTGTGATCCCCAGGAAAGCTGTGTCAGCCTCAGGTGGAACTTGTTAGAAATGTATCCTCTTCCCCGCCCCGGTGGTACCGAGTCAGACATTTTGGGGCCAGGGCTTAGCAATAGGTGGTTACAAGCCCTCCAGGTGATCTTCATGCAGAAAAGAACAGGTGCATCATTACAGGTAATCTATGTCCCCGGAACTTGGACATCTCAGGGGAAAAGATAGAAATGCTCCTTGGGTGTTAGAGTGAATAATCAAAAGTGATTATAATACCAAGACAAATTCAGCCTTGTTCTAAACAGGTTTTCACATGGATGCCTGGATGTACATTCAATGAATGATCTAGGACGTATATAATTGCAATATCTTCAAAGGTAATAATTTCACAGTTCCAGAGCGACTTTAAAGGTTGTATGTTATTGCACAGGTTATGGGTTATGGATCACTGGAGTTAACAGTGGTATTTAGCACAAGCAGAGGAACATGATTTTCTTTTTCTTTTGCAGCCATGGTCACTAGGTGGGGAGAATGTTTAACTGGCACCATCGTCTTCCAAAGGATCACCTCTGTGAACGGTGCTGGGGTTTCATTGCCCAGGCCATACCAGCAGTAAGTACTGTGGGTATGTGAATACGTGTCCAAAAGTCACCTTCGTTCACATCGTCTCTAATATTTCTGAAATGCAGGCTGAGTTGTTTCTAAAACTGGCATTTCTCAGATTCTTTCCATTGTCTTTAATGAGTAATCCAATATACGGGGAGAATAAAAGAGTAAACACTTTAGTATTAATCCAAATTTTTCCAGTGGAATTTTAAACAGTTTGACAGTTCGGTCTTGTTAAAATGTGATATAAAATAAATGCTTTTTAGCAAACAATTGTCCAGTAAATATTATAATTCTGTCTCCTATTCTCTCAGTGAACTGTTTTCTGAGTCTTTCCCTGAAATTCTTTCAAATTAGAGCTCAATGATCCTCTTTATATTTTATCCAAAGTTTGAAATACATGAACCTGTCTCTACTTACTTGAACAATGGCCTCTATTATGGTGTCTTTTTCTTTAAATCCAAATATTATACTCAGCATTTTAAGAATTCCCTATCCCAAATACAGGCAATTAAATTGTCTATAAGTTATTCAGAGCTTTAGAAAATGAAATGAAATAGGAGTTTGTACTTTGAAATGAGTTCAAAAATGCGCACCATTTGTCAGTGCTAGTCTCTGTCAAGCAGCCCTTATTATCTTCTGGTGGTGCTGCTAACAGATGAAATGATCCAACACAGACTCCTCTGACAGAGACGGCCCCTAGGAGAAGCTTGGCCTTTCTCAGTAATTGGAACTCCAGCTATTGACCTTGAAGATGGGAAAGGGATCGGAATGCTTCTTGGTGCCACTATAAGCTGGATGGAATTTGAAATTGTCCTTCAGGCTAAATAGGGGGACATACATGGGCATAGTATTGTTTTTACCAACATCCAGGACGAACTCAGAGCTGACAGCCAGAGGCTCTAGACTAAGAGAACACTGGTCTGGAGCTGTGCAGACCCGGGAGGTAAGGCCTGGAGGCAGGGATCGCATGCACAGTTCACTGCCCTGGCCTGGCCGTCCTTTGGCACCGTGACTCTGGGTTGAGATCAGAACAAACATGGCCAGCATCCTTTCCTTTTCAATCACAGTTTCTCCCAACCAACTTCGGGCTTGTCCTCACTGTCTAGGGTCCCAAAAGTGAGGTTCTCTTCCCCTCTGTCAAAAACCTTGATAAAGCAAGGAAGGAAACAAATGTTTATTAAAGCAATTTACTGGAAAGGATGGAAGAATGATGGGATATTTGAATATGAACCCAAGTGAATCTCTTATTGGTAGCCCTTCAGGCAGTGTGAAGAAAATGTTGGCACGAGGGCCTCTTTTGTAAAGCAGAGAGGCTGGTGTCACAAGCTCCCTTTCCTCCCCCAACCGCCCCACCTCCCTCCACACTTTATCCTTCTTGGCTGGGGTGAAGGGTGCCCAATGGTGCTGCTGTCTTCCTCTTCCAGCAGATTCTTGCCTCGTGTCTGTTCTGTCTTGACTTCATCCCTCAGTAAAAGGGTGTGATGGGAAAAAGGGGAAATTGCCTACTGAACAGTTCCATGTGGATGTCCTAGAGGTCCTATGAATCAAACGTCGGAAACATTCCCTCCCTACACTCACACCTGTTTCTCCGCCCGTGGGACCGCTGTTAGTTATGATGTCATCACCCAGTTGGCTAAGTGGAAAGTCTGGAGATCTGTGATTTCCAAGGAGGCAGTTAAGACATCATGGGGACCTGGGAGTTTTTCTGGAAAACAAAGAGTGGGAGGAGGAGGTAATTTCAAAGAGAGAGGTCGATTCCTGGAGCACGCAAAGGAAGGCAGGACATAAGCACTGAAGTAAAGGCTTCGTGAGTTCAGCCAAAGTGCGAGGCTCTGAAAAGCCTCAACTAGAGTGGGGGCTAGAGACTGGGTACCAGGAGGGTAGAGGGGGCAAAAGGGGCACCAGTTCTAATGCATGCGAGGAGGGGTGGTGCATGCTTTCCCCCCAAGCGGGACACTCCTCTGACCCTCCAAACCTGAGAAATGTTCTCTTTTCCTTTTCTCCTCTATGTGCAGTGGTTTTCATGCTGAAACACCCCGATGCATGGGATTATTTCAGGGACAGAAGAAGGTTGTGCCAGACAGACATGAGGCTCTGACATGTCATGATCTCATCTCATATAGAACACAGTACAGCAAGCAACGGAAGTGCAATTTGAACTAATTCATATCTTTACTCGCTCTCTCTGGAAATAGTCAATGGTGAAGCTGGGGTAGAGGAATTACATTTTTATGCCATAGAAAAGCACTGATATGTTGTCTAAATTTATTCCTCTGCCATCTTACCATTTTTGTAGTCACCGTTCTCTAGTATCTTTTTAAAAATCTCCATCACTCTCAACTCCCAACCTCAATACCCACTCTCCTTCCAACAGAAATCTTCTAACTTCTCTAGATTACCCCCAGTATGTCCTTGCACCCGCCTGCATCATAAAGGCCAGGCAGATGTGTGAGCTGACAGGGAGGGCATTCCTTGGCTGGTGGCTTGGTGAGAAATGGGATTCACCCACAGTCTCTGCCCAAAATGCTCTTCCTCAAGATATCCACAGGGCTTGGTTCAAAAACTGCAAAACTTGGAAAAAAAAGATTGAAGGGTGTGTCCTGTCAAAGTCCTCAGGGTGCACTGTTTAATAGACTCACACAGAATTATTTAAGGGAAAGCACTTCATTTGACTCTCTGTTTATTATTGATCAAAAGTCCAAGATGCAGTGAAATTACTTTTAATTTATAGATTTCCACCCCACCCCAGGAAAGAGCCAAACAATTTTCATCCATAGAAAAATAACCCCAAAGAATTTAGTTTATTGCTGTGTAGGAGATTAGCCAGTTTTGTCTCTAATGTAGCACTCTTTCTTAGTCCCACACTGTTACTAAAGTTCTCGTAAACGCTGGGTCCTCAAGCGCTGTTTAAAACAGTCATAACACCTTATTGATACCCTTATTAATTACTGAGCAGAATAAATCTTTGACGTATGTTCAGTTTTCACTTATATGCCAGTCCCTTTCTGAATTTTTGAAAATTATACCCCAACAACTCTCAGTGAACCCTAGCATCCTTCAGATACCTGCTCAAATGCCACCTTCCTGCGGAGGCTTTCTTTGGCCATGCCGTAGAAAATAAGAACCATGTACGTGCTTAACCTTTCTTAGCCCCCTTTCTTTGCTCTATTTTTCCTGTAGCCCTTATCTCCATCTGATATTTGATTTTGATTTATTTTTGCCTTTCCACCATCAGAATGTAAACTGAGATCAGGGACTTTTCTCCCCACTGCCTGGAGCAATCCCCGAAATGTAACGAGTACTCAGTGGATCTCGAATCAGTGAATAAAAACTCTGATATCGCGCATCCCTGCCCCTCAAGCAGTAATTACACTGTGTGCGGCCACAGTTGTCCACCTGATACCTGCAATTGTGCGTGATAAAAGGTGTAGAACTGAAGACTGAGAGAAATGTGTGTTTTCTCCTGTCTCCATAGAGTGACTTGTCCCGGGCCCTTTAGTGGGCCAGACACCTTTGCAAACTTAGATTTTCCATCTGCTAACGGGAACCCTAACACACCCGAGAGGCCACCTAAAACCTGACACACGGCGTTTGGGCTTTATATTGGTCAGTAGTGACCGATATAAATGTCCAGTGGCATTATCATTATCGTCTCATGGCTTCTATGGTTAACAGTTATTATCTAGGAGTAACAACTTCGGGCAGCGTGAAGTCTTCAAGAATCTTCAAGGTCAATATTCAACCTAAAAACTTTTCCTCTTGCCTACCTAGAAATTCCATGGAAACACTTTTTCAGGTGATTTCACTTGAGTATCCGTGGGCCTCTCTCCTTCTTATATACCCTGTGAATGAAAGAGTAAACTAACTTATGAAGTATTTTAAGACCTCACTTAAATAAAAGATGGAAAAATGTGCCAGGAAGTCTCATGGCCAAATTGAATTCAAAGGTGGGCATACATCTTGGCTATACCTCTAAGGAAAGCACCTCTAATTTTAAATACCTTTTTTTTACACCTCAACATCAAAAAAACCCTCAGTATTTTCCAGTGCATTTTTCCCTGCCAGATAGTTAGAAAATGTTTGAGTGATTGTCTTCCCTAAAACAACAAACTGTCTTCGGGCAGCTTTCTGCCCTCCGGGAAAATGAGACTGCCTCCGAGACTTGAGTTTCCACAGCCTCAGCAGTTGTAGACAGCATGCTGACTAGCGGGAGACGTTTCACCAACGGTAAAAACCTGATGATGAGTGCCCCACTAGAAGTCTGTTTTTGGAAGCTGAAATCAATGGGAAATCCTTGATTCGGGAAGACTCTGAGGTTTTGCAATGTAGATAGCAGAGCTGGTAATGGGTGAAGAAAGAGAGCAGAAGACCACGGGTCAAAGAGTGAGCACATTTATTATAACAACATTACAAACACCTCCAATAACCGTGTCTATCCGAGTTCAGCGGAAATTATGAAAATTCTCAGGATGCTACTCAGAGGAGAAGGAAACATCCCCTATGCTACACATTCCTGCTCTCCAGGCAGAAAGTGGAGTGGCCAGGAGCCTTTTCTAGAGAAAGATCAGAGTTTACCAGGCACTTGACTCAGTTTGCCTCAGCAGCAAGACTCCTGAAGAACACTTTCCAATTCTTCCCGTTCCTATCAACTGTCTCCCTGTCCCACAGCAACCTGGATCCGAGCATGAGGAAGGCAGCTCCTTACTATAAAACAGCTGTGGCTCTCTGGCCTGTGCCACCAGAAGACCAGATGCTGGTGGTTAAAATTTTTGTCTCTTGGTGTAAGAAGGCTCACGCTGCAGAGTGCATACCTTGTAGGCTGATGAATTGGAGACTTCTCTTTAGTAAGGTGAAGACAACAAACCTACGTGAAATTTATCTTGCCTGTCAAAATAATACAGTAATGGTCACTATGCATAGAGAACATAAAGGTAGAGAGCATGGGCCATGGAGTCAGATGGATTCCTGACCCCACTGCCTACTAATTGTCTGTTTCCCAAGCAAATTACTTAATCTCTGTATAGTTCAGTGGGCTTAATCGTGAAACAGAGATAACGACAAGAACAGCAATAGCAGCAAACCGTTTCAAGCGTTTACTGGGTTAAGCATTATTCTAGTGTTTTGGCTCATTAACTAACTCAATGTCTTCAACAAGCCTGCGAGGTGGGCACTTTTCTCATGTGACCTTTGTGACTCCTCCACTCTCCTGCTTCAAGAACCCAGAAAGTCTGGATACATGGGAAGGTGATGATGTGCCTCAGGGCGATTTTTTTTTAATACAATCCTCATAGCAATCTTACGAGGAATGTACTGTTTTTTTGACCCATTTTGCACTTGAGGAGACAGAGGCTCAGAAAGGTTAAGTAACTTACCCAAAGACAGTAAGTAGTGGTCTGGGAATTACAGCCATTCGGGCTCTCAACGCCGTGCTCTTCAATATCATGCCTCCTACCAGAGTTCCCCTATTTGTTAAAGGGAGCTAAAACCAGCTCAAATCACATGTTTGTGAATGGGAAACATTTAAAAAGGATAGCTGAACAGTTGCCTTCAATGCTTGCATCAAAATAAACAGAACTGATAGACACAATCAAAATATCTGGCTTTAATTTTGTTGTTGTTGGTTTTTTCTCCCCTCGGGTACAGGATTTTATGATGAAGTTTCCATGAGAAAAAGGATCCTGTGGTCATGTAAAATAATCAACAAAAAGAATGTAGGAAAGGGTACTGGTAAGCCATCTAAGGAAATCACTAACAAGATGTTTGTCTCTATACTGACGTGAAAATTCCCCAAACGTACTATTTCACAATCTACAAGATGGCAATAAACTGCCCCTAGAGGGCGCCAAAGCGATCGTCACGCCTTTTTCTTTCTTTTTCAATCTATGTTTCTTTAGATCTGGCATTGACCCCTGGCATCTCTGAGGGTTTCTGAATGGTCCTTAAAAAGCCCCTCAGGGCCTTCATCTGGTTTGGGGTGTGGGCCATGGTCACCCAGAAAGCTAAATGCAGCTGCTGGGTGATAAAAACCCTGCGGTAAATTGACTTCCAGTTAACCGCAGGGCGACAGAGAGCGTCTAATGCAACCACAAAGTGGTTTGCTGGCACAGAACTTTCACAACCTTTGGAACAAGATACCAGGGGTTGTTGTTTAGTCTCCATCTTGGGAATCTTTCTTTTAGCAAGAGGAAAATTCTGATATCCATCAGTCTGAAATCGGTCGGGCACAGCCTTATGTGGAGGCAAGGGGGCAAACCTGTTGTCCACGGGACCTCACAAACCCAAAACCTGAGTAAGATTCTTAAAAGAGAATTCTCAATTACTAAATAGGCATGCATAAAAATGCTGGTGGGGATGGGCAGACTGTATGTAGAACGTCAAAGCCCTTTGCAACATGACAGATTTGTTTTTCTAAAAATGTTATGAGAAATTAAAATTTAACACAGAATTGTAAGTCCCTGGTGAACTTACAGTCTCAGATACACACGCAAAGCCTACACTGCTGCTGTCAGCTGGACGCAGACTCCTTCTAACAGGCACCCTCTGTCAAGGTCACTGTGGAGTTTGAACAAAACCACTGCCTTCTTGCAATCAGGCAGCCTCTTGGGGAACACTGTTCTGAAAAAAATTGAGACTGACAGTGTTAAGACCTTGAGTTTTTTCTTTACAATATTGCCACTGCTTATTCTTCAGCACTTCCTTTCAGCTAGAAATTGATGTAGTTAATGGCTGGAATTGGCTGATGAGACTAAATTACATGAAAGAATGGCTTTCATCATATTGCTCAATTTAGGGATTTCTTTCATTTTAAAGGCAAGGTTAATTACCTCTAGAAAATGTTCACCAATTATCCACTAATAATAGCAGAGAAGATGCTCCTGGAGCAGCCAATACAAGAAGGGGGAAGGAAAGAGTGGGTAGGGAGGGCAGGGAAAAGACTTTGAGATTTGACTTAATACTGAAAACGAAAACTATGTCAGGCTTTTAAAGACCTGAATGGGGGAAGACAAGGCTGCTGCCTTGGCCCCTCAGCGGCCTTGGCCATCAGTGCATTCTGTTTTGTTGAGGATTTGGGAGGTAGGCCTATTTGATGCCCATTCCATAGGATTTCTGCCATGTCCTCTTCCTCTAACACCTCTAACCTTAGAGTAGAAGTAGCCCCAGTTTCTGATAATCAGTGGCATATAGCAAAAGTGGCAGCTCATTGAAGGCGAAGAAGAATCTAGCCTGGGTCTTTTAATTGCACCCAGGAATTGCCTATTTTGTTCCACAGTAAAGCACTCATAATTTGGTGTCATGCCCTTGGCCTTCAGGGAGGAGTAGTGGCCAACCATAGGGATGGGCCCTGCCTGTGCGCGTGCGCACGCGCGCGCACACACACACACACACACACACACACACACACGAGTGCTATAGGATCTCGTCCCCTTGTGCCAAATTTCAAGTCACTGAAGAATGATAAAGCTTCTAAGTAGAATTCTCTGCTGTTTGCTTAGCTCCCGATCCTATGGCAGGTGGATACAGAGTGCTGAAAAATCACCACTCTCTGTTCTTTCCCTGATTCTTTTAGTATAAGAAGTAAAGCTGAAACTCATGTGGTTCATGCTAGTTGGATGCACGCCAGACTTCTCTCTCTGCCATGTGCTCACAGTTCTCACATGGCCCCAGTATTCCTTAGCAGCACCTTGGAGAAAAGCTGGTCAGCAGACCCCTGGAGTTACTTCAAGAAGTGAGCATAGCCTGGTGCTTGAGGAGCAGCACGAGATGCTTCTGTATCCCAGTGTCTCGAGATGGAATGGCGATTGTAAACCACCCGCCACTGTGCCTCCATGCAGGTGATAACCCTTCTAAAGGCAGCACTAGCAGGGGGCTGACAACTATTAAAATAAAATCCTGTAGCCACATAAATGCATTTCAATTCCTTTCTCTCCAGAAAAAGCAATTTCCCGATTTCATGGGCTAACCATAAGATGATCTTAGAACCTCAAATTATAGCTCTTTAAAATCTTGGTATTAATCTTACATGTGCTTAGGCCTAAATAAGAGTTTGTTTACGTGATTTGATCTTTAAATTGAAGCTGAGAGTTTCAAGGATCCTGCAAGGGAGAGAATGACTTCTTTTCTACTGTGAGCATTGTGATATCCAGGTCCTCCTTTGGGACTGAGAGGGAGCAGCCGCCTTTACACCGTGGTGCTTATTTTGAACAGTCTGGGGCCTGCTGCTAAGGTCTTCTGTGAACACTGGAAGTGAAGGGAGGAATGCATCATGCAACAGACCTGCCAGCTAATTAACGCAAAAGAAAATAGGAAACTTTTTTAGACAGAGAGGGAAATTAGTTAAGTTCACCTTATAGAAACCATGTAACCTCTACAGACACAAGTTTCTTCTTTTCCTTCTAAGTTCCAAACATATTCTGCCACTTTGCTGGGCCAAGCTCCACCGTTGCCTTTTTGTCGTTTGCTTGTTTAAACCCTGTTCTAGTGTTTTCGTAACTTTGGGCCTACCTGTTTCTGTTGATTCCAGTTATATCACGGAAATGTTAAATATTAGAGCTGGAAAGAACTGTCAGAAACTTTTAGTACCATCCTTCCATTTTATAAACCAGGAAACAGAGACTTAGACGAGTGAAGTAACTTTCCTAAGGTCACACAGCTAGTTAATGACAAAACTGGGATGAAAATCCAGACTTCCTGACTCCCGGTCCAGCGAAGTTAGGATCCAAATGTTAACCAGGACACGAAATCTTCCTCGAGATGCCACTGCAGGACTCCGGGCAGGGAGTGCGCAATGCAGCCTCAAAGAAAGGAACAGGCAGGAGAAGAGGAAGACGTCAGCTCTCCGAGGCCATCCTTCTTTGCTTCCTCTAGACGTTGGTTCTCTGGGACAGAGCCCCTTTGTTCTGATGGAAGAAATGGCCCTGACCCTTCGGATATTGAGCTAGGAGTGCTGTTATGTCCATATGAGGTGGCAGGGGTTATTACATTTAAACTTAATGTCGGTCAATATCCTAAAGTACAGCCGACTCTTGAATAACATGAACTCCAGCAGCGAAAAATCTGTGTGTGTTAGCCAAAGAATATATATGCATAGATGCATAGCCCATGGGCACCGACAACAATGTTGTGGGGACAGGTGGGGGGGCAAAGTGGGGGAAATGGGGGACATCTGTAATAGTGTCAACAATAAAAAAATTTGTGTGTAACTTTTAACTCTTTAAAACTTAACTACACTTGGCCCTAAGCATCCATGAATTCGGCCAACTGTGGATCAAAAATAGCATTTTTTAGTCCCGATTTGAGAATCTGTTACTGGGAAAGCACAGTTGGGAAGGCAAAAAATCCAGTGATGGCAAACCTGTCGATATTAAGGACCAACTGTAGTTATGGAAAAAAAATCCACGTATAAGTGAAACTGCAGTTCAAGCCTGTGTGGTTCCAGAGTTGACTGTGAAATCTTTAGAGGCCTGTTTCTTAAGTGTCTAAAGTAGACTTAGCTGGTGCGTATAAACTGACGCAGGTCTGATGGCTCTACAGGGCTCATTCATTCATTCATTTCCACATTGATTCATTTACGGAGTGCTGACTCCCTGTCAGGAGGTGCAGTGGCAATCGGGACAGGCATAGCTCTGGCTCCCTCAGAACTTATAATTTAGTGGGTGTGACAGACATTGAATAAGAATTTACAGTAAATTATGGGGGAACACACCACAGCTTCACCAGGAACCAAATCCCTAGATTGACATTTTAGCTTCGTGGTTCTTGGCAAGGGTAGTTTGGAAAGTGGTGGGGGCATTCTGGGTTGTTACTGTGCTGGAAGGAAGCTACTGTCTGTTAGGGACCAGAAAGCAAGGTGCCTGGATATTTTGCACTGTATCTCCACGCCGCTCAATACAGGGAGTTGCCCAGCATCCATCAGGAACTTGAGAGTCCTTGATAGACATTCACCAAAGTGAAAAACTTTATTTCTCCCTTTATTTCCTTTAAGAGCGGACATGTATACTCAGCTGAGCCCAGACTCTAACTCTGTTTCGTGGTCTCCATGAAGGATCTTTTGCCCAGTTTGAACATATACTGAATGTTCAAGGAAAGCAACCTAATGTGGAGACTACATTTTGTCTTACTCGGAACTCACAGGCTCTGTGCACAGTTGCATAAAGGCAGGCCCCTGGTTGCCAGGCAAACACGGTTCCGTCGTGGCACACCGAGAGCTATGTCAGTCATGACAGTGCAGCATAGGGGTGCACTGAGATACATTCTGCAATGCAAATTACATTCTTTTTATTATTCCATTATGTTAGGGCAGTAGAGACTTTTTGGATTCATGAATAACTACAGGTTATTTTACTTATGAATTTCATTTTTGGTTGGTTTGTGAAGGAAAGTGAACAAGGTCTCATAGACCAGACAGAGAACTGTCCCTCCCCTCCCCTCTGGTGTCTAAGAATGCCCTTCACAGTGTCCCTCAGTTGATGACGGTTGTGTCTCTGCCCTTGAAGCAGTTACTTGTTTAGGCAGAGTAAGGGTGCTTCCAAATCTTCTTTTCCTGTTGTAATGACTCTGCCGTGAGAAGATGACGGAGGGATGAGTAACCCAGGCTCTTGGAGGGGTGTAGAGAGTATGACTGCTCACCTCTATGCAAAGTTCAGGCTGCACAATCCTGAAAAGCATGTATCAATCTAGATTTGTAACTAGTACATAAAAGATATGCTATGGGGCTAGAGTCCCAAGGTGCCAGATGGGAGCAGTGAGCCCAGGAAGACCCGAGAGGGAGGGTAGGGGAAGCCCCCAAGCTTTAGGAACATCAGCCTTTCTCCAGCTCTACCTGTAACTCCATTCTTCCAACAGAGGCAATGCAGGAGAGAGTCTGAATCAATGATGGGAGCAAGTTCTGGATTGCGGACTTGACTATGATGCTCAGGGGCCCTCGGTGTCCCTCAAACCACACCCCGTCCAGGAGTTCAACCTCCTCAGGCAACACGATGCTCACAGGTACTTTTTCGATAACCTCTTATTCCTAACCTTCTTCAAAACTAGGATGTCAGATGTAGCTGGCAGACAACTACCTTCTTCACAGATGGAGATAGATAGCAAGCCTTTGCTGAATTAATTTTATTCTTGTTGCCGCCAAACTCAGCTGTGTGATAGGTTAGAGCTGCACCAGCAAAGGCAGGCTGGATGCAGGGAGAGTGGGTATTAAGGAAGGCACGTTGTCTTGGGCGATGCCTTCCCTGGAATCTCCAACTGCACTGGAATGCAGGGCAGACGTGGTCCCTGAGAAATAACCTCCTGACATCTACAGGAGCTGAATCATGCCATCATGGCGCCTTCTTAAAAGAAGTCTGATTGAAGAAATAAACTTACCTTAGGAGAGTTCTTTTTTTTTTAAACCTTTGCGATCTTGACTCTCCAGACCTGAATCAGGGCCCTTCTGGTCACAGAGCTGGAGTTTGTGATTGGCGCATCCTTAGAATAACATTGGTGGGACTCCTGTCTCTGCTCTGAAAGTAAAGCTGTCGCATCACAAACTGCATCAATTGGGTTTTTTTACTTTTGAGGAGTAGCCCCTGTGTGTGAGGTCGTCACTCTGCTGGTAGCTGGGATGAGATGACCAACTTGTTTTGCCAAGGCCTTTAAATTATCTCAAATGGTAACTCGTTTTAGTTGAAATGGACTGAATTCAAATTTGAACCAGGGACTGAGAAGAGCAAAGCTCCATATCCTGTTACGAGAGCTATTTAGATTCTCCATAATACTGTATATTAAATTCTTATAATAAGCTGCTCTGTGAGTCTTGGTGCTGGTTCAGTATTTTCATTGCCGTGATTACCCTATGGCCTGCTGGCCAGCTGAACTGGAGTCCTCTTTCCCTTGATATGTTTCCATAACATCTCTCATCGGCCCAGTGAAACTTGTTGTTAAGGGCAGAGCTAATCTATTGCAGCCTTCCTTGCTGCATCACGCCAAGAAACTCTGGTGTGTTTCTTCCAGCTATTTCCGTGAGGACAGTTCACTTCTCTGGGAGAGTTTTAGCCTCATGGAGTTAGTGAACAATTCAGCTGCAAAGCACAGCTCTTGAAAACAGCCTCCCCAACCCATCCTAAAAGTGATGGCCCCTCGCCTGGACTGACACCCAAATGGCGGTGTTATTTCCCATACCAGGTCTCAGTATGAGTATACATGTGAATATTGAAATATGTGTATGTGGTTCCAAAGAGGAAATTGCAGGAACTTTTAAAAAAGTGCTGGAATTTACACATCCTGGAGTGACATTGTTTTCTCATTTATTTTTTTAAAGATTTTTTTACTTATATTTTAGAGAGGGGAAGACAGGGAGAAAGAGAGGGGGAGAAACATCAATGTGTGGTTGCCTCTCGCGCGCCCCCTGCTGGGGACCTGGCGTGCAACCCAGGCACGTGCCCTAGACCTGGAATGGAATAGATGACCCTGTGATTCGAAGGCGGGCACTCAATCACTGAGCCACACCAGGCAGGGCTGTTTTCTAATTTAATTCCACCTCCATGGCTCACCCCTCCTGCTACTTGCTTTCAGCTAGTAACTGCAGGGCACCCACGATAGAGAAAAAAGTAAGGTGATTGCAGGCTAGTAGAGCAAAGAACAAACAAGTAAGTTAGATTTTGTATGATATATGTAGAGGAGCCAAAAAAACTCAGCAATACCCATGAATCTGAAGAGAGTCCATCTGATTTTGCTTTGAATACCAGGGCCAAGGAAATAACACGTTTTTCAGCACTGGGCTGTGGAGCATCCCAGACAGGGATGTGCAATGAAGCTGTCTCTCCACCGGCAAGAATGACGAGGACCGTGGGAGGACACCTCCGACCACACCCCTGCCTCCGTCTTCCCGTCCTGCGTCTGGCTTGGTCCCCACCCGGTGTTTTCTCTAGCAGCTCTTTTATGAGACGTTCAGCTTTGCGATAGGACCCTGCCCCTATTGTGATTCCCTGGCACCAGCTGCTTTTGGCCTCATCTCTCTTGGACCCTGTCTCGAGAACAACATTTGCTCCATTGGCTTAGCGTCCCTCTCTCACTGACTATCTCGGCCTGCGGCCCGGGCTGTCCTCCACCTGATCCCTCGTCTCTGGGATCCAGGATGAGGTGCCAGTTCAGTTCCAGCCACACCCTTGCTCCCTTCTCAACAGGGCCACGCGTTTTCGTTTTGTTTTGTTTTGTTTCCTTCTCAGGTCACACCCTCACCCTCTTCCTGCCATTTTTGAAAGAAAATCCTGTGCTCTAAGTCTCAATAAAACAAACAAACCGACAAGTGTATTAAAGAGTCAAATTCTGGGTTAAAAATCAAAACATTAAAAAACTAAACCCTAGGAAAGTTTTCTTTTGTTACAGGATTTGTGCCTTTTTTTTTCTCTCAGTCCCCAAAGTGACAAGGGATATCAATAGTAGTAGACACGTGAGAGGCATCCTGCCCGCGACAGTCCTGACACCCGGAAGAGACCTTCTTTAACCAGAGGGCTGGAGGCTTGTGCTCTCTGCACGGAACACCAGCATTGTCAGTAGAAGTAGAATGTTAGCTAGCCACTCAATAGTTTTATTTTCTCATAGCTGCATGAAAAGTAAAACATGCAATTATTTTAAATAATATATTTTATTTAATCCAACATATCCAAAGCATTCTCAATGCAAAATACTACATAAAAATTAGCAAGATAGATTAGTTCTAGAGCTCTGATGCACAGCGTAGGGCCGGCAGTCAGCAATACTGTATTGTGCACTTACACATTGGTTGAAGGGGTAGATCTTATGTTGCATTCTTATCACACCCCAGAAGAGGAGACACAAGGAAACTTCTGGAGGTGATATACATGTGAGTCACCCTGATTGTGGGCACAGTTTCACACATATACACATGTCCAAGCTCATCAGATTGGATACTTTAAATACATACAGTTTTTTTGTGTATCAGTTATACCTAAACAGAGCTGTTAAAATGATTAACAAGACATTTTACATGCTTTTATTATTATATTAAGCCTTAGAAATACCCATTCAGATGCTGAATTTTCAATTAACTGTAATATGGCCCTATCAAAACAAAGTAGTATTTCTTAGAAAAATATTTTATGATGCTTCAGCTTCTTTATTTAAATAAATTAAAATAACAAAATCAAATAAAGCATTTCTCAGTTGCTCTAAACACATTTCAAGTCTTCATGTGGCTGGTAGCTAATGTATTTCACAACACAACTTTATAAACAAAGGTGCTTACTTGTAAATTGTACCTCACATCAGCTCAACAAAATATAGAAGCTGTTCTCCCCAATGAGCCACTGACAGTCACTGAACGGTCATCAACTTGGAAGAAGGGGAGCAGGTCCCACCTCCATTCTCTTGGTCAAAGTATCCACAAATGCCATCAATCTGCAAATTATTTCTTGTGATTTTTAACTTTTCTTTTTAAGCTTAACTTTCTTCAAAGGGAAGAAAGCAACTCAAACACAGATGACATTTACTAGTAAAATATGATTTATTTAATCCATAAACTTGCCATCTTGGCAAGCCTATAAATTTGCCAATTAGTGTACAAAGAGTGAACAGAGCACCAGACTCCATAAACTCTCTTGGATCATTAGTTCATGCATTTAGTCTCTTTTCAGAGTGAATTAGCTTTTGACACAAGATTTCATCTACTCCCGGACTTCAAATACTGTCTGCTCATCACATAATTACTGAGAGCCTGCTACATGCCGTTCTCGGCTCCTTCATGCCTGGAATCACTACAAGAACTTCATATGTAACATTTCCCAAACCAACTTCCTTGTTTTCCACTCCAAGATCCCCACTTCCTGCTTTGTCTTGAAGTCCTCCTCTCTTTCTAATACAGACGTTTTCATCTCAGTCTTTATTGGGATGATCCACAAGCACAGTGTGAGACAAAGACTTAGGTACAGGTGGTTTCTTTGAGGGGTTGCCCCAGAAGTGGGAGTGTAGAGTTAAGAAAATCCAGGAAAGGAGGTGAGACCAATGAAGGGTGTGCTATTCATCTGATTATGACTGTTGGCAGCTGACATTCTGTCCCATTGGAGATACTCAGGAATCTCAGATTTGTTCCTCCAAAGGACAGCAGGCTGGGATATTTATCCACCACATTCTATTTATTCTCCCACATCTCTATTTCTGTGCTAGGAATTTCCAAAGCCATGACACAGAGAAGCAGAGGCACTCAGCAGGTCCTTGAAGTAGGATGTCGACAGCTCGAATGGCCATTGTTCCGCACAGCTGCAGCTGAAATCACAGGTGGGGCCCAGGGGACGTGGGAATCAGAAGCCACCCACCTGCCCAGTTGTCCAAGTCATAAAGCCTAGAGCTGTCCTCATATGTTCCCTTGGGTTCCACCCTCTTCTCTCCTCTTCCTCTTAGTTGCCAAATCTGGATTGAGTCCACCTACTAAATTTGTTCTCAAATTCATTTCTTCTAGTGTGTATCAGTTACCCTATAGGTAACCGATCATTCCAGTCATTTCCTGCTCCGCTTTTGTGTCCATCCCTTGTCCAAAGCTGTTTTTCTCAAGTGTGAATCAACTATTTTAGAGGCTCCTCATTGTTAACATCAGAGATGACAAATAGAGGTACCAATTCTATTTAACAGAAAACTACTGCCTTCGAGTGTCTTGTTGAACAGTTGTCTAAGGCCATGCCTAAGCTCGGCGGGAATAACTGGGATGACTACGTCAGTGTTGTGAGGGACGCAGAGCGGGGGTTGAGCCTCTGTGCTAGAGATCACCGGGCCCAGTCCCATGAAATGTCCAGCTCTTTTAGACGGCGTGCCAGGATGGCCAGCACGTGACTCCAGATTATCTCCTGTCTCTCCCACCGCCTTTCTGCCAGTGTTCTCATGAACACTGTCCTTCTCTCTTGTCCCTTTGTGGAGCTTTGTGCCATTTTATGAATTGGCCCCGCTCTTCCATATCTCCGTGACATTGCACTTGCTGTCCCCTCTGCACAAAATGCCCAGCCTGACTCATGTTCCAGATTCCTCAAGAACCAAAACAAAACATATCTCACTGAGAAGCCCTCTGTGACCTCTCCAAAAAAAAAAAAAAAAAAAAGAAATATTAATCACCCTGGTGCCTGTGATCATCTACTGATTTCTTTTTAACTTTAATTATCATAAAAGTTTGTATAATCATATTTTAATGACCTATCTGCCCCCTCATTCATCCATCACACACAAAAATACTGATTTTATTAATCCAGGTTAGCATTGCATAATCCCACCACAGCATTTTCTGGTGAAATACAGATTGTAGAATGGAGCTTATATATGACAGCTAATGTGTTCTTCTATTCCAAGTCTCTGAAATGGACATATTTGGCTCCACAGTACAGTTTTAGCAGGACTGCATGGTCACTGGCTGGGCCAGCAACAAGGTGGCGATGCCATCACCCCTCAAAGAACTCACAGGCCACGGACAGCAGGCATAAATCAATAGGGACCATAAAAGTAATGGCAGTAACAATCACAACATTTCTCTGATGTTTTTGATAGTAAAATAAATGAACAGTTCTGAAAACATCAAGGCAGATGGAGAGTGGGAATGTGGAAGGAAGGTGAAGCAGGTCTTATGTAAGGAGATAGCAAGAGTGGTGAGTTTGCTGAGAAAACATAAGTTGCAATGCATGTTAAATATTTGAGTAAACACTGAAAAAGAGAAAGTAGAATTATGAGTTCAAAACCAGCAAATGGAAAAATGGATACAAGAAACCATGAACATTCCACTGGAAATGGGGAAAGAAAAGAAACAAAGAGGAAGCATGGTGAATAAAAAACAAAAAAATAAAGTGGAAAAAAAGAACTTTAAATTTATTATGAATCACAATAAATGCAATTGGTAGATTTATCTACTTAGAGAAGAAAAATGTTTAATTTGAACCCTCTAACGCTAAGGTATCAATAAGAAACCCATGCAAGATGAAATGACACTACAAGGGAAATCAAAGGACATTTATGACATCTATACTAACCAAAAACACATTCTTGGCAATATCATCATCCATCAAAATGGAATTTAATGTTGGCTATAATGTAGCTAGTTAAGCAAATGAATAATGGCTATGTGTACCAATAAGGATGGATCTCAACAACATAATTTATTTAGTAAGTAAAAGTTACATAAGCAAAAAACATGATATGATTTGTGTATAATTTAAAAAACATATACAGAGCAATACCATAGTTATTCTATGGATATGTACATAAATATGTAAATGTAACCTTTTCAAAGACTTTAAGGTTACGCACCAATTTATAATAGTAATTATCTCAGAAATAGGGAATATTTTGAAAAGAAGATACAGGTTACAGAAGACCTCTATTTTTATTTCTAATGTATTTCCTTTTAACATGTATTCATAGGGGAAAAATTAGAAGCAAATAAAGCAAAATGATTAATAGTCAATGATGAGAGTTTAATTGTCAACGATGACAGTTAAAATGTTTGCCATTTAATTCTTTGTGCTTGTCTCTATTTTTAAATTTCCAAAAAGAAAAGAAGAGCGAGACAGAAAAGATAAAGGGGGAGGAGGGTGGAAATAGTAGGAATAGATAATGCTTCCAACTATGATATTTTATGATTACACAAAACCCAAAGATAAGAAACCTAAACCCAGAATGTCAAGAAGACCTTGGAGGATTCACAACTCGTCACAGAAGTGAACACTTCCAACCTTCTCTACCATGGCTTATCTAAAGAAACCAGCATTTTCAGTATTTAATAAAATAATGAAAATACGTTTGGTTGTTTAAAATCGTTCTTAAAGTGTTTCTTCATTCAAAGTCATGTGCTTAACTAAAAGAATCTTCAATATGGCAAGCTGCCAATGAGCTGCTGTTTTCAGATTCCAAAGATCCAGGGGAATAATATTTCATAAGCCCATAAAAATTGTTAAAAGTCCATTACCATTTAATTACATTACACGGAATTACGGTTCCCCACTTAATGGCTGCTGAATGAGAGAAAGAGGGTGTTGGTAAAGTCCAGACTGGCCTAGTAAAGCAAGGACTACTAGGTTTTATTGCCCATGTAACTTCACTTACAAGATACGTTTGCAATAAACCTTGCAAAATGTTTCATGACCATGTGTACAGGTGAAACTGAGAAAGTGGTTATAGCTGTTTCGTTTTAAACATCAGCAGCACGTTGCTATGCCCTAACGCATCATCTGGAATATTCTGCTAATTTTGAAATCATTCACCAGGTCTGTGTAAGGAAAAACGTTACCCAGAGTTTTCAGCAAACACCTTAGATAACTGATGTCTGTGCTGTAACAATTTCCCACATTGCTCCTCTCATATAATATTACAAAACCATTGCATTCTGTTGGACGAGATATTTGAATCAATTAGCCAAGTATTTTTTGAGCACCTATGGACATCCCCCTTCCTCCCACCTCAGAGAATAATTTTATTCTGGTCTTTTATATGTGGGCAGTGTGTGCTGCTTAAGGTTAAAGCTTTAGTAGACAAAATAGGCCTTTAAAGACAGATTTTACATCAGGATTTTTCTAAACATCACTGAAATGACATGTAAAAAATACAAAATAGTCAAAGTGACACCAAAGAAACACAGAATAAAGTAAATCTGTTATTGCTTGGGAGGGAATGGATAAGAACCATCAGCAGGCAGGCTGTGTCCATATATTTCAGTAACAGGGAGAGTGGGTGGACTGTGGGGAAGCCTCAGCCAGGAGAGAGAGGAAGGAATGGGAGAAGGTGAAATCCAGTTCCCTAGCTGAATCCCAGCAAATTCCAAGCTTGGTATTGGAGAGTAAAAAAAGGCAGGGGCATAAAGTGGGGTGTGCATCTCGGTAGTAAAGGCAGCTCTGCTATGGAATGCCTGATCCACCTGCCCACTCGTCCTCTGTTTTCCTCCCCATCTCTTCATGAACAGAGCAACGGACAGGGGCAGTCATCCACGGGTCACAGCCAGAGAATCTCTCTGAGGAAGTTAGACAAGCTGCAGGGGAACAAGCAGGCTCTGGGCGTGAAATGTACCTGTTCCATAGCAGATATTTCCTCGGAGAAAGATGGTGACCACTCTACCAGTTCCCTCCTGGGGACAGGAGACACACCCTGACTAGTGCACACAGCCCGAGAGCAGCCCAGCACTCAGCAGGGAGGCCTGGTGAGAAAACATATTATGTCTCATCGGAGGAAATCAGCACAACTACTAATATCATTCAATCTAATTCTTTTATTCCAAACACGAAAGCCAACCAAGACAGCTGAAGAAAAGCCAACAGCACAAGGAGAAGGACTGAGAAGGAACACACACAACAATTAGCCCTGGGGAAAATACGGATAATTCAGGAAACTGCAAAGAAGTTTCTAATAAATTGCGAAATCCAAGGACAAGAAAGATTTATTTGAATTTAAAACTATAATTGCTAGTTTTTTCAATAGAAGCCTGGAACGAAGCTCATGAAAATCATCCAGAATTCAGAACAAAAAGGCAAGAAAAAGAAAATGTAATATAAACATTCAGAGACATAGAAGATTAATTCAGGAGATTAAATAACTAAGAGAAATTCTAGAACCAAAGAGCAGAGAAAAGTAGAGAGCAGGAAATAATTTTTTTAATTTTGAAGTAAATTCTCCAGAGCTGGAGAAAAACAGGAATCTTTTTATTGAAAAGTAGCATAGAATACCCAACAAATGAGAGAAAAAATAGCCATGCTTGTATACAGACTACTGAAGTCCTTGAACACCAGTGATAAAAATTTATTTAGAGAATCTACAGAGTGTGGGAAAATGAATCAGGCAATATGGCAAGGAATAAGAATCTGATGCACATTAAACTTTTTAATTTAGAAATGCTGGATGCTAGAACTAGTGATACAACGCCTTCAAAGATCTGGGGGAAAGTTATGTTAAACTTAGAATTTTATACTCGGTTCAATTATCAATCAAATTTGAAGGCAAAGTCTGACCTATTTAAACATGGATGGTTTAAGAAAATGTTCCTTTCTTCTTACTGTAGGTGTTCTTTGAGGATGTGCTACTGTAGAACCAAAGAGAGATCCAAGAAAGAGAAAGTCCTAATGTCAAGATCCAGTTGCTCTAACAGAGAAATATTATAGAAAGAATTCTTAGAATGGTTACTAGGCCTCAGACCTAGAAAGAACCACTCAAAGTTAGAACTGGGAGCCAGAGAGTTCTAGGCACGATGCCTTCAAGAAGGAAGCGAATTCACTGTGACAGCATGTTGAAAAAGCTAGTGTGCTTCATGGTCATTAGATAATTAGTATCCTGGGAACTGTAAAAAACAGAAGGATAATTAGAAACACTAAGGAAAGTTGGTACAAGAAAGTCATGGTATAAATAAAAATTAAACTAAAAATGACAAAATTTTGAGCAAATAATGGAATGTAAGGGCAGAGAGTTTATTTGCACTGGATGTTCGAGATAGGTGCCTTTGGGGGCCCGATGATGTGTCATAGGCTCCCATTTCCTCCTCCAGGTCCAGCCACAAGCTCTATATCTGCAGTCCTTCATACTCGCATTATCATAGTGTTAGTGTGGTGTGTTGATTTCGGTCTTTAAAGTTATTTCATTGACAGACACAGAGGACTTACCTATAGATACAGATTAAAATGTGTCATTTGTCAAGTGATATTTTGGAGTATTGGCACAGCTCACAGGAATTCAGGGATAGCAGAGGTGGGACTGAGAGAAAAGAGAGAGAAGTGTAAGCACATTCATTTCTTAATCTCATATTTAACTTATTGAAGAAGCAGCAATAAGGCTTTGGTACAATACTTAAAGATAAAAATAATCCCAAAGAACTAAAAATATAACTAGCGTGTATCAGTAGACAGAGAAGAAAGTGAGACAAAGGTTGCCTTAGGTGAGCTCAGCTGGAACCTTTCCAAATGACAGAGGTTTTTTGGAGTCCTAGAGATTGCCCAGGGGAGAGCTAGCATGAAACTAATAGAACTTAAGCCACAGGGCTCCTTACTCACCCAGGCCCCTTCCAAGGCCTAGAAATGTATATAGACTCTCAGATGAATTCTTTCCGTTTTTTCAATTTTTAAATTGACCAAAGAGAGAGAGAGAGAGAGAGAGAGAGGGAGAGAGAGAGAGAGGGAGCGAGAGATTTGTTCCTCTTATTTATGCACTCATTGGTTGATTTTTTTTATGGGCTCTGACTGGAGATCGAACCTACAACCTTGGATTATCTGGAGGATGCTCTAACCAACTGAGCTCCCTGGCCAGGACCTGAATTATTTTCTTTTAAAATAATAGAATAGAGTGAACACCTTTCAGGCTCCACAAAACCCACACCCGGCTCTGGAGGAGACAAACTGAAGAGATGGGAGAGGTTGAACAATTTGCCTCTGGGGAAAGATTAGGAGCAAGGGTGTTGTGAGAAAGTTTTGTCCTTCAATATGACTTGTCAGTACTGCTTAAACTCTTGAATGAACACACACACACACACACACACACACACACACCTCCCAAAGTCCACCACTTCCCCACCCCCTGCTTTCCCTTCCACAGCCTCCTTCCCCGACATCTCCCATCCACCATCCTACCCCAAACTTAAAGTCACCCACCTGGGAAACAGAAAACAAAGCTACAAATACTCTTTTATTAATGTCAATAGACCCAATTCTAAGTGTAAGACAATTAGGGTAGAATCTGCAGAACAAGTTCTGTTTGTTTATTTGTTTTAAATCTTTAGGGAGCAGGTTGAAAAATGCCTAGGTGCTAATGAAGAAAACGAGGGGCAAGGATCTTCATCCATGAGAATGAGATGAGACACTGAGATGTGTGCTCCATGGCGAGGGCCATCGGAGGCCGAATTAATGCCTATTTGTCCTTCTTACATCTTGTCCAATAGCCAAGGGACAGTTGTAGATCCCGGAAGAGAGAGCATTGCTTGGACACTCAGCAGAGTGTTGATAGCATGAAGGGGTGACCCTTGGCCCTGAACAAAGTAAGTGTAGACAGAAGCGGGAGAGTGGAGACCCCTACTGTCCCAGTTGTAAACATTAAATTTATTCCTGTGAGCCTCTGAAGGCGGGAAGACGGGACTAGCTCCAATTCTCCTGACTCTCCCCCGATAAATAAATAAATAAATAAATAAATAAATAAATAAATAAATGTTATTTATTATTTATTTATTTATATGTAAAATTTATACATATATAATTTTTTTCACAAAATAATATATACATTTTTGCACAAAATGTATATATACACACACATACATCTGTACCCATCTCTGATTATTTCCAAGACTGGTCCACTAAAACCGGATGACAGGGTCAAATAGTGGGGACACTAAAAATTGCCTAATACTATATTGTGTCTAATTACTTTCACTAAGCCTTGTGCCAGTTTATACTTCCACTGGCGGTACGTGAACTTCCTCCAGGCAATGCTGTCATTATCGGTTATTTTCAGAGGCTGAATAATGAGGGGGAAATAATCTAGATTCTATTCTGCCTCTGCTACTTAGTTGCCAAGTGTCTTTGGAAGAGCTCCTTCATCTCCTGTGACCTCAGTTTCCTCACCTGAAAAATAAGCGAGGTAGGGTTAGATCACTGGTCCTCAAAGTGTGTTTCTGAGATAAGCAGCATCATCTGGAGCTTGATAGAAATGCAAATTTTAGGGCTTCACCCCTGAGTGCCTGAATTAGAAACTCTGGAACTGGGGCCCATCAGTCTTGTTTGAACAAGCCCTCAATGGGATTCTGGTGCAACTAAAATTCGAGAAGTGCCAAATCGGATGATCCGTGAGCTCAGTTCTATTGCGAACAGCCTTGATCTATCATTTTGAAACAGATAAAATTAGAAGAATTTTCAGCGTGGATTTGTTGGCATTTTCTTTGGTGTATAACAGAATTGAACCTGACATAGATGAAGCATCTGGCTTCTCAAACATTTTCAATAGCATCGCATAAGACATACCTAATTCTACTCCAGAAAGACAATATCACCAACAGTGAGCAGAGATGACCAGAAGCAACGTGGTGTGGATAAGAGACTGTTGTGATATCAGATAAACCTGGGTTTGAATTAAGGCTCTGAAGCTTCTTAGCTGTGTGACTTTGAGGCTCAGTGTGCTTATCTGCAAAATAAAGATAACTAATTAGTTTAGACCAGGTGTTTCTAATGCCCTAGCAGCCTCCCTAATAAACAAACCAAAACCTCAGCCTGGAACGCCTAAGGTTAAGAAATCAAAATCTATGACGACTGACAATGAACAACCAACTAGTCTTTGTCAAAGACAGCCAAGTGCTTAAGCTACAACCAATCGGTGTCCTTGCTTTGCCCCAGTGTTTTCTCTGTAAAAGTCTTGCTCCTCATCCCGGTGGGTGGACAACTGCTAACCACTCCTGGCTTGATTGCTGCTCGATTTGAATCGATTTTTGCTAAAACAAACTCTTAAAATTTTTATTACATCTCAGTTTATCTTTTAACAGTTGGTACTTCATAGAATTGTTGTAAACATTAAGATTCTACACATAAAGCATGAAACCCAGTGTCTGGCCTATAGTAATTGTTTAATGCATGTAAATATTAATAAGACTCTGAAACCCAGTTAAGTCCAGCTGCATAAGAGCAATCATTGTTACAGGACAAGCTCACTAAGAAATAAGTAACACAAAGAGCAAGAAAAACCACTGCCTGGTGAATTAACACGATCGTTGTGTTGTCACCCTTCAAGGCCAGGCAGGTCAAAGGTATTCGTGCAGATGGATAAATATTCACGGAGCTGTTGGGATGTCTGGTATGCATTTGTTCACAAGTGGGCAAGCCATGCACACTGCAAGCTGCATGTCTATCTGCATGTCTCATGTCATGGCTCCTGCTCCCCAGGGTGTCACCCATCATGGCACCTGTCCCCTTGCATGTCTCTCATCATCATTGCCCCCAGCAGGCGTTCCCACCTGTTTAAGTACTAGAGGGGGAACAAAGTCGGAAAACTGCCAGAACATTACGTAACGTAACGTAATGTAACGTAATGTAACCTAACAATTCTGCGCATGCGAGCTCACTTTATGTTATGGGAACAGTTTCTCAGACCCAGTCTCAAGGCTATAACACTAGTTATCAGGCGTCTCCAAGGCTATGGGAAAACTGCTTCTCTTAGCTACCCAGACACCTGGGTTGGAAGCCAGACTGCCTCCACTTACCCTACAATCCTACGTAGAAACACAGGTGAGCTCTAGAATGGTGGGAAACCATAGTTATAGGAACTAGGCTACGTCGATATGAAGCCGATTTATTTTTCAGTGAAGATATCTTGCAGCCATTCATAACTGCTGTTTGCTAAAACCACTGTGGAATGGGAAAGGCAAGGGTTTTCTCCTCAAAAGCATAAATCATGAGCTTGTCTTACTCTCTTTGGCAATTTTGTGTTTCATTCCTAGTTATTTTTCTTTTTAAAAAATGAAACCTAACACTCTAGGATAGGGTATATTAACAATCAAGAGGCCTCACTATCAGGGATATTCAGGGTAACTATTTAGGTTCTGGAGCACGGCCTACCATTACAGCACTAAGAAGGGTGTTTTCAACACAAGTGACAGCACGCTTTTTAATTACAAAATAATTATTTTCAGGCCCAGCCTAGCTTCCTGTATTATTATAGACCCCTGTTCCAGCTTCTAGAGAAATGCTGACCTTATTCTTCCACTCAAAGGCATTTCCCTTTGAAATTTCTCATGAAAGTGGATAAGATGTACAGAGGCCTGATATGTTTGCAAATTAGCTGAGTGTTTAATATGGCCAGAGGGAAGTGTGCATCGAACAGAGTTGCCATTGTTGAGGTGAAGATGGAGAGATATGTTTTTTTTTTATCCCAGAAGGATGGTGATAGAGCCGCATGGGCCCCATGTGTCATGCTCAGTTTGACAATCTGTGCGTTGTGGAAACTTATTGGAGTTGACTGAAATTATTAAATCATCTATGCCTCATTACACTTTCTTATCCCGCTATTTGATAGCAGGAGCTTCTGAAGCTGTTCTCTGTAATTCTTGGTTCTGTTAGTTAGAAAATTGTCAATTCAAGAACTTTATTTCCAATCCATTTCTCCCAAAGAAACCAACTTAACAGCTCTGGTTTCAGTTTTGCTAAACAGATATTTATTGAGAGCGTCCATGTGGCAAGCATTATGCTAGGTGCTGTGTATGCAGAGATGGATGAGGGGGTGTCTCCACCCTGGATCATTACATAACCGAATGGAGCAACAGGCATCTAGGCAGATAATACCAGAAAGTACGTACAAAAGGCTATGGGCTTATCCTAGATGGGTGCTCATGGGGTTTTATGAAAGATTTCTTAGTTTCTGTCATATTTCATTATTTACTGCAGGATAATTAACAAACGAGAGTCAGACTTCCAAAGGTTAATAAGGTTTACTAAGAGTAGATGAGGACACAGATGCTGAAGGAATTTCTTTGTTTCTCATCCTGTTTCATGAAAACATTTAAAAAAATGGGTGCCCTCATTTGGAAGCTGCGGAAGGGGAGACAGTTTCAATATCAAAAGTACATTATGATTTTTCTGGGGTTGTTTTTAGAAATATGGCTTTTAGGGTAATTGAATTTTTAACGTTGGAATTTATTTCAAAAACTAACTAGTTGAACTGCTTTATTTACCTAATGAGGGAACAGTTCCCAACCACTTCAAAATGTGTGTTTCAGGTTAGACATAGCGCTGCTTTGTTCATGTTTGAACGATTCATTCTAGTCACTAATTCACTGCTGAACACAATACCTCTTCTGTCCCGTCAGTATAATTCCCATTTTTTAAAAAAAAATGAGGAGACACAGAGAGGGTTAGTAATTTACCCAAGGCCACACAGCCAGACGGTGTTTAAGAAAGCAGAAATTGTAGTCCCTAACTGCAAATCCAAGTAGTTCATTAGGCCATGCAACTTCCTTTTGAAAGTAATTATAAACACTGGCAATTTTTTGTTTTAACAAAATACGTGGTCATCGCTTTTTATACTCAGTCCTTGGAAACTCTGGGAATGAATTAGTTTCCTTGCAAAGAAAAATTTTTTTTAATCTGCCCACACTCGTTTGTTATTTTAAAGCACAGGTGGCAAACACAAGGTCCACGGGCTGAATCCGGCCCGGCACCTTGTTTCTACCCAGTGGCAGCACCGAGCTCTTGCTTAACTGTTAGGGACTAGTTACATTTATATGGTCTTAAAGTTACATTCGGCCCTTTGAAGGCAACCACGAGGCTGATGTAACCCCCCATGAAAATGAGTTTGACACCCCTGTTGCAGAGCTATTTATTAATGAATGCTAGGTGGCTGGCATTGCATGTGTGTGTTTAAAGAATGATTTCTTTGCTTTTTAAAATGCGTATCTAGAATTAGATTGGTTTACGCTCCTATTTTATGCAATAATACTTGGGCTAAGAAAGGCTCTACTGCTATTTTCGCTGTGTATTATTCAGGTATTTTTGATCTTGTTCAAAATGATCTGACTCCAAGGTATTTGAATCTTGTAAAATAACATCTTCTTGCCTTCTCTTCTATTTCTTTCAATTATGTGCATTGAAGGAGAAAAAAGTTAAAAAGATAAAAAGAAAGGTAGTTTGAAACATCCAAATAAAATGAAAGGGCCTCGGGTCCATGGCCGAACAGCACTGAAGCCGAGTACTTCCTTTTCGGGGGCAGAGATTGCTTGTCTGGTCATTTTGTTGTTGATAATAGATCAATCAACAACTACTTGTCAGTAATACCTACGATTATTGGAATTATTTCCCCCTTCCTCTTGCATTTTCTTTCTTTCTTCCCTACTGCCACACTTCCCTTTCTCCTCCCTTTCTCTCCTCTCCCACCCTTTTCTTTCTCATTTCTTTCCTTCCTCCCTCTTCCTTCCCTGAGCTTCTATTATTTGCCAGACCCCCACTAACACATGGGAGAGGTGGAGATTTAACACCTACATGTTGTTTACAAACATCTCATCATCTAGTGTTTGGTTGTCAAAAAGTTTTTTCAAACCTGACTCACATGGAAAAGGCAAAAGCCCCACTAATCTTATTATTTGTTATCACTTTTTAGTAAGAAAACAAAATGGCGATAAAAAAATTAGAAAGGAAATAATATAATGGAAATTTTGCTTAATAATAAGTTCACAGATGCTGAATCAAGCATTTCCATTTGGCTGCTTGGAAGATTAAAGCTTATAGAAAAGTCCCTAAAGCATAGTAAGCATCATTAAGTACCAGTTATCATTGGGGCTACTATTATTAACACTATTGAGTCATTTGAAAATATAAAGTCCATACACTTAAAATAGATCAAAGATTTTACTTTTCAGTACATTGGGAGGATTGTTATGATTCTGGGGGATGAGAATCATTTATTAATTTAAAAAATCAGTGTTAGAGATATTTTACTGGAAGAATGTTCAGGGCAAATTCAATGTGTACATAGTAGAGAGAAAGATCAAAGTCTACCCCTAGATACATTAGTTGTTCTGAAAGGGATTAGAGCTCCTCCAAGAGAATGCAGGCCCTAAGGAAGGGCATCAGGGAAGAGAAAGCACAGAAGGGGGCTCACTGGCGGGAAGCCACAGAAGTTTCCGTCTCAGAAGGCCCTTGAGTTCAGTCTCACAGTCTAGTGTTGTTGTAGTTGTGTTGGCAGTGCGTGCCATCTCAGGGTTGCATCTGCAGTGATAACCTTAGGGGGTGAGAGAACATCTCTCTCCAGGCAAAGAGTAAGCTTACTTACCACCCCCTATCAGAACAGTAGGTAGTTCATCGTTCCTGTCCTGAAGGGCAACACAATTCCCCTGCAGAAGCCCATCCAATGCCACTGTGTCATCCACTGATGAGCCTAGGAAATTAATACAAACTACCGTAACAGGCAACCTATGTTGCTTGCTGTGCAGTGAGCAATAAATCCTTTGTCTCTGACCCAGGATTTCACGTCTTATGCTAGTACCCGTGGAGCAGTGAACCGCTAACTGGTTAGCTTGCCAGAAGAACAAAGTGGTAGACCCTTCCCAAACTGTGACAGAGCGTAGCTCTGGAACACAGTGAGAGGGAGGTCTTCAGTGCAGGGGTCCTGTAGGAGTTGTGCAGGTGATAGGAAGACACTCAACACACGCAACCTCTTTATTCTCTTAAGAAAAATACAGTATGGCTGGAGAGATGAAACTAATGTTAATCCAAAACAAAAGGGAATATGACAGCTCTAATGGCCACCATTCTGGGTGCTTCATATTTCAATTCTTCACTCATCCAACTCCAAAGAGAACATATGTACTTCACTTCTTAGTACCTTCACCCTCCAATCTTGGGCCATCGTAGCTCTGTAATTCTTGAATTTTATGATAGTGAGCAAAAATAGTCTAATGTAATTACATCAGACTTAAAGAAAGTCTTACTAATGGAACCAAATAATTGAAATCCACCAGCCATGACAGCCGTGACCATCACTATGACGATGGTGATGGCTTTGCTAATGGGGTGGAATGTTTAAAGCTGCTCTCTGGGCTTCATTTGCTTTTGAAGGTACCAGGATCTTCATTGCAATCAATTGTCTCTTCGACACTTTTTTGGAACTTCTTTGGCTGACATTTCTCCTCCCCTTTCTAAGGGAGAGATAGTCTTTTAGAAATGTTAATTTATTTCATCAGATTATATGCCATTAAGGAATATGCACTCTTTGATCAAATCTCTTACCTGTTGTATAGAGCAGAGCAGAGCTGATGTTTTAAATATTTTTGACAATCCAATATGGAGTCATTGTCAGCCATGACAGTATGTCAAGTACTGTGTCAAGACTAAAGTAATGGTTATAGTGGGAATGCCCTTGGGAGGGGCCCAGAACACCCAAAATCACAAGTCAGGACACTAGGGTAAGAACATCTGGACACCGATATGAGTGGGACCTCCCTGCCCATTGTGTGGGCTGGAAGAACTCAGAGCTCTGACCATTTGATGATGGAGCTTGACTGTGCCACAGGTCATACTTGGAGCCCTGCTGGACTTCCACCTCACCGGATGCATGCCACCGCTGTGGCTGCCTGGCTTGAGACCGATGCCTGCCTCTCCGTCTGCAGACACTGCCAGCAATAGGGATGGCACTTGCTCTGGATGCCTGCCCTGCTCGCTCCTATTGCGTTAACTCCCCATCTCTGTGTGCACCTGCGTGTGACTCATTGGGGAGCTCTCCCCTGATAAACCTGGCATTGTGGAGAGACACAAATGTGTGTGAGTGACTCCTTTCGGGGATGCTTTCTTGCTCATGACACTTGATTTTTACACTTAATAGTAAGAAAGTATTTTTTTTTAGTTAAATAAATTTAAACTGTAAACTTAATACATGCTTATGGTAAAAATAATTCTCAAACACTCTCTGGCTTATTTCACTTAGCAGGATACCGTAACAGTGGGGAATTGTAACCCACCCCACCATTCTTTTGACATTGTTTCTGTAAATGCTGACTCTGGCTGATATGTAGCTTGTAGATAAATAGCATGTTTGTATGAGAATCCTAGCAACTAACTTCAAAAGACAGACTCTGACCTTCAGTCACCCCAGCTCTGGGAGAGTTGCTGACCTTCAGCCATAAAACCAGGATGGCAAAGACTAGGATGATGCATCCCAGACCACTGCTTGACCAGTTTTGAGGTTCTTCTCAGAATGGACTGTGCCAGTCTGCACGCAGAGAACTTTTCAAGCCCCTCCCTTGATCTCTGTTGCGCTTTCCCTCTCCCTCCTTATAAAAACCTCTGCCTGCCCTGAGCTGTTAAGATGCTTCCTGAGGCATGAGCCTGCCCTCTCCTCAGGTTGCTGGCACCTGAATAAACCTACTTCTCACCAGCATCTGTCTCACAAGATCGGCATTGGTGGTGGCAGCCCACTGAGTCTGGGGGCCACTTTTCCTGGTTTCTGTTGTATTATCATTCCTCGTTGTTTGCTTGGTACCAGGTATTCTAGTAGAAGACTAACTGTGGGTTATCTCATTTAACATCACCATGACTCTGTGAGGAAAAGAAGTACTGTCATGTACAGTATTTCCATTTAACAGACAATGAAAATACAGTTCAAATTCTTTTCTTTCATTTGGCTTTTTGTTTTAATCTGACCTTCTCCTCACCTATGTTGCTTCCCATCCAGGTCTTTCTGTTTAAACACTGTGACTCAGACACCTACCAGCTGCAACCTTCTCCAACGGTGAAGGTATTACATACTGAGAACATTTGCCTGCTGATGATGTAGTTTGCATAAATGCTCTGAGGGGAAGGGGGAAGAATTCTTCATCTGAAACATAATAGTTGATCTGTACTTTTGCTGGGGATACCATGTTGACTGGGAACGTCAAAGGTTTCAGATTAGTGAAAGATGCAGGCAAATTAACAGAAAATTACAAAGTAGCAAATGCTAGGCTTGGAGTTAACACAGAGAAGTGAACTTCTCTCCAGGTTTTGGGGGCTCAAGGAAGACACTCTAGAATGTAAAACTGAAATCCTCACCTTCAAAGAGGAATAAGAATTGGGTAGGATGGGAAGGAGGTGGGGTGGGCCTTGAAATGGGTATGAAAGGGGGAAAAAAGGCTGAAGCTACTTTCGGTCAGCTGCCAGGGGTCAGTTTGAATGAGGGTGGTGTGAGAGGGGCCATCGGAGCCCTGTCTGAGCTGGAAAGCAGGGAGGCCTTTTCACGGCCTAGCTATGGAGTTTGGATCTCTTCCTGAGGGCAGCGCTTACTTAAATTCATATAATAACTTTGTTATGTATTTATAAAGTAAAATTGCAGTTATAGTCCCTTATTCCCAAGAATAACCCCTTCATATCTGAAGTAGCTTTGAAGTGACTGCATATTATCTAAAAGCTGAGAGTCTAGCCCTTTTTACATTTAGTTTAGGGAAGATAAGGAACTGGAGCTCACGAGGTTGACATTGACATGGTATCTCTTTGGACTACTTCACCCAACAAACTCAAGAATTTCAACTGAAAGCAAAGTCCCCACCAACCTTTACAGATGACCTTGGAGTTCAGGAGGGTGTGGCAGAGAGGGGCTGTGGTGGGGAAATGCTTTCCCACATTTGAGCTGTGGAGTTGGTCACATGGTCAGAAGGTTTGGGGAAGATGAGAGGCAGATGGGGGAAGCACAGTCATTTCGATGCACGGCCTCGGGGAAACCCTCGGTCAGCTTCGAGCCCCTTTTAGAAGCCTCAGGCAGCAGGCGCAGCCCAGGTTTCTCTCCCGAGTGCTACCCCACGCGCTGGTCTCACATTGCAGGCCTGGGAGCCACTCACTCGGTTGCTCTACTGCACAGTGACACACTTCTTACACGACGCCTGGAGGTAAATTCTGGAAATCCATCCCAGGAGGGTTGTTTCTTGTTGGTGATTTTCCTGCTTTATCCATGAAGTACTCTGAAGATGTGAAATATAGAAAACCAAAGGGCTGGTAATCTGAGTTCTCATAGATAAGAGACACTTCTATAAAACAACCTCCAAATAATTCCAAAAATGCTCTAGCTGTTCTCCTTTCTGTCAAAGATCCTACTGCCGAGAAAGACTTATCCTCCAACGGCTCCTAGTGAAGGATGTCAGATAATGCAAGCATTTTTCCCCTGTCGCTAATCTTATTTTATGATTATCAGTTTTACTTGGGAATTATGTGGCAGTTGATGAAATTATCTTATCCTATTTAAATTTCATTCCTTCCACCAGAGGACCCATGTAGATTTCCACTGACTTCCCAAAAAATCCTGCATATGTGTCTTAGATCAGACAGTGCCCCATGGGTTTATATATATTATAAATAATTTTTCCCCAGTGAAGCTTGAACATGAAATATTTATACTTTCCAATGATGAAGATCCTGCTCAATCTTATGTGTGCTGGTGGGGTAACAGCACTACCCACCCACCCCCACCCAGTCAAATCTTAAGCATGTTGGATAATATAGGGGATTTGAAGGCACCAATTTGATAGTGAGCCCAAAGAGTTATACTTTTTGAACATATACACAAAACTGTGAGGCCAGTAAAAAGACTCCAAGGAGAAATGTGGGGTACACGGTTGAGTTTAAATAAGTTAACTATGTGTGTATATGTATATATGTGTATACCTTTATACATAAAGAGAGAGAATAAAAATAGAGGCAATGTCAGGAAGTTAGAAGGCCAGTAGGTATGAAAGGTGACAGTGACCAAGGTTAGGTGAAACAGAAGTTTTGCACAAAGTGATTCAAGGTGTGAGGTCTGACTAATGGATTTCTGTTCATGCTATGGTCCCTAAGTAGAGAGAGACTGGTCACAGGATTCTAGGCCCAGATCTAGATAATCCAGTTGGGGGGATCACATAGGTGTGGACGGGCCGCTCAGCCTGGAGCTGATGATGTGGCTTGGGGAAAATCTAAAGGACTAAGTTATTTCCTGGAGGTAGGCCTTGGCTTGGGAGATAAAGGAGATTCCAACTGTAAGTACTAATATTATGTGTCAAATCAGATATATGGAAAATTGAGTACTTGCAGCTCATCTGCTAGTTTATACTTTTATCCCTAAATGCTCCTACTGTAGTAACATACAATGTATATTCAGAAAATCTGGTTTTAGAATATGCTGATGTGCATCTACAAGGAGGCAGGATGTAGAAGAGAACTGAACTTGGGCTCCAAATTTGCCCACTAGAGAGAAGAACCAATATGTACATTCTTAAGCAGGGTTTATTAGTAACAAAGCAACACAAACTGGGTGGCTTAAAACAGTAGAAACTTAATCTTTCATAGTTCTGGATGCCAGAAGTCTGAAATCAAGAGGGCAGAGCTGTTTGCTTCCGAGAATACTGAGGGAGAATCTGCCCCGTGCCTCTCTCCCAGCCTCCATGACAGCGGGAAAGGTCGGTGTCCCCTTGCCTTGTAGCTGCATCACTCCAGTCCCTGCCTCCATCTTCACAGGGTGCGCTCCTCGTGTCTCTGTGGCTCATCACTGAGGTCTTCTAACGAAGACACCAGTCAGATAGGATGAGGGCCCACTCTACTCTAGAATGACCTCATCTCAGCTAATTACAGTCATAATGACCCTGTTTCCAAATAAGGTCCCATTCTGAGGTCCTGGAGTTTGAGACTTCACCGGATCTTTTAGGGGGATACAAACCAATCTATAACACAAGGTGAATGATGAACACAGGAACCTCGGGGAAGTTGTCTCGGAGCTGATGGTTAAGAAAGCTCATATTTCTATCTCAGCAGCCTTACTTTGCATTTGAGGCTACTCTAGTCTCCAGGGAGCTACATCAGAATTAGTATGTCTCCTACTATGTATTCTTGAAATACGAAAAGAATGTAAAGAAATAATTATCAAGAGAAATGAAAAAAATGGCTGGAAATTTTAGAAAGATAAGAACTCACTTTTTTGCTATCACAGAAAAATCTAATATTCTATTTCGACTGACAGAACTTCAAATACACGGGAATGAATACTCACTTTAAGAGTGGAAGAGGGAAAATGTTCTCAATAAAAATCATTGTAAACATTTCAAAAGCATACTGCGCCATAATACGAAACTCAAAGCAAGTTTTAGAAGTTCTGTTTCCTGAGAAAGCCTAGCAATAAAAGTATCACAGTGATGAATGAGAATGAGCTCCATTATGACTGTTTCACCATGATAATTCACCTGCTAGATCTTAAAAAATATGCCAATGTCTCTTCTTCTAAGAGGAGCCAAGTCTTCCATTTCCTACACAGGATGAGGCCCTAAATCGTGCCTCCAGGCCCCTGTATACAAATGCACTAGACTGTTGCCCCCAAGGGTTTAATATAAACGTAGCATCATGCTGTGCACAAAGAATTTCACTGTGATTTAATAACTAACATACTCAGAGGGAGCCATTATTTAAAATAGCAGAGGAATGAAAGAGCCATTTGGTTGATGAGAATTGAGCCATTTGGGACCAACTACCTTGTCATCAGTCAGGCAGCAGAACATATATATGGGTCAGAGATGAAAGGAAGCGTGCAGGTCAAGTGCCATGGGTTGCTCTAGACTGACACAACTGAAGGATAATGCTCTGCCTGAGCAGAGAGGAAGAAATAAGTAGGCACTTTCTAAACCTTAAATACTAGAGTGAAACCAGAGCATTTGAACTGAAGCAATTGCTTCAGTCTAACGACTTCATTTCTGTCTTGTCACCTGGGGAGGCAAGATGTCAAAAGTAATCCATTAAAAACTGAGCAAGAAATGAACAAGACTGCATGCAGGAAACTGTAAATCTTTTCCAAGGACATAAAAGAAGACAAATGAATGGAGGGACATGCTGTGTTCTTGGATGCAAACGTTGTAAAGATGTCAAGTTACTCCAAAGTAATCTGTAAATTGTAAATAATCACAAAATTCTAATTTGATATTTTATGGAACTTGACAAATTGTTTCTCCAATTTATCTCAAAGAGGATACTTGCAAGAATAGTTAATAAAAAAAACACAGAACAATTATGAGGTCTTAATTAAAATATAGTGTACTGGTGTAGAAATAGGATGTTATTGAAACAGGACAAGATCCAGTAATTTTTTCATACATATTAATTGACTATGACAAAAGTGGTATGTAGAATCAGTGGGAGAAATAAGACTATGAAATAAATGGCAGTCCATTTGGAAAGTACTGTATTAAGATTCATTATCTAACTCACATAATTCACTTTAAAAACCCACATGGATTACAAGTGTGGAATGTCAAAAATAAAATTATAGAAATATTAACAGGAAATGCAAGAGAATCTTTAAAATCATGTAGAGGTTTTCCTCCCAAACACAAAACCGAGAGGCTAAGGAGTAAAATGAATGGTTTAATTATATAATATTTTTCAGAGTTCTGTACTCAACAAACATAACAATGCAAGACTGAATTGGAGGACATATCTGCATCACATCACATACAGATCAATATGCAGACTAGTAAGAACTCATGCAAATCATGAAAAAGATAAATCCAAGAGGAAAAAGCAAGATCAAAGTAAGCACTTTCCAATAAAACAAGTAATTCGCTAAGAAGACTTTCAAACAACCAACAGACATATGAAAATAGACTCTCTGGTAGTTTACTACCAATTAGAGAAGTTTAGATTAAGCACTTTACCAGGTGTAACTGGGGAGTGCTTTGTACTGGATCCTTGCTGCATACTTCTCACTTCCTGACCTGGGGCTTCTCTGATGTGTGGATGCATGTGATGCTCATGGACCCCTGTGTGGCACTTGTGCATGCAGACTCCAGAAATGCAGGGGCATTAATGCCTGTAGAGCTCTCCTTGGCCGTAGTGGGCTGGGAACTGAAGGATAAACCATTAAGATATGGATTTCCTTATGATCCCCCAGAGAATTGCTCAGAACTCCATTTTCCTATACTGGTGGTCAGTTTGATAATGCATCATCCCACTGACCTTTTTCCCTTCCCTGCCCTAGTTTACTACTGCTTTTTATTACTACTTTCTAAAATCACTTCTGAAATTTAGTACCTGATCATAAACCTCTGTTTTAGGTTATGATTTGAAGGGAACTGAGTCTAAAACAAATAGAAAGGCAAAGAAAGTTATTTCAGGAAGGGCTTTTCAGAATATCACTACCATTGGTCATCCATGGTTCAGAAACATACTTTTATTTATTCAAGCGCTGTAAATTTGATCTGTGGGAATTTATCCCCTGTGATACCACTAGTGAATCTCTAGTATCTAACACAGCATTTAGCACAAAGTAGATGTTCAGTAAAACCCCTTGAATGAATAAAAGAATGAATTAAAAGTAGCCAATTTGAAAGTCCAAGTGCCAAGCTTACATCAATACACGTGTCAACCAGGGACTAGTATCCACTTATCCACTCCATCAGAATTAGAATGAAGGTGGATAATGTAAGAAATAATGTCATAAAGCAAAAACTGACTAACAGATAGACCAACCTAACATGAACAACTGACTTTCTTCCCTGGGAGGGAAAAACCCGAAATTATATAAAACTAGATTTTTATTACTCTCAAATGTTCTTTTCTTCTTATGTATTTTTTCTCCCCAGCTTGGTAGTCATATCATCATTTTCAAGCTTAAATTGACCTTCCTTAACCTTGGTTACATTTTTAAGAGTGTCCTTGTTGGTCTCTATATCATCATTAGGTGAATCCAAATTGTACTACAAGATGGGCTTTTGTAGCTCCCTTTCTACAGAAACCTCATCTACTAGAGCCTGCATGGGTTCTTGTATCTGCCCCAAATTTTGCCATAAAGCCTGCTGTTGAGTCCTCCATAACTGATGATTTTAGTTTCACAGCCTCATGGGTCACCCTCTGCTGAAGAGGATAGACTCTTTCCTTTCGACTTCTCCCATTGTAGACCATGAAGCCTGGGCAACAGTCCCCTGGACCACCTACCCTACAACCACACACACATACACACAAATCTGGAGAAATCCTCTCTCAGATTAATAGTCATTGCTGAGGTTACAATGTAAAAATATTGATTCTTATATTTTGATTTAAATTCAACAAGTAAATTAAAATAAATTTAAAACACACATTTGAGGCTGATTTTTAGAATGTATTTGTAATTGGCCACAGGACCACCTAGGACATATGGGACCACCAATGGCCCTGAGGTCACAATTTGAGAACCGTTTGTCTCTACCACAGCAAATGCACATTCTGGCACAGAATGAGATGAAATAAACATGTTTCGTATTTGTTAATTTTGCTTTTATCTTTTTTTTAAACAAACTCTTTTTTATCCTTTTCGATTGGGTTGCAACAAGTCAACCTTAACATTGTCATCTCCAGCTCTGGGAAAACAAAATCTAGAAAAAGAAGAATAAGGCTAAGTGTAGCCTTAAAGATTCAGTTTATAGTTGATTGGGGAATCCAGTAGTAGTGAATTAACCGTTCCATGTTTCCAAAAGTGCTGGATTTTTCTCCAGTAGGTGTGTTACAGCATCTCACAGACATTTGCTCATTAAAATGCAACAAAAATTAAGAATGACTGCTAGGTGCTACCCTAACATCCATGCAGCCATCCTTCTTGATGTTCCACCCAGACAAGAGTCTTGATTTCTGAGCACTCTTCCCCTGTTCAGTTAGGTGTGCGCCTGTGACTTAGGTCTGACCAATAAGATATATAAGATCCTGTCATGTGGGGAGTCTAGGGCGCCTTCCTGAAAGGAGAAAGAGAGCCTGAGAAACTTTGGGCCATCTCCCTCTTCCTGCCCCCTTGAAATGTGGACATAAGGTGGAGGGTGAGGGCCATGAGATGTGCCCCCGGGCCTTCGATGTGCTAAGGATGGTGGCATAGCAAGTAGAAAAGAGCTGGCACTAGTAAAACTGCCACTAAAATGGGAGAGAAACTTCTCTCTGGTCTAAACCATTGTTATTTGGGTTTTCCTCATCTGTGGAGTCATACATACTCCTCCTAACTGACATAGAAGGGAAGTCCAAAGACAGCTAGTCTGTCACTTGGGGACACCCGGCTGCAAAGTGACTATACCATCCTGCCTTCCTGCCTATACTGCTCCAAGAGTCTGGAGGCTGTGGGGAGAGAGAGCTTCCTGGGCTCTGATTTGGGGAACACAATGCAATCTTTTCCTCTTTCTTTAGCTCATGTGTCACTTTTTGTAGAAGTCATTTCAATAAAACATAACCAGGTTTCCTTCCTTCCTTCCTTCCTTCCTTCCTTCCTTCCTTCCTTCCTTCCTCCTTCCATTTTTCTGTCCTTCTTTCCTCTCTCCCTTCCTCTCTCTCCTTCTGAACTTCTTTACTGTGTTTGGGAAACTTGTCTGCCTATGAGTCCTAATGGAATGCAAAGAAACCCCAAACACCTGCTCCTATGGGCATTAGCCAATCAGATATGTCTGTCTGGGGTTTTGAACCTGGAACTAATGACACAAGGAAGTAGGGATGGGAGCATCTCTCTGGAAACAGTGTCAGGGATGGTAGCATCCTTCAACAGCAATGTTGGCAGAGAGGCAGCTATGACAATTGTCAAAGCCTTTTTGCCAATGACAGCAAGGACCACACCTGTAGTTGAACAAGTTGATTTTATGCTCATTGCTGCGAGAGAGCATGCAAATCATAAAGCAAGCCGGGGAGTGTCTCAGTAAGAACCTATGATAGAATTGGGCTGTGGTTGATCATTCCATGGCATCAAAGAAGGTGGGGGGTGGTTCACTCTTGATAGAATATGGTCAGAACAAGGGACAATTCTATGATTATCTCAATAAATTTTATCCAAAGGAGGGCACCTGGAGCAAGGGTAAAGCTGTAATTCATGAAGAAGTAGTAGGTACTCATTTAGCAAAAGGGGAGCTATCGGGCATTTTGTGTTGTACAGGCGCCTGGGCTGATGGATGCTCTGTGAGATCACAGCCAACAGCAGGACAGTTGGATTTAGCTGTGAATGTCAAATCTGATCGATTTTTTGACACAGGGACTATGTTTTTCCATCTTTGAGACCAATATCTGATCTCAACAGTATCAGTAATATCTGGTGTTCCGTTCAGTATCCTCACTGACCAGGTTCTCTATTGTAATTTTCTTCGTGGTTCTTTCTCCCTGCACACTTTTTGAGGTGGGTTTCCCAATTTTCCAGGTAATTCTGTGAACTACCCAATGTCCTATCAATAAATTTTTTCCTATTAAATCAGCCAGAATCAACTAAAACCCTTATCACTTGCAAAACTGTTTCCTTGAGTATAGTAAAAATTATTTTTTAAAAGAAAACTGAGAGTGATATAGATAAAAAATTACTTAAAAGTGAAACATCCATAGACTTTCAAGAAGTGACACTTTCTCTAGGTGGAAGTATATCCACTCATTTGTTCCTATTGTATACTAACGGCATTTTACTGTATTAAAACTATAATCATGACTCTGGGAAATCTCTGGTCACCATATGATGAGTCTTTCCCTTCCTCTCTGGAGGAAGGGTATCTGGGAGCATACTTGGAACTATGAAACCTGATCTGATGAGTCTGAGTTTCGAGGAATGTGCTGTTCACCCCATCACAAACAGCGGATGGTGTAACTTAGACAGGAAACAGAAATGTAGAGTCTCACCCTGAAAGGGTGTAGGCCCTGAAAAAGCAAGACTTGGGGGTTTGCTTCTTGCTTTGTGAAGCAAGTTCCGGGAAGCCTGCAGCTGTGCTATGCCCACAGGACCCTGCCCAGTGAAGGCGGTTGTTTGCACCAGGATTCAGCCCTGAACTAGGTCTTAGAAAAAATCCAGACTGGATGGTAGTATCGGATCTGTGTATGGTTCCTGTTCTTGGATTTTTTCATGGATTTTTCTCTTCTGCCTCACCTGAAACTTTATAACTTCCCATACTTTATTTGAATTAATTTATATGATTCCATTCCTTAAAAGCAAAAGAGTATAACTAAAATAACCCTATTATGGGCCAGACAGACTCCTGTAAAAGGTGACAATTAAATGGAAGAATGAGCAGTGTTTATAGACAAACACAAAACATCTAAAAAAGTTAATTCCAGGTAGAGAAAAGAGAAACCTGCATGTTCTTAGGCAGAGAGGCATAACAAATGGACATATTTCCTCACAAGATCACAGCATAAACTATTTTGGTTGAAAATAAAGAAGCTAGAAGCTAGAAGAGTCCTGCCTTTACCAACTGTGTAATCTGATTTCAGAATGCAAAACATACACACATTAAAACAAACGAACTCTACCACATGCACACAATAGCTACTGTTTATTAGGCATTTACCAAGCATTTAAAAATATCATCCTAATTGTGAAAGATCCTTTATTTTATGCCCACAACAATTGAGGCAGATGCCTTTTATCAGTGCTTTTTTTTTTTTAACAAATGGGAGAACTAAGGCTAGAAAGATTAAGTTAATTGTGCACTATCACATGGGTGACAAATGTAGACAAGTCTTAAAGTGACATGCCCATGTGTGCAAGTGAATAAGGTAGCTTTAGAGAACACTTGGCTTTACTTGAATTTCAGACCATGCTTCAAAGACTGCAGCCAGATGGAGGATTTCTAGGGCCCAGAAGGAGCTCACTGGACATGTACGGGTAACTTTTGCTGCAAAAATGTGTCCACTTGATGTGTGCCAAGTTCATTTACACCCTTGCTCTCCAGGCCACGAGGAAAGATCACTGAGTGTGAAGGGTACAAGGCCCGGTTTGGGAGCCAAGACCAAACTTTTAGAAACAGAACTGTGTTCCATTTTTAGGTTTGGTCCTTGAGACAATGAACACATGGAACGTCAGGCTTTCTCCTCAATCCCAACAAAGGTGGCACAGTTGTGACAGAGTCGGAGACGTTCTAGCTGGGAAAACACTTTCTTTGCACTGGCCTTGGAAAGGGACAGCTCTAGCGGGAGCAGAGAGTGGTTGTGGTCCGAGCTTTTCTCCAGCACAACCGAGGAAGAATGGCTGCGAGGCGAGGGTCTCAGGATGAAGGTGAAGACGACACCCATGTGGGGCCCACTCTTTGCACAGGGAAGTGCCCCTGCAGGCTGGCAGGCCGGTCAGGTACAGAAATGCAGGGGAGCCGAGGAGGCTAAATATCAACCTCATCTGCGCTTCCTCCACTCACCATTGTTCCTTTCACTTAGCGTTTGCACGTTATGATGTCTCTGTAATAATAATGACAGTAACAACAATAGCCACAGCTGCTACTCTACAACACCTACTACATGAGTAAGGCATTGTTCTAAACAGTTTTCACAAATTGGTAACAAAAGAGTCACAGGGATATAAAGTACAGCATAGGGAATATAGTCAATAATATAATAAGTGTGTATGGTGTCAGGTGGGTGCTGGAAATATCAGGGGATCACTCTGTAAGTTATATAAATGTCTAACCACTTGTTGTATACCTGAAACTATTATAAAGTAATATTGAGTGGAAAATATAATAGAAATAAATCCTTTAACCAGTTTTCAAAAAGTGACTCAATCTTTAAAACAAATTCTTGATAGAGGGTACCATTATTATCTCCATTTTACAGATGAAAACACTGAGGCTTAAAGAATTTAAATACTTCCATATGTTCACTCACCCAGCAAGAAGGAAGGACCAGGGACTGACCATAAATATTCTGATTCCAAAGTGCATGCTCTCTACAGTGCCTTTTCTAAAACACGTTTTTTCGTGGAACTCCAGGAGGGAAACTCAATAATAATGAAAGTTCTTTTTCTTAAAAATCAGGCTTGACTCAGCTTCCCCTTCATGAAATGGGTATATATTATGGTGATTATAATATAATCCATCATGGGATTTTTTGAAACCTACTTAATGTTTGTATAGCACTTGGAGGCCCATTAAATGTGCAATAAAATGCAGACAAAGGAACATTTTCAGCACTGCTTATTGATGGTGGCAGTGGAAGGTGAGTTTCCTTTAAAGGTTTGACGACGCCAGTGATTCCTTCTTTGTGATGTTTCCTATGGCCCATTTTCCTAGCTCTCCCACAGAGAAGAAAATAAAATGGCTGAGTGAAGCCTCCCACCCACATCAAGTCAGCCACTCATAATTAACTTCCTTAATCAAAAGTAACCCTTTTTTTAAAATTAATCATCTTTTTATAGAACACTTAAGAGGAAAAAGAACCAAATGAAAATACTAAACTGGAAGCAACACAAACTAATTTGATAATATTGCCATTACAACTGAGTAAAAAAAATACATGGAGCTCCCCTGGAAATATTTTTCCTGTCAAAATTTATGCCTTTTCTAAAAAGTGTGTGCAAGGGGGCTGTTTTTCCTCATATGCTCTTATGTAGATGTGATGAGCAAATGTTAGCTTTGTGTCTTTTTTGGGGCCCACTAAGAATTATGCACCATGGCAATTTACAAACAAGAGGTTGACCAGGTAGACAGGGCCAAAAGAAATTTGATGGATCAGGAGAAAGTAGCAAATTATTTACAAAACATAATCTGGGAGCTGAAATTCCTGTATCATGAGGGAAATACAACCACCCCCTAAGTAGCCACTGGTTCCATGGGGTTGGCTATTACCTGAAGGACTGCGGGTCATGGATTCACCCACCATTTGCAACAAAGCACTCCAATATTTTTCAGGAGCAAAAGCACTTTTCACGGGCTGCTCCGGAGTAGCTCATTGAAGTAGGAGCCAAGCGTGTAAACGACCTCCTGAAAGAACTGGCAGGCTTGAAGAACATTGAGCCCCAGAGCATGGGTTGTTTGCGAGGCGCTACTCCAGCTGAAACCTGGGGCGGGGAAGCCAGCGAGCAGGGAGGCAGGCGGAGGTGGGCGGCCGTCTGCGGGCAGAGGGGAAAATGTTTACACAGAGCAAGTTAAAAGGTGGACAACAGACAAATCATGGTGTGGGGCTGCTCTGAGGATGAATTCAGGAGGTACCTACTGGGCTCCCAAGAGAAAGAGAGAGATGCTACAGCCAGGCGCATTGCAACCTAAAAGCACCTTTCCCATTGGGGGTTAAAAATCTTCGCTTCTCTGCAGAGCAGCACTCGCTCTCCTGCCCCAGATTCCCCCTGGGCGCAAGGAGTGCAGAAAGTTTTACTTGGTAGGTAAGTTGTTTTTATGTGAAACCATTTTGGCAAAGGTGGAGATTTTTCACTTGGGTGTCAGTGGTGCCCTTCTGGTGTTTATAAAAACGTAGCAAATGTACAGTTTGAACAGTTATTTTAGGTAAAAATGTCAATTTCTTCATAGAGTCAGGCACTCTAAGTTCTATGTTTGAGACAAATTTTTAGATTTTCCAGTGTTGAGAAAACTGCCACCTTGCTTCACATGGTTCTCAAATTGAGTTACGGCCCTGACACCCCTGGGCCCTTTAAGTGCACCCACGGAAGTCAGTTAGAAACAGCTCAAAGGAAGAAAATGTAATTTTCTGTCTTGGGGGTGTAGCAAAGAGATAAAAAATCTTTTCAAGGTGGAATTTAAGCTGGCACCTGACCTTAATATTCACTTCTCTCTGAGACTCTGTCACTCTGCTGGGAAGACCCTTTGGGGGCATGGATGCCTCAGTGCTCTGTGCCTGAAACCCAATTTCAAAGCTCTTTCCGTTTCAGACTCTACCTGAAATTTTCAGGTGAATTTCATATAGAGATGTTTGTCTCAATCATTTTCGTTGTCTCTCCGGGTGACGTCTCTCCTTCCACTTGAATTCCCTAAGCTGACCCCTCATCTAAATTCCTTGAGTCTCTCTTCACTCCCTCCCAAGCTGTTCAAAGTCACCTTTATTCAATTGCATTACCAGCTGGGGACTTGAGGTGTTTTAGCACAGAGCGCAGCAAAATGCATGCCACCAAGGCTAGAGCTGTCGATCTACTTCCAAGATTCCTGAGAGAAGGACTTCATGACATCACTCACTAGCATGACTCAGAGCTTCTCATGCTCAGAAGCTCATTTCCTCTTCCTATGCTTGATCTCTTCATATGGACTAAAAGAATGGCTTTCAGCCCTCTTTCCCAGCTCACTTATATATATATATTTTGAGAGTGGTTAGAGTTCTGGAGTGGTTAGCTCATTTTTCCCATTAGATAATTCCATTTTTTCCTCTTTTGCCACACAATTTATTTCTTGCTTCAAGCTGTGTGATATATTTTTAGAGAATCCAAGCAGATATAAATATAGGGTTTTACAGTCATACGCTTTCTTATATCCTTGCATGATTTTTAATCTACATTCTTCTTTTTTAAAGAGGCTCTTGGTATGGATTGCTACCATTTATTGGTTAGCTTCTCCATGTTTTCTATTTATCAGCACATTTACTTCTCACAACAGTCCTACAAGATGAAATCTATATGTTTTTAGAAGAAATGTATTCAGAATGCTCGAAACACTCAAGATTCATGGCTAGAATGTAGAGAAGTGGGATTCACATCAGACCTGCCCTCCTCCACTCTGCTTCTGGACACTTGTGACTAACAAGGCTGATGAGTGGTCACAGATGTTTCTAAATAAGAACTCTCGGAGTGCATTTCAGTTGTGACCCTCTGTACTTCACCTGTACACTCAGATGAACCCAACTGTAACTGCTCTCATATCGGATAGGTTTTTGTTTGTGATGAGTTACTTGGCTGCCTTTTTCCCTGATTATTTCTTCAGTCCCTGATTGTTCACTTCCCCAGTAGGTCCAATTAGATGTTACTATCTTGGGGCTTAAGATATTTTAGCACAGAGCTCTGTAAAATCCATGCCCTTTGTACAAATTTCAAATACTACTGAAACATATAGAAGGAAAATATAAAAGTCCTACACCAACTTGGGTACCAGTGTAGTGGGTGGGTATCATTTTCCTAGGCACTTAAATTATTTGTGGAAATGAGTAAGGAATAAACAAACAGCATACACTTCATTTTAACTTTCCAATCAAAACTAACCACAAAAGATTTGAGGGGGCCCCAGAGCTCTTTCATTCACTTATTAAACAAGAAACCAGGAATGTATCTTTAACCACTTGCTGAGCTTCTTTACTTTTGGTTACCAAAAAAAAAATCTGCTTATGCTGTTGCTTCTGGAATCTCTTGGATACACTCTCTCCCAGGATCCCCGTTGGGTGGTTATCTCCCTGACCTCCCTCACCGCTCCCCATCGCCGGTGTCTGTGGGCTGGATGCTGGAATTGGAGGCCTGTGCCTTCCAGACAACAGTCAGCAGGAGGGTGTCCTCCACTTTCAAAGAGAATGAAAACTGTCTGTGTACTAGGAAACTGTCACCTGCTTTCAACTACACCTTTGCTTCTACACCTTCTGTTGACTTTCCCGTGTAGTCTTGCGCCTCCCTGCGTAGACGTTACTCATCAGGCACACACTTGGTTGGATTGTGTTTGGGCTGCTCTCCTGTCCCTTGTTATGTGACCCACACCGCTGCCTTTCTTTATAGCTGCAGAGCCGGAGTTTTAATGTGAGCCCCACCGTCAGTGGTTCATTAGGTTCATGAAATATTCTCACATTGTCACCATTTTTGTCTCTCAATCTTTTTAGCTATAAATGTGTTCTCATTGTTTATACCCTTATGAGAAGATATGTTTCAGTTTTTCCACGTTCTTACTCTAATTTGAACACGTTTTTCTTGGGCCCTGTATATTGTGTCATTCAAGAGTGTTTGGCTACTCTAAAATCTTTTTGATACTGAGACCTCCTTCTCATGAATGGCTTTCATGTCCTGGTTTTATTGTTTGATCTTAGTTTTTTCTTCATGATCATTAATTCTGTCTTGGTTTGAGAAACAGTTTCTTCCATCTTTATGGCCTATGTTGTTTCTCCCTGACTGTTGAATGACATATAATCATAGTGTCATAAAAAGAATTACAGATAACCAGTGTGTGTGTGTATACACATAAATGTCTGTGTGTGTGTGTGTGTGTGTGTGTGTATATATATATATGACATTCTCAAAGATACATATATGTATCTGCCATCCTCAAAGAATGTTGTACTGGCTGTTTCTCCGCCAGGGGCCTCTAAATAGAATCCTTATTTTTATTCCTGTAACTATTAGCCCATTTAAAGGTAGAACTTTTAGTTCAGTTATATATAATTTGTGTAAAGACAGCATCTATGTATTAATTATATAATGGCAAAAGAAAGACAGAACTTTGCTGCCTGGGAGCTTAGAAACTCTGTGTTTTGTTATTGCTCTGATATAACAACAAGAAGATAAATTGCTGTTGTGATTTGCTGACTAAAAAGTTACATCATGCCCTGACTGGTGTGGCTCAGGGGGTTGGGCATTGTCCTGTGAACAGGACACACCCGACACCCTGATGGGTCGATTCCTGGTCAGGGTACATGACAGAGTTGTGGCCCGGATCCCTTGCTGGGGGTATGCAAGAGGCAAACAATCGATGTTTCTCTGTCTCTCTTTCTTCCTCCTTTCCCCTCTCTCTGAAAATAAATAGATAAAATATTTTTTTAAAAAGTTATATTATGGCATTAGACTAATATAGTTAACTTGGTTGTTTTGAGATACACTTATAAATTATTTAAATATTTAATTTAATAGACATTGCATAATCTGTTTATGATTGAATGATCATGATTAAATGATATTGTTCATTCACTCCTGGTCCATTTATAGGAGTTTAAGCCTCTGTCTAAGAACCTAAAGGGGGTAATTTAATGGAATACAATTTATGCCCTTTTTGTGCTTTACTGTCCAATTCTACACATGTATAATATATACCAAGTGGAGCGATATATAGGTATGATTGCAAGAATGCTAAGTACATTTTACTATCTCCATCAAAGCATAGTGTCCTTCTACATAATGTGCATAGTATTGTGAGTGCATATGTGAGTGCGTGTGTGCGGTGGAAGTGCCTGAGAAGGACCTGTGGAGACCAGTCACAGAGCAGTAGTTCTCACCCTAATGGTTTAAAATGATGCTTGAAGATGGCGCCCAGTTTGAGGTCGGTGGATGGGGGTCAACAGAGGCAGGATTCTCCAGGGGACTTCTCATCTTTTATCATCATCATCCATCAAGGCCGCTGTGTCACATATAACTTTTTCCATTCTTTTTTGCCTCTGTGTTCTGGTACTGTTCAACATCAGCAACCTGTTGATTCTGGACTGCTAAGTCCTGTTGGCTGGCACCTGAGGCTGCAGGGTGACTTAACTGTGGGAGACAGACAGAATTGTTTCCAATGTACACCTAAGGAGGCCCTCAGCAAAGCAAACATTGATTTTGGAGGAGTATTTTTTTTCTCTCTTTGCTTGCTGCCAGGGGCTTCTAAATAGGATCCCTATTTTTTTCCCCTGTTAATATTAACCCATTTAGAGGCTGAATGATTAAGTTTAAGCCAGTAAGTCTTGCAGGATGTTGTAAGATGCCATCCCCTCCCCAAACAGAGCAACACCTAGCGAGGATTCAGTAGGTCATTGAACATGAACTAAAACCTTGGAGGCTGCCCTGAGTGCCTGGGTGGCCTCTGGTTTACTGCTGGTTCACTGGGTTCCTCCTGCCTCAATGGGCCAACTCCCAGCATTATAAATCATATAGATGTGAACTTCTTCCTGAAGTAACTTGTTTGCTTTATTTATTTGGAAAATTTCGGTAACTGCTCTCTCAACAGCCTGGCTGTTGAACTTACCATAACTGAGGCTTACTCAAGAATGTTTAGTCTTAACACTGTGTGGTTTCCTTTAGTGACTCCTGAGCCACATTTTGAAGAGAGACGTGCTGGTACTGAAGTATGGTGAATTCCCTTCCAGGTAACCCAGGGGCACCTCAGAATACCTTGGGTTTTGAGACAGAGTGGGTGGCAATGGTGAAGTGGAACTTCTCCCTAAACAAACCAGGCCCACACAACTGTAAATACACCCACACCCACACACACCTTGATGTTTTAGGGGTTGAATATGCAAAAATGACTACTGTTTTAAACGGGAGATTTGGACAGTGATTTTTTATATTTTTTAAGGTAGAGGTTGTCATGTAAGTCTCCCTTCTGAAATAAACCCATTCCACTTCCTCATGGTGTACTGTATGTCTTAAAAAATATATTTGAATAAAAGAAAATAAGTACCTTTAAATGAATAAAATCATTCATCAGTAGCAGTGATGTGAGTTTACATTTGGGGCTCCTAAGCCAAACTGTCAGAAAAGACCACATTATTCTTTGTAATTTGCCAAACAGCTTTCTGGTGGAGAGCAGAGGAAGAGGGAGGGCTGGAGATGGGAGGAGGCGGGGGGTTTTCCTTAAGGACATGTCTGAAATGCAAAGGCCACTTATATGGCTTCTGTACCTGGGATTAGTAGGAAAATGAGGAAATTTTGGCAAACCTTTAAGTCCGTGAAAAATTTCCTCTAGCTTTTTAAATTAAAGGGTTAGTGTAACCTGACCAGGAAAGTGTAATCCGTTTTTAACTTCGTGTGGATGGATGCACAATGATATTACTTGTCCATGGGTTTTGTGACTTTTCCATGTTCTAAATTGCATTAGAAGAAAAGGGGGTGAGGAAGAAGAATACATTGTTCAAGAAATTTTGGTGCTTCAAATGCCTGGAGAAGGCGATTGTTTCCAAGACTCTTGCAAGAACATCCCTTTCATTAGCTTTTTCATTAGCTTTTATGCTTAAAGATAAGGGGACTTGTGGTGCCCTTCTCCTCATACCCACCCCTCAGTATCCCTAAACAGCCTGCAGTTTTTCAGATGGTTTGCTTATATTATACTCTCAAAGACTGAACGTCTTTAGATCTGTGTTTGTATCCCTTCCCTGAATCTTTTAAAATGCTGTCCAAAATGCTAAGTTCTAATAGCCAAGAGCAGAATATGGAGAGAATTAGCAATGCCAGCTTTATGGTTTACCATGCACTCTTGGATTCCTTGGGGAAGGTTGTGTTATGCAATATATTTATTGCTTGGAATGTACATAGAATGACAATGAGGAGGTAGGATATTGCAGAAAGAATGAGGATTTTTTAAAAAGACCAAGAGGAGTGGAGAAGAGAGAAAGGGTGTCAGTCTAATCAACAGCAATGGCTTCACCGCTTAGACCCAAATGACATAGTTTAGGTGGATAGGAGACTCGAGGGAAGTGACTTCTTTTGTACAATCCCTTGGATTTCCACGTGTGTATGTGTTTTTCTTTCAGAAAATGACTGCACTTTCCAAATTTTCCCACTGCTAAGAATACGATTAGGGACTTATACAGAGTAGAAATAGGCACTTACAGAAGAGGAATGGCTCCTCTGATGAGTGAGAACTGTAACCTGTTCAAACATACTAACCTAGTAGTATGTCTCAGGAGAGGCAGAGATATAAAAACACCTTAAAAGAGTTCTAGTCACACTTTATTGTGCACAAGAATCATCTGGTAAGATTGTTAAACATGGATTCTTAGGTTCTATCCTTTTTTTTTCTCATTCAGGCTCAGTAGCTGCGTGTGATCATTTGTAGATCCAGTGGGCTCCCAGATGAAACTAACTGATGCTATGGATTCCTGGACCACACTCTCTACAACACTTCCTTAAAACGTTGCTTTTGTTCAAGAAATGGAAGGAGGAGGTGCAGTAGGGTGGTGCTAGGCCAACAGTGGGGGTTACATGTGTGTTTATTTGGGTGGGTAACTCAGGCCCACCTGGCAGTATAAAGGTTTGACAATTTTAGTACATTCTATGTCTGAGGCCGGAAGATTCTTCAAATGAATTGTCCTGACAGTGACTGTGCTTGGGGAATTGTAGTTGAGCACTTGATTATAAGTTGAAATAGACCGTACCCTTCATGGGCTCTTCCATAGCCTGGGTAAGACTCTTCCCAGGGCTCCTCAGCAGTGATGGGCGAATTGACTCCAGGACAGCTTTTGGATGAAGGTACCACGTGGCAGCCACAAGCAATAGCAGCCGTGATCTCTAGTTCTCTTTGCTTTACATTGCTTTTGGAAGCAGAATCGTTTACATAAAGTGAGCCCCAAAGTTCTTAGACAATTTGGGAATGATGGGAGAGGAAAAAGTCTTGGAGGAAAGACTTCTTCCCTGCTAAGTTTGGGGATGGGGGAGGACCTTGAGCTATTAGAATTCAAAATGACCTCATTTGTGCTCTGAGCTTAAGGAGAGTAACATACTGACTTTAAAAGGGATTGCTATGTCAGTCACAAGGGAGATTGGTCACCATGAAAGCAGAGGAAAGAACCAAGAGGCAAACATGGGACAACATCTTCAGCAATGTCTATAGATAAAACTCTCGATCTACAAACAAGAGTATTGGTTCCTTCTGGAAACCGTTTCCCATCACAGGATGAATTCATCAGGTGATTTCAGCTCAAAGGTACCCGCCATTATGTCCACCCAGCTCAGTCCTCAGGCGTAGACCGCTTGCACATCAGCAGTTTTGACCATCTGACAAAAGGCTGCTGGGAGTTTTATTGGGATGTCATTAATGTATAGATGAATTTGGGCAGAATCACATCTTAACAGTGTTGACTCTTTCTGTCATTAAGATAGTGTATTTTCCTATTTATTAAGTTTTTCTTTAGTTTTTCCTCAGTAATCATCTAGTAGTTTTCATAGTGTAAAGTTAAACTTTTTTCATTAGATTTATTCCAGGTGTTCGATGCATTTTTATGCTTTTTTGAATAGCCTTCCTTTTAAATTTCTTTTTCAAGTGTTTTTGTTGTTGTTGTTTTGTTTTTACTGGCATACAGAAATACAGTTTATTTGGGTAGCATAATAGTGCTGACTCCATGTCTTGATGTTTGGCTTCTGACTTCTTACAAGCCCTTCTTAAAAGACCTTACAAGGTCTTTTACTTCTACCTCCCTTCTGCTCCACATCTGGACAGAATCGGTAAGAAAGCCCAAGCCAGCCCCTTCCTTTGCTCATGTGGGGAATTCAAACCTGGCAAGTCCCCAGCCCTCTCTCTGGAACATGTCTCCAGCCCCACTCCTCTGCTGCTATGAAGACCCCACCCAGTCTCTCCACTTCACTCAAGCCTCCCTGAACCTGCTTGTGCCCGCCACGTTCTCCCTAGGAATCTTTTTTTGTGAATATTAAACTTTCTTTCAGATTCTTTAAGACTCTGGAATGTCATCTGCCTCACTGTTGTACTCATCAATTGGGAGGGCTCACACCCTACGCTTCTGGGCCAAACACAAAATGGGGTATACTGAGCTTGTATTAAGCAAACTTCCTTTATTCTCTTGTTATTTGTAATACTTTGTAAATTATTCTGAAATTTCTAGGTATATAATTATATCATCTCTGAATAATGTTTTACTAGTTATATTTGGATCTTTTTCTTTAAAAATTTTATTTTTTTGAATTAGTTGAACCTTTAGTGTTGAACTTTGAATAGAACCGGTAGCTGTGGCCATCCTGTCTTCTTGCCGTTCTCGGGGGATGGGGTGGTCAATATTTTTTCATGTTTTTTTGGCCATGAAATTTTATTTTGCAGATACACCTTATCAGATTTAGGAAATTCCTGGCTACTTCTAGTATTGAGCATTTGTCTTTTGAATTATAAATGGATGATGAATTTTATCAAATGTGTTTTCTGTTTTTATTGAAGTGATCTTGTGGTTTATCTTCCTTGTTCACTTACAGGGTGAATTGTACTGGTTAACTTTCACATTAATCTCACTTAGTTTTATGTCTTATTGTTTTTATATAAAAGTAGATTCTGTTAGCTAAGGTTTTATTCAATGCATGCATATCTGTGTTCATAAGAAACACGTACTGGTTCATACTTCTCTTTCTTGTAATTCCTTCTCGGGTTTTGGCATCAGGGTTCTGCTGCCTTAGAAAATGAGTTGGGAGTTGGTAAGTTGCCTATTTTTCTGTTCTTAAGAAGGATTTATGTAAGATTGGTATTATTACTTTTTTAATTAGTAGGAAGAAAGCACCAGTGAAATTATCTACACTTGGAGTTTTTATGAGATCCATAAAATAATGGATTTGATTTATTGTACAAATGTTCTATTTCTTCTGGGTCACTTTTTAGTAAACTGTGTTTTTTAAGAATTTGTGCAGTGTATTTATGTTGTCAAGTTTACTGGCATAAAGTTGTTTATAACATCCTCTTGTTATGCTTTTGATGTGTGTGCGTTCTGTGGGAACGCCTTTCATCCCTCATGCTGGTCATTTGTGTCCTCTCTCTTTTGCTGTGCTAACCAATGCTACTGATGTGTACACAGAGCCGAGGCCAGAGAATGGTTGATTTTCCTATTTTATTGATTTCACCACTTATTTTTATGATTTTTGTCCTTCTGCTTTCTTTGAATTTAATTTGCTTCCCCTTTTCCAGATTCTTGAATTAGAAGTATGGATCACTGATTTTATTCTTTAATTTATTTTAATTTTTTTATTGTTCAATTACCATTGTCCCCATTTCCCCCCATTACTCTAAGATTTTAAATCTTTTCCTTTTTCCCCTAACATTATAAAAGCAATATATCATTCTAAAGGTTCTTTTTTGCTGCATTGTACAAATTTTAATGTTCTATTTTTCTTATCATTCAGTTCTATATAGTTTTTAATTTATCTTATTATCTTTTTCTTAAATATGTGGGTTATTTCAAAGCACATTGCCTAACTTCCAAACATTTCTCTAATTATCTTTAATTCCACTCTGTAATTTAATTGCATGTTGGTCAGGGAACACATACTTTACTATTTCAATCCTTTGAAATTTGTTGAGATTGAAATTTGTTGAAACTTGCCTTATGGCTAAAATAATCTTTAAAATAACATCTACTTGTTGCCCTGACCTGTGCGGCTCATTTGATTGGGTGTCGTGTCACAAAGCAAGAGGTCACTGGTTCAGGTCCTAGTCAGAGCCTGGGCTGCAAGTTCAGTTTGGTCCTCAGTCAGGGCACATGCAAGAGGCAATGGATCTGTGTTTCTTTTTTTTTTTAAGGTGATATTTCATTGTGGTTTTATTTATTTTTATTTTTTTATTAATGTATTTTATTGATTATGCTATTAGTTTTCCCATTACCCCCCCTTCATTCCCCTCCACCCTGAACACCCTCTCCCATCCACATTCCCCCACTTTAGTTCATGTCCATGTGTCATAAGTTCTTTAGCTTCTACATTTCC
>CM052539.1:32989013-33077477 GCA_028533065.1 Trachops cirrhosus
CTCACTTCTCCTACCTGCGGGGCCTGGGCCTCACGGGTCCCGGGGAGTGCCTGGGCTTTTCCGGGTTCACGGGTGCGCAGTCTCTGGGTCCCGAGGGGCGCCCACTTCTCCTACCTGCGGGGCCTGGGCCGCACCGGTCCGCGGCGCGCCTGCGCCTTTTCCTTTTTCAATGCTGTGGTTTCCGAGACTTTCACCAAACTACGCTCTCTCTTCGGGTTTTTCAATGTCCGCTACAATTTGTGATCTCCTATTTTCATTTATGGCGTGATAATGTTGGCTCTTTGCTCTGTACCTACCTAGAATGACTCAGATTTTTTTCCCCTGGTTGTGGGAGAGTAGAATCTGCTGCATCCTACCACGCCGCCATCTTCTCTCTCCGGTATACTGAATCTTGAGTATTTTTATTAATTGCAGGTAGGACAATGGCAGGCTTTCAAACGTCCTCCCTCCAGCCCCTCCTCCCTCCGACTCCCTATGCCTCCATCTTGGCCGGAAGGTGGATCTGTGTTTCTCTACCTTGCTTTCTCTCTGCCTTTCCCTCTTTCTAAAAATAAATAAATAAATATTTAAAAATAAAATAATATATATTTTTGTATTTATGTCTTCAGTTGTTGAATGTAATGTTCCAGATCTGTTAATTAATTTAACTGTTTTCTTCAAACCTTTCATATCTTTACTGTAATTTTTGTGTGCTTGTTTCATCAGCTATTCAGATATTAAGACCTATGAAGGGTCTGCGATATTTATGATCCAACAAGTTAGCTGGCCACTGTCTCATGTGTAGGTTTATGGGTTATTCAGATATTCTCTTCTGAAACCTGCGTGTGTACATCCTCTGCTCAATCTCTATTGGGTGGTTTGCCTTTTTAAAAAAATATGAATAAAAGTTTATAAGATATCGTTTGGCTTTAGATTGAACAAATGCTCCTAGAAGGTAGCTTTACCTAACCCTTGGTTTAATTTTTCTCATGATGTCTTTTATTGAAAAAATGTTCCAATTTTTAATCTAGTCCTTTATTTAGATTTTCCTTCATGATTTGTGTTTTCTGTATCCCATTTAAGAAATTCTTTATTAATCCTCGCAATTTTTCTAAAACTTTGAAGTTTGCTTTAATATTGTCTAAAATTTGCCTTGAATTTATTTGCATATGGTATGAGTTACTTAAGAGTTTTTCTTACATGGTTTACCACTTTTAATATTTTTGAATGATCTATTTTTTTTTTTACCATTTATAATGACTGTGCTTTTGTGAAAATTGAGTTTTCATTTACACACAAGTGATGCGGACCCCGGCTCGTGGGGTCCACCACATTGTGGATGAGGCATGAGAAATTCACACGGACTACTGAGTCCTGTGGAGGAAAAGGGACGACATGGCTTCTCTCTCAAGAGGAGAATAAGCTGAGGTCCTTGCCATGACTGGCCTTCATTTCTTTTCTGGGCACATTACATGAAGGTCCTCATTTATTATGCAGAGATTCGCTTTAGGTGGTTACCTCTTACAGAAAACAAAGGAGATGATCTGCTAATCACATCACAGAAGAAGGATATTTGCAAATGAAAAGGGAAAAATGATTGAGCTGGTTACACTCGTCCTTGGAAGGTTTAGCATGGATTTTAGGAAGTTACTTTGCAGTAAATGTTTGCTGCCTCAATTCAGGGTGAGGGAGTTTTAGCAAAAGCAAGTCTCAAAGTGGCCTAGGTACAATGCAGGCCTGATTCGCCATGGGAGAACCTATCCGTGGGCGTGGGTTCTGTGCATTAGACCTTGCTTTCCTCTGGGAGCTGGGCCCACGCCACACAGAATGGTCTCCTACACACAAGTCTGTCTGGGACTCTGTTTTCTGTTGTATTGGCCTATTTGTCTATCCTTTTCCCTTTATACACTAGATATCTTTGAGAGTTTCAAATATCTAATAGAACAAATCTTATCATATTTGTTTTTCAGTATCTGTCTTTAACTATTCTTGCCTAGCCCTTGCCACCTGAAGTGTTGGACCACCTTCTTAGGTTTTACACAAACCAATCAATTTATTAGAATTGCATTAATTTTATAGATTAATTTGGGAGAAAACTGATATTCTTACATTTTATTATATAGCATTTATATTTATTTATAGCATTTATTCATGTTGATATGTTCTTTAATAATTTTTTTAAACATTTCTTCTAAAAGTTTTGCATATTTTGTTAGATTTATTTCTAAGAATATTGTACTTCTGTTGTTATTACAAATTTTTTTCTACCCTATTTTCTATTTTAGTTTGTGGTATATAGTTGTGCTATTTATTTTTACATGTTAATAATTTATCCAGAAGTTATGCCAAATCATCATATAAGTTTACTACTTTTTATGAGCATTCTATTGGATTTTCTATGTAGATACCATCAGCAAAGAGAAATAATTTTGTCTTTCCCATTCAAAGTATTATGTTTTTTTAAAAATAGTGTAAGGGTTAAGAGAAGCCAGAATAGCTTCTCTTGTTCCTGATACACGTATAAATAATTCTAAAGTTTCATCACTTTAGGAAGAAGGAAGCTGAAAAAAGTTACATTCAATGTCTGGTGTATAAAATATTTTTATTATGAATATTGACCTAAATGATTATTTTCTTCCATCTATTTATGAATGCACATGTTTGGAGAACATATGTCTTATATCTTCATTCTGCTAATACAGTTAATAATATTAGACATTGTGATGTTGCATTATCTAAGAATTCCTACGATAAACCTTTACTTGGTAAAAATGTATTATTTTTATGCACTGTCAAAATCAGTTTTTTAGTATTCTATTTAATATCTTCACATCTATGTTCAAAAAAGAACTGGCCTATAACTTCCTTTTCTTGGACTGAACTTGTCTGGCTTTGGCATGAAGTTTATTTTAATTTTATAAAATAATAATAGCTTTTTCAATATTTCTATATTTTGAAATAAACCTATGATATGGGAATTGCCATTTCTTGAAAGTTTTGTCAAAGACATCGCTGAAGTTATTTGGGTCTGGTTACTTTGGAATGAGGTGACTTTTGGTTTTTTTAATTGTTTTTCTCTTATTAGGATTTATCTTTCATCTGGAGTCAGTTTTAGAAAACTGTTCTTTTCATCTAAATTTTGACATGATTTTTCCATAATATCTATTATGATTTTTGAAATCTATTTTCTTTATTCTATATTTTAGAAAAGAAGGACACGTATGTTCCAAGTATACATTACTCAGTGTAACCACCCATTTTCTCATTATTCTGCAATCCAGGTTAAAACTATTATTTAATCACTTTGTCTTTTGATTGACATCATTACAGAAAAGACTGAGTTCAATTTGATGATTTACATTAATCATGGTTTTACAGTAATCATGTCTTTATATCTAAACACAGAATTTCTTCACTAAATAATACATTCTTGACAACTTTAGAGAATGTTTTTATGACACCATATAATCATATTTTCATGCAACAGTTTTCAGGCAATCTGATAGCTATAATTAATTGAATTGTAAATGACACAAAAATGAGACCAGATCCGGAGAGTGAAAGATGGGCGTGATAAAGCCATGCAGGCTATGTAAACAAAGTGAGCAATCTTAAGAAAAAAGTGACATCTTCTTGATTAATATTCCATTACCAGACATAAACATGTCAAAATTGATTTTGGAAACTGTTTTGATGAGAAACCACTATAAACTAATATGACTAAATTATCAGACATTGATTTGAACAATTGGCCAATTTGTTCCTTGACCAAAAGAAATGCTACTTCCTTTCTCTGATGCCTGAATGCCTATGGTTCAAATATCTTCATAACAATGAAATGTCTATTTTTTCTTAGACATTTTATACCATTCTCCACATTATTGAAGAGCAGATTTCTCGGCCACTGTTCTCCCTAACATCAAGAAAAGGTAATCTACCTTAAAATTACAATATCCATCTCATCAAGATTCCTAAACTGAAAAATATCATCAATTATTTTGACACACAATAATCAGTAGTATATGGTACTGATTTGCTTACAGTCTCTGAGAATTCCCACCCATTATTTGATAGTACATGAAAGCAAGTTTAGTAAAAAAGAGTTATAAAGCTTTTCATATAACACTTTGGGGTGTACACTATCATATCAAAAGTGGGTTTGGTTAGAAGACTTCTGAGATCCTTTCCTATTTTAATAAGTCTATGAGTTTTTAATTCTATCTGGTAGTAAACCCCAATTTACTTTCAAAAAGAAAGGGTGAGGGGTGTATTTACCATCATTTTTCTGCCAGATAACTGAGTGTTTAATACAGATTTTATTATCATTATCATCATCATCATCACACTATTATTTTAAGGGAAAGTGTACTTAAGAATATTTTTATTCCTGTTTTACCTTTATTATCTTATTTATATCTCCCTATGATTTTGGCCCCTATTTTTCACATTTGTTCCCCTTTATATATTGTTTTTGCTTCCATTTGAAGCCTTTCTCATTATGGTTTTCCTTTTGGTTGCTTGTTTGCTTTCATTTAGGTGAATTTCATTTACCTGGTTGGAAGGTGAAATATGTGCCTTTCTAGAGTGTTTGTATAGCATGGTATCCTGTGGGTAGAAACCCTCAGTGGATGGAGTTGGTGTGTTCTTTCTGCATACAAGGTAAGTCCTATCTCTGTTCGTTGATAGTAGTAATTACCTTACATGATCAATGAGAATAAGTGAGGTAACATATGTAAAGCATGTATTTGCCATCGAGGCTCAGTTTTAATTGATCCCCTGTACAGACAGAGACACTCCCACCTTCTTCCGTTAGCACACTGGTTTGAGAATCTCATGTGTATATGTTGTTACATTCAGCTGGAAGCAAAATCGTATATTTCCTCCCTTGTTCTAAGAAGTTTAGAATTAATTTCTGCACATATTCTTCAGTTTTTCTTCTGATTTAAGTGAGTAAATCTTTATAGTTCTTTTAGGGACTGACACCCCCTCCCATTTAACTTTGTAATTGGCTTTCCCTTCAGGGGTGTCCAACTTGCAGCTTGAGAGCTGAATGCAGTGTAAAATAGCTATGCATGCAGCCTGAAACAAAATCATAAATTTATTTAAAACATTATGAGATTCTTTTTGTGATTATGTGTCTCAATGTATTTAATGTGTGGCCCAAGACAACTTTTCTTCTTCTAGTATGGCCCAAGATGCCAAAAGGTTGGACACCCCTGCAAGGAATGCTAGCATCTGACTCTTAGTCTCTCAGTTTAGGTGTGGAGGCTATGATAAGCAGGGGAATAGGCTCTGAAAAAAGCTGCATTGATTCCTTACCAGTGCAGTGAGACCAGTAGTTGCCTTCCGGCCAGAAAGGATCCATTTCATTTGACAGAGCTAAAGAGGGTGGTAGAATTTAGGGATTGGAGATAATCTCTGTCTTCCATAGCTGATAAAATTTGTAATTCCCCTTCTCAGGGTTTCACTTTTCCCCAGTCAATGTCTCAAGTTTCATAACCTTCAAATGACAGCTTGACTGAGGTGGAGAATTAAAACTTCATTGTAGCTTAGGTATTTCAAGGTTTGTCTCTGCCTCTGATTCTTTGCTACAGCAACACTGTGGCCATTAGAGATGGAGTTATCAGATCATATTACACTTCCTACTTCTCTGATCATTCTTGGGACTAAGAATTAAAAACCTTAATTCTGCACTTAAAAAAAATGCTCACTGGGATTTTTGGAAGTGCCCACCCCTCCCAGAGTCCTTGTGTTTTATGTGCCATGTGTATTATGCAAAGGCAGTCACCTCTTAATCTGCCAATGGTGCCCCTTCAATTGGTATTTTATCCCAGGTAAACAAAGGGAAGGGTTTATAGGAACAAATATAGAGGACACATGGACAAAACTAGAGGGGTTGGAAAGGGGAGGGAGGAGGGGAGGAATGGGTGGGTGGGCTGGAATGGGAATAAAGGATAGAAACTGTACTGAATAAACTAAAATTAAAAAAATTAAAAAAAATTAAAAAAAAAGAAAAGATTAAAAAAAACACTGAAAAAACAAACAAAGGGAATAACCTAAATTTCCTTAGATTATCAGAATCCTAGCCTTTAATGCCAACCAGATTGCCACTGCTGAAAACTAACCAGGTGAGATATAAATAATCTTAAATTTTCAACCGTAAAACAATTTCCTGCCCACGGCCATTTCTGGTACCAAATAGTGTTTCTGCTGATTCACTTGCAGATAACAAATATCTCTTGAGCTAGTTTCAGTGGAAAAAAAAAAAGACGTAATACAGGAAATTGGATGATTCCAAAATAATTAGATAATCTAGAAAAACAAATTTTAGGTTGGTTTTTAGGAAGGACTCCCAGAATATTGCACTATTTGCCTGCCAAGTAGACTGGTACCTCTGCCGTGTTTAATTAACTGGAATATCACAGCAGTTGGCCATAGGGCTTTACTGCTGCCACTATGATCCTACCCAGCAAATCGGATGGCCCATGACCTTCCTCTAAGACACATCAAGGCTGGTGACTGGGCATGAGCAGAGAAGCAAACACTTCTGTCTCTGTGCCTGCGGGAAGAAGGAGCAGCAGGGTGGCCTCCACCACGCTTCTACCTTCCGACGTTCAGTAACGTGCTCAGGCTTATATCCACGCTAATACAGTTAGGCCTATGGTACTTTTTATTATCAACAGAGCAAAGGATCAAAGTTTCTTTAACTACCATTAAATGGACACTTACATTGTTTTTATCTTGTACCAGCATAAACAATGCTTAAATGAACATCTTTGTGCAGGGCTCCTTAGGCACCCACTGAGAGCTTTTATCCAGCATAGAAACCAACAAGTTCAATTTCTGAATCACAGGGAATGCTCCGCTGGACTTTTAATAGAGACTCCTGAATTGTTAAATTGCCTTCCTGATTTGCTCTCTCACACATAATGTTTAGCAATCCCAAGACAAATTTCACATTTCTATTTCTTGGAATTTTAGTTTCTTTCAACGTTTGATACACATTCTGGCCAACATTTGATATCAAACTTGCAAATGTTACAAATTTCATGGGTAAAACATTTTGCCTTGTTGTTTGAATTTGTATTTTTCTGATTATATGTGAGACTGAGTTTAGAAAAATCCAAAAGAATCAACTGAGAAACTATTAAAACTAGTGAGAATTTAGCAAGGTAATTAGCTTATAAAAACAAATCTTATATATGAGCAATAACCAATAAGAAATATAACGGTTAATATGATAGAAAATTTTCTGCCTGTTTTATTTAAATTGTCTCCAAGTAGTGAATATTTTGGCTCTACCTTTCTAATTTTGTAAATTTCTCATTTTTATTTTAAATTTAAATACAGCACTGGAAGAGTTTACAATATTGATTGAATGGGGCTCTTTTGTTTGTTATAATAAAATTTCAACTGGTAAAAAAAATGCTGAAATGCCCCTGGCTAGATTTCTGAAATGTTGTCTTCATGGAACTGCTTCATAATGACAGACATGATTTTCAGATCATTTTCTTGATAACGAGTCCCAACTTGTGTGTCTCTGAGCCTTCTCTTTCCAAAGAGACAATTTTCTTTTTGTTGAAGGGGATTCAACAACTGATTCTGCCTAGGGTTTCTAGAAATTGGGTTTTCTCTTTCTTTCTTTCTTTCTTTCTTTCTTTCTTTCTTTCTTTCTTTCTTTCTTTCTTTCTTTCTTTCTTTCTTCTTTCTTTTCCTTCCTTCCTTCCTTCCTTCCTTCCTTCCTTCCTTCCTTCCTTCCTTCCTTCCTTCCTTCCTTCCTTCTTTCTCTCTCTCTCTCTCTCTCTCTCTCTTTCTTTCTTTTCTCCCCCCCTTTCTTTCTTTCTTTCACTGTGGTTTTAGAAAATAGCAGTTGGAAGAAAGTCTTAGAAATACTGACTACCAACTTAGCATTTCTATTAGAACTGTTTCTGCATTTTAGCTGCCCACATGACCTATAGGTTACGAGACTATATTGGAAGAATTATTATTGTTATTATTTATTATTGTTGGTGGAAATACCAAAATTTATAGGCAGGAACTTAAGGTTCAACCTTATCTTTTGCTATTTATTCTTTATTGAGCCAGCTATCTACTTTTTTCTTGTTGTGACTTAACATTTAAAGGAAATGAAACACATCTTTCCTGCTTAATGATGTGGACTGAACAATGTCTTTCTGTTCAGGTTCTACAGTAGGTCATCTACCATGAGTTGCCCTATGACCTTACAATAGCTACAACATCCCTAGGCAATGAGAATTTTTCAGCTCCTTTATAATCTTATGAGACCACTATGGCACGTGTGGTTTGTTGTTGACCAAAATACCATTATGCGGTGCATTGTTGCATTAGAATAAAGCCATACACATGGCAGGGCAAGCTGGGAATGTGAAGTCTAGAATGATCTATAGGAGAATCAAAGAATTAAGCCATTAGCCAGCCGTCCTAAAACAGGTGGGCAAGTTGGAGATTGTGGGAAAATCTGAGAAACCAAGTACATTCAGCCACTGATGTAGGTCCTTGAGAGGGGAGGTTGTGGAGAGGACTATGGGAAGTTCTTCTGTGTAAATACCCCATCTGATGGTGGACCTGAAGTCACTATTGGTCAGAAGATCCAGTAATCTCAAAGAAGAACTGGACAGAGGAAAGCAAAACTAAACTGCACCTACCATGCACCTCTGTGTTTGTCGGTCATAAATCTGTCCATAAAAGGGACCTTTGAAAAATATTCCTCAATGCTTCATCTCCACATTTAAGATCCTGTGTAAGTTTCTCTTTTGCCTGACTGTAGCCTGGAGCCATACAGAAAATGAATTATGGAAAACAATTCCCTGATTCACCAGGTTAACAGAGCAATCCAATACAGGTAGGTAGAAGAGGCTAAAAAAAGCAAAGAAAGAAGCACAGTCCTAGACAACTATTAACTCCAGGGAAAGAAAAGTTTTGTTTAAAAAAAAAAAAAAAAGATATATGCTGCACATTCCACGACTCATTTCAAAATAATATTTTCATAATCTTCATAAAACTATCTGAAAATTGATTTAACCACAATTATAGCTCCATTGAATAAATGGGAGGGAGGAGAGTATTTGGGTGGAGAATGAAGTGGAAAGCAAGATTTAAGCCCTGACTGGTGTGGCTCAGTGGGGTGGGCATTTCCCGGCAAATCAAAGGGTCACTTGTTTGATTCCTGGTCAGGGCATATGCCTGATTTAAGGGCTTGGTTCCTGGTCGGGGTGCACACAGGAGGCAGTCAATTGATATTCCTTTCTCACATTGATGTTTCTGCCCTCACTTCCCCTCTCTCTAAAAATAAATGAGTAAAATCTTGAAGAAAAAAGAAAGCAAGATTTAAGACATCTAAATTCTTATATTCCACAATAAGAATTCAGAGTATAACAAATAAAACTGAAATTTCCTTTTTTAAAAAATTAAGAAATTATAGTATTAATCATGTTACATATCCTCAAACATAAAAATGCAAGGAAATAATGAAAAGAATTGAGGTTGTTTTGGGGGATGAGGAGGCGTGGGAAAGGAAACTACTTTTAGCTTGTTTTTGTAAGGAATACAGAACCGTTGGACTTTTTAAACTATGCATAGTTAATAGTGTAATAAAAATGGAACATTTATAAAATAAGCACTATATTAGGAAGATAAAGTTATAATAATCTATACACGAGCTGAGTTAAAGTTGCAACAAAAAATTTCTGGGAAACCTAAAATATAATCAGTGGGAAAGGGTCTGTACCCAAATTGGTGAAGAAATACCAGTAAAAAATAAAGATTAATAAAAGTGTTATATGGAATAAAACACTCCAGATTCTTCAAAGAAAAATAACTGTATCTATCTATCTATAATTAAACTTTTAGGGGAAGCTCATCAGTTTCATCCAACCAGTGATTAAAATCCATTTAGAATTCATCAAGTTAACTGGTTGAAGTGTTTTTACTTTGTAAAACAATAGGAGAAGACCATGCTCAATTATAACTTAATTTTTAAAATATATTTTGTAGTTCTGTTAATAGCTCATTACAGAAACTTGAAAGATAAATTACTCAAATGTCTTAGAGCATAAGCTAGCATGCAGTGAGCTAATAGATTGGTCTTTTGTTTGCAGTTTTGAGGGTGACTTAACAAACTCTGAACTCATGTTTTAATTACACTAACCATTTAGACGATCCTTCTCATAGCGAGAGTTGCAGGTAGGCAAACAAATTATTGAGACGCCTGTCATTGTAATAACCACAGGTTTAGTGCAAATGTTGAGATTTAAGACCAATATTTTTAAGATAAATGCTTCAACTAACAAAATCCTTGTTCTAGGCTTAGTTGAGTCTAATATTTAAAGTATTCAAGAGAACCATAATAAAAGATTAGAATATGCTCTGAGAAGGCACAAGAGTTTCCATTTAAGGGCACTTAAAAATTCACTGAGCGAGAAGAAGGTACTACCATAATCTTATGTAGCCTTTTCTCAACCATATAATTAATAGACAATATGATAATTGAGGAACAATTTCAGAGTGTGCACTCTGAATTCTGAGACAATATGAGCATTTTAGGACTCTGCTCATTGGGTTAAACAACATTCCTAGAAACACAATTCAATGTAGTTTTTCTTGAAATCCTTAAAGATTATATTTATAAGGATATGGACCCTTAAATTCCACGAAGTTACATCCTTCTACCTTTTTAGTTAGGGAAAGTGTGAGCTAATCTGGTATGAAAGGGATGGAGGGAGTGAGAGAGAGAACACAACATATAATCAGAGACAGAACTGAAATACTTAGATAAGATAGAGAAAAATAAAAGAATAGCTGTGTGACTCCTGCTGGATATCTAGTTTATTGTTCTTAATTCTTAAGAAGCCAGTCTGTATTTCCTGCCCTTGAATTTCACAGATACCCAAATATCTTTCCAATATTATCCCACCCAGCAACACCTGTGCTAGAGAGGTAAACTATACCAATTTTCCCAGAACTGTCCCAATTTTAGCACAAAAAGCTCTGCAGTCTGGGAAACACCTCAGTTCCAGACTAATTGGAACTGGTAGTCACTCTAAAATGTCTGTATTTTCCCCTTAAAATAATGTGGTGTGAGTTTTGGAAACTGCCACCCAGGAAATCCTTGACTAGAGCGGACACTTGAAGCAGCATGCAGCAGATGAATGTCTGCTGTAACTGAAACCTCTCTTGTGCATCTTCCCTTCTCTTGGGTCTACTATTTAAAGCAAAGGACATTGTGTAGCTGTGGCAGGAGTGTCTCCATAAGCAGAGGTGGGTTAATTAAGTATGAGAATAAGGCAGTTCAGTTGGAATGGTCTGTGTTTAGAGGAATTATTCTCAAAGCATTAATCACTAGAGTATGTTGCAATTTTCAATGTCTTCTACATTATAACGTTAGGTCACAGAGTTGTTTTATTATGGTAGTGAAAATGTTATCAAGCAATTCACTGTACTGAAATCTCTATTTCTTTTCACACATTATAATAACAATGTTTTGCTCTTAATATGTACATGTGCTTAATCAGGGAAGTTGTGCTTTTAAATGGGGTTACTGCTTTCAAAATTATCAATATTTTGTAGCACAATAACTGTATGATCTGCAAGAGAGGTCAAAGAATGCAAGAGAGGTCAAGTTCATAAAATAGCCATAGTGATGATTACTTAAGAAATGACAGCAGCATCAGCCTGAACAGCAGCAGACCACCCAGACAGGCTGCCTCTCAGCAGTGACTCCCCCACCCACACCCAGTTTGGGAAAAGAAATGATGACAGCCTCATTAAGAGGCACAGCCTTCACCAATAAAAAGACTGTCAGCAGCTTTACAGATGGGCTCAGAAAAACCTCATGTTGGAATGGCCTATGAAACACGTATCTCACCCCAAATAGCTCTGGCTTCCTACATTTCTATGGGGTCACCAATAAATGAAGAGTAGTGTGAGCTTAAAAGAATATAATTTATTTTGATTATCTTGTATCTACATAGCTCTTTTATGAACGTTTTATTTGATCTACTCAACACATGTGAGAGAGACAATGGAGGTATAACACTATTTTTTTTATCAGAAATCAAAAAATCTCTGTTGTCTTGAAAATTTTTACTTCCAGCCAATATTGAGGCATAGGTCGATATGCTGAGCCTTCTCACACAACCAAAAGAAGGATAACAACAAATTTAAAAACAAAAAACAACCAGAACTGTCAGAAAATTGAACTGTGTGGAAGTCTGACAACCAAGGAGTTAAAGAAGAAAATTTCATTGAGACCGGTAGGAGGGGCGGAGAGGACTCACAGAAAGGTGGCAGCTGGAGGACTGGGTAGTCCCACATTTGCATGCAGATAAACCGGGAAGAACAACTGGGGAGTGAGACAGACCGTGCAACCCAGGATTCCAGAGCAGGGAAATAAAGCCTCAAAACCTCTGGCTGAAACAACCTGTGGGTGTTGAGGCAGCAGGAGAAACTCCCAGCCTCACAGGAGAGTTCCTTGGAGAGACCCACAGAGTGCTAGAATGTACACAAAGCCACATACCTGGGGATCAGCACCAGAAGGGCCCAGTTTGCTTGTGGGTAGCAAAGAAAGCAACTGAAAGTAGAGAGCAGAGAAAGTGGCATTGTTCCCTCTCTGACCCCTCCCCCACATACAGCACCATAACACAGCTACATGGGTTGCCCTGCCCTGGTGAACACCTAAAGCTCCACCCCTTACTACATAACAGGAGTGCCAAGACAAAAGAAAATGGCCCAAATGAATGAACAGCTCAAAGTTCCAGAAAAAATACAACTAAGTGAAGAAGAGCCAACCTATCAGATGCACCGTTCAAAACACTGGTAATCAGGATACTCACAGAAATGGTTGAGAATGGTCACAAAATAGAGGAAGAAGTGAAGGCTATGCAAAGTGAAATAAAGGAAAATGTACAGTGAATCAAGAGTGATGGGAAGGAAACTGGGACTCAAATCAATGATTTGGAACAGAAGGAAGAAATAAACATTTAACCAATACAGAATGGAAACAATAATTCAAAAAAATGAGGAGAGGCTAAGGAACCTCTGGGACAAATTTAAACATTCCAATATCTGAACCATAGGAGTGCCAGAAGGAGAAGAGGCAGAGCAATATATTGAAAACTTATTTGGAAACATAATGAAGGAGAAATTCCTTAGTCTGGCAAAGAAAATAGACTTCCAGGAAGTCCAGGAAGCTCAGAGAGTCCAAAAGCAATTGGACCCAAGGAAGCACACATCAAGGCACATCATAATTACATTACCCAAGATGAAAGAGAAGGAGAGAATCTTCAAAGCAGCAAGAGAAATGGGGACAGTTATCTACAAAGAAGTTCCCATAAGACTGTCAGCTGATTGCTCAAAAGAAACCTTGCAGGCAAGAAGGGGCTGGAAAGTATTCCAAGCCATGAAAGGCAAGGACCTACATCCAAGATTACTCTATCCAGCAACGCTATCATTTAGAATGCAAGGGTAGATAAAGTGCTTCCCAGGTAAGGTCAAGTTAAAGGAGTTCATCATCACCAAGCCCTTATTATATGAAATGTTAAAGGAACTTACCTAAGAAAAAGATAAAATTTAAACAGTAAAATGACAACAAACTCACAACTATCAATAACCAAACCTAAACAAACAAAAATAAATACAAACTAAGCAAACAGAACAGCAACAGAATCACAGAAATGGAGAGTTATCAGCAGGGAGGGGATGGGAGAATGGGGGAGTATGGGAGAAGAGGTGCAGGGAATAAGAAGCATAAATGGTAGGTACAAAATAGACAGGGAGAGGTTAAGAGGAATATAGAAAATGGAGAAGCCAAAGAACTTATATATACAAGCCATGGACATGAACTAAGTGGGGGGCAGGATGCAGGTGGGAGGGGGGTGCAGGGCAAGGAGAATAAAGGGGGGTGGGAAATAGGACAACTGTAATAGAATAATCAATAAAATATATTTGAAAAAATCTCTGTTGTCTTGCTTGATAAATCCCACTGCTTTATTACTATTGGTTAGTGGCTATTGAGCAATTATATGTTAGGCCCTGTAACATATAATTGCTCTTTATATGTTAAGTACTTTAAGTAGATTATCTCATCTACTATCACACACATTTCTGCTTTCTGTTAATTTTGTCTAAACTTGGGAAGGTAAAAGATGTTTTGCATTTTTTCTTTTTGTTGTATTTATTGGGGTGACACTGGTTAACAAAATTATACAGGTTTCAGGTGCACAATTCCACAACACATCATCTGTACATGGTATTCTGTGTTCACCACCGCAAGTTGCATCTCCTTCCATCATTATTTATCTCCGCTATGCCCTCCTCCTCCTCCCACCCCACAATCACCACACTGTTGTTGTGTCCATGATTTTTCCTCTTTTTTGTTCAATCCCTCCACCCTCCCAACTCAGCATCCCAATACCCCCCCAACAGCTGTCAGCCTGCTCTCCCTATATGAGTCTCTTTCTATTTGCTTGCAAGTTCAGTTTGTTCACTAGATTCCACATATGAGTGAAATCATATGATAATTGTCTTTCCCTGACTGGCTTATTTCACTTAGCATAATGCTCTTTAGGTCTATTCAGGTAGTTGTAAATGGTAAGATTTCCTTCTTTTATGGCTGAGTAGTATTCTATCATGTAAATGTACCACAGGTTTTTTTATCCACTCATCTACTGATGGGCACTTAGGCTGCTTCCACATCTTTGCTATTGACAATAATGCTGCAATGAACTTAGAGGTGTATGTAGTCTTTCAAATTAGTGTTTCAGGTTTTTTTACATAAATTCCCAGAAGTGGAATCATTCAGTCAAAAGGCAGATCCATTTTTAATTTTTTTGAGGTATCTCTATATTGCTTGGCACAGTGCCTGCACCAGTCTGTATTCCTTCTAACAGTACACAAGGGATCCCTTTTCTTCACATCCTCGCCAGCACTTGCTGTTTGTGGATTTCTTGATGACAGCCATTCTGACAGGTGTGACGTGATATCTCCTTATGAAATAGTTTATTCAATGAAAACAAATAAACTATTGGTATTTTTGGATGGGTCTCCAGGGATTATGCTGATTTTTAAAAAAGCCAATTTCAAAAGGTTACATACATTATTATTCCATTTTTATGGGTAATTTTTTGAAATGACAAAATTATAGAGGTGGAGAAAAGAGTTGTGATTGTCAGACGTTAAAGATGGGGTGAGAAAAGGAAAGTCAGTGTGGCTATAAAAGAGTGGCAAAAGGATCATTGTGATCAAACTGTTTTATCTCTTCATTGTAATAGTGATTACACAAATTTACACATATCGTACAATAGCATAGAACTGAAAACAGAAACCCACACAAGTCAGTGCCTCTATAACTGTGGAAATGTGCATGTCTGGTGGGCTGTGTCCATGTCAATTTCCCGGTTGTGATGCTGTCCTACAATTATACAAATTGTTACTATTGGTGGAGATGAGGTTCAAGGGGTCTCTTGTTTCTTAAAACTGCACAGTGAATTGACAAATACCTCTAAATTAAGTTTATCTAAAAGACTCAAATGCACATTCAACAAATAAGTGTTACAAGAATCTATTGCTACAGGAATGTTAAAGGAAGTGCCTTAGGAAGTAAAATTATATCAAACAGACACTTGAGTCTAAGCATAAGAATGAATAGTGCCAGAAATGGTAAATATATAGGTAAAAATAACATTTTTTCACTTTAAATTTCATTAAGATATAATTGAATATTTAAAGCAAAAGTAATAATGGAATTAGTAGCATAGGTGGATGGAAAAAGGATGGCAACAGTAGTACAAAGGCCAGGAGGGGGAATGAAGGTACAGTACTGCAAGACTCATACACTCTCTGTGAAGGGAGCATAGTCAACTTATTGAAAGTTGACTCTGATGCATTAAAGATCCATAATTTAATTGCACCATCAAAACCAGCCAAATAAATTAAAAGTTTATAGCTAATAAAGCAATAGAGAAGATAAAAATAAAATCTTTTAAAAACTTAATTGAATCCAAGAAAAGATACTAGATAAAGGGAAACAAAGAGAAAACAAATAGCTAGAGTATAGTGGGTTTAAACCCAACATTATTAATACTTAGATAAGATAGAAATGATTTGGACACTTCAAGTAAGTGTATACAAGTAGCAAATTATTAAGCTGCATACCTGAAACCAATATAACATTACATGTCAATTATAACACAAAAAGCAGAATTTATCAGATTAGGTAAAAAAGAAAGATTTGCCTAAGTGCTGTCTACAAAAAACATACTCTATAGAAAGTCACAGAGAGGTTAAACATGAAGGAAAAGAAATCTCATCCAAAAACTAATCCAGAGAGAGCTTGAATGGCTATATTAATAAATGTAAAGTATATTTCAAAAGAAGAAATATAATGAGAAATGAACAGCGATATTTCACAATGAGAGGAGATAGAGTTAATCATAATACAAATCTTAAATGTATATGCCAGCACTAATAGAAAAAAAAAGCCCAAAGCTAGCAATAGATAAAAGACTCTTCAATTAATGGTGCTGAGAAAATTGGATAGTCACATGCTAAAAAATGAAACTAGTTTACAGTTTCCCCCCATGAACAAAAATTAATTCAAAATGAATCAAAAACCTAAATATAAGATTTGAAATAATAAATTACATAGAAGAAAATATAGGTACTAAACTTATGGACCTCAGTTCGAGAGAACATGTATGAATTTGACTCCAAAGGGAAGGGAAATAAAGGCAAAAATAAATGAATGGGACTGTATCAAACTGAAGAGCTTCTGGACAGCAAAAGGAACCAACAACAAAACACAAAGGCAACCGACCAAATGGGAGATGATATTTGCAAACAACAGCTCTTACAAAGGGCTAATATCCAAAATATATGAAGAACTCACACAACTCAACACCAAACAAACACACAATCCAACTAAAAAATGAACAGAGGACCTGAACAGACACTTCTCCCAAGAAGGCATACAAAGGGCCAAGAGATATACTGAAAGATGCTCAACTTCACCAGCTGCTAGAGAAATGCAAATCAAAACTGCAATGAGATACCACCTCACACCTGTTAGAATGGCTACTATCAACAAGACAGGTAATAACACATGTTGGAGAGGTTGTGGAGAAAAAGAACCCTCATTCACTGCTGCTGGGAAGGTAGAATAAGTCAGCCACTATGAAAACAGTATGGCGGTTTCTCAAAAAGTTAAGAATGGCCGTGGCAGGTATGGCTCACTAGGCTAGAGCATTGTCCAGTATGTACACTGAAAGATTATGGCTTTGACTCTCGGTCAGGGCATATGCCTGGGTTTTGGGTTCAGTCCCAGCTGAGGCACATATGAGAGGCAAACGATTGATGTTTCTCTCTCAGATTGATGCTTCTCTCTGTCTCTCTCCTTCCCTTTCTCTGTAAGTTTGTCCTCTGATGAGGTTTAAAGAAACAATTGAGAATAGAGTTATCATATGACCCAGCAATCCCTTTTCTGGGTATTTACCTGAAAAACTCGAGAACATTTATTTGCAAAGACATGTGCACCCACATGTTTATTGCAGCATTATTCACAGTGGCCAAGACACGGAGACAACAAAGTGTCCTTCGATAGAGGGTGGCATAAAGAAGAGGTGGTACACATATACTATGGAATACTACTCAGCCATAAGAAAAGATGAAATACTGCCACCTGCGACAATGTGGATGGACCTTGAGGATATTATGCTAAGCAAAATAACTTGGTCAGAAAAAGCTGAGCACCATATGATTTCACTCACTCTGGGCTGTAAACTGAAACTCAGATGGACAGCCATGTGATGGTTACCAGGGTGAAGGGGGCCAAATACGTGGTGACAGAAGACAATTTTTTATTTTTGCTGTGTATCTGGATTGTTTTAACATACTTATAAATGTCAAAAATGCTGTAAATACACAAAACCCAGTACAATTAAATGGAAATAATTAAATCATTACTCACAATGAAGTTATCTAGTTATAAAAATATCCTATGAATTATAATTCTATCAATCTTCTATTTGACCAAATGGCTTTACTAATAGCAATAATGTGAAAAAAGGGAAAAGCAACTTTAGTAAAGGAAGAAAATGGAGCACTGTGCTATGGGTTTTGGAAGCTTATTCATTAGAAGGAGGGATAACATAGAGAGTGATTAATATCTTTTTTTAACGTTTTTTATTGTTCAAGTACAGTTGTCTCCATTTCCTCCCCCCCCAGCCATCCCCACTTCCCACCCTTGATCCTACACCCCTTTGGTTTTGTCCATATGTCCTTCATACTTGTTCCTGAAAACCCTTCCCCCTTTTCCCTCCATTATCCCCTCTCACCTCCCCTCTGGTTACTGTCAGTTTGTTCTTAAATTTCAATGTCTCTGGTTATATTTTGCTTGCTTGTTTGTTTTGTTGATTAGGTTCCACTTAGAGGCGAGATCATATGGTATTTGTCTTTCACTGCCTGGCTTATTTCACTAGCATAATGCTGACAATTTGATGGAGGGTGGTGGGCACACAGTGCAATGTACAGATCATGTATCATAGAAATGTACACTTGAAACCTATATGATCTTATTAACAAATTTCATGTGTGTATGTGTTTTATTGAGGTGAAATTGGTTAATAAGATCATATAGGTTTCAAGTGTACATTTCTATGATACATGATCAGTATATATATATTATATATATTTGAACCCCCCAAAAGAAAAATAATCAAATTATTATTGTAGGTATCAATTTCTGTGGTTTAATGTATTAATGGACAAAAAGTTTGATCAGTAAGATTTTCCCTTTACAAAACCTTAAGTCATTGCCATAACCATCACTGATTTTTTTCTCCTGTAATCTAGCAACTAATTTTATGGTTGTATAGTTATAGTAATCATTATTTACTACATGTTATCTTTACCTCTTTAACTAGATTTCATACCTCTAAAATACAGAAATTATATATTTATGATTTTTCTTTCCCAGGGGGCTAAATAAATCTTCTGCACATTAAAAAAATGTGAGGCAACAACTGAGAGAACTGAAAGGAGAAACAGACAAATCCACAATGATACTTGAATATTTCTACACTTTCCTCTCAGAAAGTCATAGAAGAAGGCAGAGTTACAGTATTATTGAAGCCTAAAAGGACAATGCTAAGTGATACTCAGAACAAAAGCTGCAGAGTAAAACCACTGTGTACCAATACACATAGTCCATATCTTAGACCATAAAGCAAATCTAATAAATTCAAGATGATTGAAATAACATAGACCACAGTACAAATAAGCTATAAATCAGTAATAGAATGATATGTAAAATACTCAATCAAATTTTATGGGATACAGCTGAGCTGTGCTGAGACGGCTATATATACATTAAATGCTTATGTTACAAATAAAGGAGGTCTCCAATAAATGGTCTAACTTTGCCTCATGGAGCAGAAAATGTAGAGCAAATTAAATTCAACATAAAAGATAAAATAATAATGAGAAGAGCAGGAATTAAATTGAAAATAGGAAAAACAATAGAGAAAGTCAGTAAAACCAATAGCTAATTTAAAAAAATAGTAATGTTGACAAATCTACAGGCAGCTGACCAACAAGAAAATAAGAGAAGACATAAATTACAAATATCAAGGATGAAAGACCCCAAAGACCTCCACACATCATTTCTGCCTGCTCTTGCAACAGTTGATTATTTGACTTTATTTCATTTTATCTTCATAGAGGACTTATTCATATATCTTCAATTTTTTTTAGTAATTTCCCAAGTAGTAATTTACTATGTATCTTTAAAAACCAAATTCAAAAATTATGTTGCTTCATATATAGAGTTTATAGTTCTTCCTTTTCATGTTTTGTGCTATATTTATCACACTTTTTACTTTTATATTTGCTACTGTGAATCTTGCTTTAAAAAATACTGACTGCAAAGGGCTCCTGGTGGCTAACTGGGCTCACATTTTGAAAAGCAGTGCCTAGCAGCCATTTCTATACAGGGTCTGTACTGCAAACTGCTCTTCAGAGAGAAGCCTGAACTGAACTACCCGCCTCTGCACTAAACTGTTTCTGCCTGTGAGCCAGCTCTTACAACGAAATTCCTGGAATCCAGTTTCAATCAATGGGACTACAACTTTTCCCATCCAATCAAAGTTGCATAGCTATATCCTCATCAGCTTCTTCACCAACCAATAGAGCAGCTCTATTATGACCAATCAGAACAGTGCCTTCTGGACCAATCTGTGAGGATTTGGAGTCCTCGTTTGCATGAGGACAGACCAATCAGGGACCAGGGATGGGGACTTCTTTCTATATAAGCCAGCTAGTCTGTGGCTGTGAGACCTTGTTTCCCAGGCCACAGCAGGCTGGCACAGAACAGAACAGACCCAAGCAGAGCAGTGAAGAAAAGGACAGAGACATCTATCTGGAGAGGGTCCTGTCCCCAGGGCTTTCTGGCCCTAGAACCGCCTGGCCCCAGAGCAGCCTGCAGCTGTGCTGTTTTCGCAGCTGTGCTATATCACAATTGAGCTGTTTTGCACTGAATAAAGTTTTCTTCTTCACCACACCTCAAATTGGGGGTTCCTGTTGATGTTGAGTAGGTGCCAAAACTATCAATTGACACTACAAACTCATAATACATTGCTACTATTTTTGCTATACAGTAAAACGAACAGTTTCTAGTGTACAATTCTGCTAGTTTTGACAAATGCCATCATGAATCCACGAAAATCAAGATACACAACAGCTCCATAGCCTCATCTCCCCCAAATTTCCCCATGCGTTTTTGTAGTAAATCTCTCCCTCTACTTCCGGTCATTGGCAACACCAAACTAACTCGTGTTGCTTAGGTTTTGCCTTTTCCCTAATGTCCTGTAAGTGGAGTCATAGGCTTGGTGGCCTTTTCTGTCTGGCTTTTTTGACTTAGCACAATGCATTTGGGATTTGTCCACATTGTTACATTGGTAGTTCATTGCTTCTTCTTGCTGAGTGATATCCTTGAAGTGCTTCTTAAGAGATAACAGACTACAATAGTTGATAAGTGCCTTCATGGATGACATATGAGAGGAGCAAGAGTTTGATCAAATATTCCTGATCAGTCCTGAGTTCAGGGATGTTACATCAAATGCTTAGATGTGTGTCTAGGACACTAACCCTCTCACATTCAAAATGCCTAATAGGACCAAAAACCATCCTTTTATCCCTTAGTGTCAAATAATATGATCATGTTTTATGAAGTGAACATATTGTGAAGTGTTGGAATAGAATAAAGGAAAAATGAGATACAGACAAGCAAATGAGAATAATAACCAGAACAGAGGGGAGAGAGGGGACAGTTTGTGACGTGAAATCATGAGAAAGCCCAGATAAGTCAAGAGTTGTGAGACTTTGACATGACATCTAGACCAGCCATTATACAAATGCAATGTCTATTTTTAATATCATCTGTTCAGAAAAGAAAAAATGAAGGAAGGAATGAAGAAACTAAAAAAAAGAAAAATAGGAAACTATGGAGGATGTGTTTCAAATAAAAATAATAGTCTTTAAATTTTTAAATTCAGCATTTTCAGTCCAGTGTTCTTATTTTATCTCCTGACTTTTCTGTAGAGTTTTATAATATCAGTTTTATTTTGAGAAAAGGAGAACAATATTTGTTTTTAATTTAATGATGTCAAGCCTATTTTAACTGAGGTAGGGCAGTGTTATGAAGTATTAATTAATTTATCTGAGAATGTGTTCTCTCAGGTCCTTGGCTTAGATCGGGATTCTTAAATACTGATAAGGGGATATCTGGACAGGAAGAAAGATAATAAGCTCCTTATGCACATCTCTGAACTAGACTTTCATTCTCTTATGCCCTCCCCTCCGCCCAAAGTGACCTCCGGGGTGGAAGGTGGGCAAACCCCCAAGCTCCCTCCTCCATCGTGGTATGGGAGAGAAGTGCAACAAGAGGTGCATGGTGTGTCTACGGGGATAGGGCTTCAGTATACACTCCCCCCAAAATGCGCCGCAGCCAAATATTTACTGTGGTAAATGATTGGATACTGAGAACTGGAAGACCTGGAGGGTCTCATGGTCAGGACAGCACTCTCAGCAGATGGAAATTCAGACATCGCTGATGATGCACAAATGGAGAAAGAGCAATACTGAGGAATGAAGAACTAGGCTCAGTAATGTGCACATTAGAAGATGATGCAGACCTCTCCTGGCCCCACCTGAACTCCATCAGCACAACCTGGAATATCCTACAGGATGTGGGTACCATCCTAGAGAGAAGTCATTGGGGAAATTTTGAGTTTACCAATGATAGATCTTATATTACTGGAATTAGCTGGAATTCATCAGGATTACAACTCGCAACAGCAGACACAATGGGGATTCAAAGTAGATATCCAATTGCTTTATAAAGAATAAAGTTAAAGTTTTATACATCTAAAAGCATTTCTTAAAATTTTATGCACCTTGTACTTCTACTCTGGGAAGTTGATTAAGTTATCAGCTTCAAGATATTAAGAGTGATTCATGGCTCATAATCCTAAAGTTTCTATCAGTTCCTGATACTGTTTTGCCTCAATTTCTCTCTTTGCAAAAGCAAATTTGGCATGTCTCCTTTTCATACAAAATGGTACCTGTGGTAAGGACACCATATGGTTTCAATTTTTCAGAGTGCTGGTTCAATGTGTAATTTTCATCATCTGCTTTAAAGATAGGAGGGAATTTTAAGTGAGTTTCCCTGGACTTCGCATTCATTTTCCAAGTTTTTGCTCATTTGGTGCCTTATAATAGCGTAATGTATTCCTGTAACCTTGGGAGAGATGTATATTCAAGGTAGAGGCTTATGTGGAAAAAAATAGTTTTTTATTTTATTTTTTAGAAAAGAACATGATGCACTGCTTCACCTTTGTAATATGAATACCCTAAATGTGCTGAGTCCTCAGGGTTGAAAAACACAAAATTGGTCCATTTGGGCACCTGTAATTAAATGTTGTTAATGTCTAACATACAGCTGATGCTTCAATTGGCCCGTAGCTTGATGGGAAAAGATTTCCTTGTACAGAATGTTCCCTGCCTCCATTCAAGGAGGGAGGCCAGCCAGAGGAACTGGCTGTTTATTTTGAGTCCATGTAAAAGGAGCTCACGAGTAGACACCTCCTGCTGTAGGCCAAGCCTGGCAAAGAGGTCATCTTTGTTGCAAGTGGCTGAGGAATTGCCTCCCCTGCTGATGATTGGGGATATTTTTAGCTACAAGCTGAAACTTCATTCTTGAAATTGTTTTCGTTTCCACCCAAAGAGGCAAACTGCATGAATCGGGGGGAAAAAAACAAAATAGGAGGCATAAGCGCTAATAGGAGCCGTGTGTCCGTGTAAAAAGAAACCCAATGAAATTGCTTCCCCTGGTGCTGACAACTTGGTCCTGGCACCGGGGCGGTTCTAATAGCTGTAGGGTAAAGGAGTCATTTCCATAGTGCAGCTCGTAATGATAATGTAAATTTCACTTAAGTATACATGATTACAGAAAATTGCACAGAATTACAACAGACTTTGTGCTGCACTGTTTATGGAGCAATATAGATTTACCAACCTTCCCCCCCACCCCAAATTCAAGGGAAGACAACTATTTTGACTCCAGGAGAGGATAAGGGTCTACAGCATTGTGTTAATGTATATTAATGTTCTGACTCAGGCTTGCCACACACATGCTCAGTGCTAACAACGAGGTAGGATTCTGTCATATTTACCAACTGCAGAGCCAAACTATGAATGAAGTGTTTTATAAAGTCTTTATAAAGTCACCAAGGGTCCTCATTCTATATGTGTTTTCATGGCAGGTGGAAACTTCGAAGGTACTCACTATAGAAGAGTTGCAAGAAGATAAAATCTAGGGCACCTCCTTTGCCATGAACTCCTCTAACGCCGCGTGTCTCCCGAGGCACTTTCTGGTCCCATCACTTCTAACTGGTTTGTGCACGTGCGGAGCATCACTCCCCTCTTGTATGTTCCTAAAGCACATGCACTGCTCTTCCCATTGAGTGTTTTTCCCATTGAGCTCAAGCTCTGTACTTTACACCTCGTATTTCTTCAACAAGTATTGGTCAAATTAAATTGAAATCAAGTGGGGTGATTTCTTATATTAAAACACAGAAACACCTGTGATATGAAAGATTCAAATCATTATTGAAATCTTATTATATTAGTACAATGACAGGAGAATCCGTCGGGGGTGGCAGATGTCAGGTGATGTGATGTGCCTGTGGAGTATTTTGACACCTGGCAGAGAACTGAAAAGAAAACGAAAGGAACTCGCCTTATCAAAAGGGACAATTTCCCATACACTCATTTAATCCTCACAGTGACTCTGAAGGAAATATTTTGATTTTTGATTTACAGAGGAGAACACCGAAATTCAGAGAGGCTAAATATGTATCTTTAGCTCACGCAGCCTGAATTGGCCTCATCTTGATCGAAATCCCTATCCAAACTGTCTTCCACCACCGTGCAATGTTCCCTGAAGAAGAGAAATGTCTTGCCTGTGCCCAGAGGCAGGACGAAGTTCCTGTTTCCATCCCAATTTACTTTCCCTAAGATACCATTAACCAACTTGTCTTCAGAGAGAGGACTATAAGACTGACAATCATATTTTATCCAAGAAACCCAAAAAGAATCCCACTGACTTCTCTCTGTCTACTGATGATTGACTCACATTACAGGTGATTTCTGGGGAGTCACAGCAGCCTCCCATGTAGCCTCCCCTCTGGGGACTCACAGGTGGTCGATTCTTGCCTCTGCCTATGTGCTGCTTCAGGGTTATGGGGAATAACAGTTCATGGTGGTAATAGTAGCAGACAGTGGTGCTGAAGTTAGGCAGAAAGCTTCTTTGTGGGTTTAATGGGATTGAGCCCTCAGGATGGGTAGGGGATGGGTAAGGAGCCTCAGGTAGATTATGCACAGGGTTCTTCTAGGTAAAGAAAGAGGATTCCTTGGGCATGAGTTGTGTTCTGAAGAAAAAAACGCAAAGAATACTTTTCTACTACTCCACACAACACATCCCATTGCTCACCAATATACCTTTGTATGGAAAATAATACAATGGTAAATAATACGACAAGAATAAACTCCGTGTTTTGCATATGCACAGCTATAAGCCTATTTTTGCCCCAACCTGTATACAGTAGTTAGAACATTCATTTTCCAGGTAAAAAAACAAAACACTTTGAGTAATTTTACTATAATTAGCTGGAATTACAGTGTCTTAAGTGAATATTTATAAATATTTCTAGACCTTCCAGCTTGCTCAGTAGCTGGGCTTGAGTTCTTAAGAGAATCTGGGGTCTTTGAAAATGCTTTCCAACAGTATTTGTTATTGGTGCCATATGAAACAGAGTGTGACTGAAATGCACTGTGACTTGTGCCGCGTTTGGCTCTCAGACAGCATTCCCCAGGTATGTATGAGCATTGCCAACAGCTAAGTCTGGGAGTTATTTTAACTCAAATCACTAAAACTACATATTGATTTAAAATAAGTACAAATTTGAGGTATGAAAATAGGATCCATATATTTCCTCTTCACAATCATAGTAGGCACTTCATTACCTCCTGCACACACAAAGAACCAGTGGAGGTGACCTAGTATAGGTCCAGCAGACAGGGGCTGGGGGGTGCCCACCTGTCAGTGACGTGTAAGCCCTTGATGAGTTTGCATCTCCTGAGGCTTTTCTTCACAGCATACTGATGTTTTCAAGTATGAGGTGGTCATTTTGGGAAACCTGAATACAATAGTAAAATTAACTTATATTCATATTCTGCCAAGAACATTTTCAAGCACAAAGACCATTTCTTGTTCATCTTTGTGTGTATTCTTTGCTAACCATTATATGGCACTTGCAATCCTGTGGTTTCCACCTTTACTTACTTTTTTCATGTTGCTCAGTTGAGACCAGTTACTCAATAAATAGTTATGGTATAAACAAAGGAAGGGAAAAATGAGAAAGTACAAGGAAACATTGGTATTTAAAATAGGAGGTAGACTGGTATTCTTAATGTTAATAGTTTAAGCTTTTCTAATTTGCAAATGAGGGTTGAAAGCTAAATGCTTATTTGTAAAATGTATGAAATGACAAAGGGGGGAAGTAATTGCTAAACCCATTTTTTAAAGGTACAGAATTAAGGAAAAATTCTTGATCTTTTGTGGAATACCTCATTGCTTTTATTTAAAGGTACTTTTCTTGTATCATGTGTATTAGATGTTTTAAAATATTTATTATAAGATCTCAAGTTTAAAATTATGTGCTAATTGGAATTTGACATGTAATTACATTGTTATTATAACTCCTCAACTTTCAAGGTGTCTATTATTTATGACCAATAAGTTTTAGGCAAGTGACTCTCAATTTGCTGGTTCCCTTAGAAGTCAAAACAGTCAAAACATTTAAAAATTAGTGAGGACTACACAGTGCTTTTGCTTTTCTTTTGTATGGGTTATATCAATGTTTAACAATAAAAAGTAAACTAAAAAATTTAAAATATTTGTTTATCACTTCACTTAAAATCACAATAAGAAACCCATTATATATCAGCATAAATAACATCTTTTTAACAAAAAAAAATTTTAATACCAAAAAGTTAGTGAGAAGATTGGCATTGTTTTACAGTGTGGCAAATCTCTTTAATTTCTGGCTTAATAAAAGACAGATGGATTCATATTTTCTTCTGCATTAAATCTATTTTGATGTGTTGTTTGGTTGATGTTTGTGAAGTTGAATATGTTATGAGGAGTATTTTACAAGCTTTTAAAATCACTGTGGATATTCTTTGATACTGTACCAAAACTCAAAAAGTGGTAGTTTTTTAAACATTAGTGCAATGTGAAATCTGGAACCATATCAATGAACTTTTCATACTCTATTATATTAAAACCAATTGACCAGTGAGTGATTTGTTAAACATGCATTATTTTGTATCATCATTTAGTAGTCCTTTGTAAGAGACTGATTTATTCAGTTATGCAGATCTTCAGAGACTGACACATTTAATTACACAACAAAAAAATTCACATCTATTAGTAACTTCATCTATTTCATCAAAAAATTCTTCACCTGTTTCATCAGAAAATTCTTCAACTGCAGGAAAGCTCCCAGTGGTGGAAAAGAGTTCATTGGCAACAAAGGTATGTTGTTGTCCTTTTTGTGACAGGCTCACTCGTACATCCCACTTCATCAAATGTCATGAAGTTTGAGAAGTTGAAACTTAATAAAGTTAAAAATGTTTATTTTTATCAATGACATTCTTCAGTGAAAGTGTAGAATGTGTAAATGTGAGCACCACAACTACTAGTCCATTTTGGTGTCATTGCCTTAATTCGTGCTAAAGCACTAGCAGCTTTATCAATCATTGCCTTTGCAACATGTCATTTTGTTTGTAAATGTCAACCCAGTGAGGATGCAAATCATGCCTTAGTATTACCGTGAAAATGGTTTTTAACCTTGGCAGACTCCTGAGAATGTCTTGGGAACCTCGAGGAGCCAGACTACACTTTGAGAAGAGCTGTTCAACAACAATCAAATATTAAAGTGAGATTAGGTTCTTTTAACCGAATATGTTTTTGGTATGTATTCTGTAAAGATAGACAAAGAGAATTATAAGACGCAGTCTTTGTCTTCAAGGAGCTTGCCACTTGAGTGGTTGTTGAGCTGTACTGTAATTTAAAGCCACATGATCTTAAAAACATCATAAACTTTAAAAAATGTTTCTTGGTTTAATGAAATCATGCAGTGGAAGAACAATGAGGTGAACACAAATATTCAGTTGGTGCAGTTTTTAAGATGCTCACAAGTGTACTATTTAGACAGACGGCCCAAGTATAGGTGATACAGGTGTGATAAGTTTTGAAGGACAGGCCTGTGCAAGATATATGGGGCCTCGGAGGATGAATCAATGGGATCTGGATTGACTGAACTCTCTGGAAATGATTCTTCCCGAAGGAGGGAAGGGCTACTGTTGCCAACCAGTTGTTACATCCTTATCCCAGAACGCCCTGTCTCTTTTGACACCACCAATTGTACTCATTCCGTCCCTCTATCCCCACCTGATGTTTAAGTTGCAATTCATTCTTTGTCCCAGCAAGGGAAAGAACAGTGGATTTTTGTCTTTCTCAGTAACTTGATCTTATGCACATATAAGCCCGAGACAGCATAAGTGGAATTGAGCTTCCAAAACTATGTTATACTCCATTACAACCTTTCAACACAGTCCTCTTAGGAAACATTTCCTTCTCTGTATTCTCCTAACTACCACTGAATAGCTGTGGGGTGATGGGATGTGGTTATTAACATCAACAACAAAAAAGGGTCATTGCTTGATTCTTTCCATTTCAGTGTTTTAAAAATTAGAACATACTGATTTCACATGGCAGAAGATAAAAGACTCTATTACCAATTGTGATGTTTTATTTGGTTTTATATAATTCTAAGATTTCTGTCTTTATTAGCATCTTATATTTTTCCACCTCCCTGGTAAAGGCAGGTAATTATTTAGAGAATACTATGGATCAAGTCTGATAACAAATACCAGTACTAACATATGTGTATGTACTTGAATGACAAGATGACTCAGTACAGTTACAATGTGAAGCATAAGGAGTTGACACTGTGTGGATGATTTTTGTGGATAGGGACTTCAGATTTGCCTCATTCTAAGTAGGAAGATATAAATATTACAAAGTCACCAATATAATTTGGTGATGTTATTTCCAGGTCCCTTCAAAGAAGTTGATTCTTTGAGAGACTCAAATGCTCTTCACTGCTAAGGGGTTGTCTTTGCTTAGTTTGGAGATAGACATGGGTAGGGAAATTCCCTTGGTTGTTTCCTACCTACTTTCCATTCTGAATAAAGAGACATCTAAGATTCTGTTACTCCTGCCAGCACTTTGTATCTTGAATCAACTTTTTAAAAAGCAATACAGGCAGATGGGGGACAGATGAAATGCTTACTTCAATAATCTGAGCCAATCTTTTTGCTTCTTCTTCATACATTTATATTCCCCACCCAACAACTCCCTTTCTCAAAGGACTAGTCAAGATCATTCACATGAAAACAAAACTTTCAATTGTTGAGTTTGGCTTATTCCACTGTTTAGAAGGTACGACAATTTTATTCCTAAAATGAAAGAGACAGGCTTTATAAGCCAGAACACACAAGGGAAATCCACTTTCCTTGAAAAGTCTGGCATCTGTTAACCTGGCACTTAATGAAGTTCTTCAAGAGGTCTACTTCCACTTCCACACGCTGTCAGAGAAGTGTAAAATGAGTTCAAAGCCAACTGTATAGAATGGACCTGGGTCATCAAGAAATGAAGAGTATGCAATCATTGTCCACTGCTCAGACGTGCTTATGAACTTCTTGTGCTTACTTGCTATTCTCTCTGCATTAGATCTGGTAAAAGATACCACATATTTCTGAGACATCCCCAACACAAACTTACAGACCTTTATCTTGATATGTAACTCAAGAAAAATGGCTGATTCCTATTGTCTACCAACACCAACATTTTTTCCTCTAGAAAATTATACCTCATGTCTTATTTTGCAATCTGGTACTGCTGTAGGGTTTTCTCCATCTTGATTTCATAGATTATTATAATATATTCAAACAGGAGAAAATAGATGCTAATACTATACCTTCCATTTTTATAACACCTCAAAGATTATTGAAATGTTCTAAACATATTGAATCATGAAAATTTCCCAAAACATCACTAATTTCTTTTTGTAAAATTTTGGTGACATTTGATAAAGCAACCTCCATGTCTATCCAACCAGACATTTTTTTCTTGGCATAAAAAATGTGTCCAACAGCTTATTTATCAGCATGTTGTACAAAATAACATATACAGAGATCCTTATTCAAAGCCACATAAGACAAGGTATTAATACCAAAACACACACTAAATGTCTGTCATGCAATGTTTTGGAACTATGACCAAGGTAAAAATATCAGAAATGTAAAAGTGAAATCAGATCGGTAGGCATATGTACCGAGAAGTTATGAATGTTTGTTGGATAACTGAGGCAATCGTTCTTATTAGCGTCCTTCTGTAGGAGCACTAAATTTCAATGAAGATTCAAATCTCAAATTCATTAAAACTTTATTCTTTGTTGGACATTGGGTTGTGGTAGTGTCTAAATAGCACAAGTGTAACTAGATGAACAATGAGCATTTTGGTGTCAAGCAACTAGACTGATGGACCTTCCTTAAGTGAGTAGACTGATTGGCTTGTTGTTGTTTAGTCAACTTTGTCCTTTGTGCAGACAGAGCTCCAAGAGAAAAAGAGTTCTACTTCTTTCCTTAGGCACGTAGGCAAATAAGTTCCTGTAGTCAAGTTCTCCAGTAAGAGAACAGCTAAAAAGTCTAATCTGAAGACTCTTCCCAGAGATTACACTGATAATCTCTGAGTGTTTAAATCTAGTTTTTATCCACTCAGTTTACTGCAAATTTAGGTGTTTTTTTTTTTTTTTTACCATTTATAAATTTACACTGTTCTTGGCTATAGATAGATAGGATTTTGTGCTCACTAAAACTTCAAAGTCTTAAAAAATAAAATACATTTCAAGGAATTAAACATTCACTTTCCTATTGGTTTGATTGGTTGCTTTTAAAATCTCATTTACCCTTCCTTAACTCTCTAGGCAAGATTTCTGAGAGTCTTTCTGATTGGTTCACTAACCAATTAGATCAACACAGAAGCCCACTTTTCATTCTAAACAGGTGTTGGAAATGAGTAACCTTTCTTGTATCTTGATGTTCCCAAAGAAAGAAGTGACAAACTCAAGCTGGACAAAGCTCTTCTTGTTGGAGTCATAGTCATATGTGTGTGTGTGTGTACGTATATATGTATATATATGTATATATGTATGTGTATATATCTATCTATATATATATCTGAGAAGTAAAATTTGCAGTTGTGAGGGTGTCTGCTTTCCATCACCACAATGATAATGCCATAGAACATTCTGTTGACATAGTGATTCTACGAAACAACCATTCCCTTTATCCATACAATAAGAAAAAAATTCCATATATGAGCCTACCGGTTCTTTCAACAGAAGGTCCAAGTGGTTTGGATAAAACAAGATCTTAGTTGAACTTTTGCCTTAAACTGAAATTGAACCTGAATCTTGTTTGAGGTTCAAAAAGTTGAGTTAACTTTTTCCCCTTTATTTTAATTTTTGTGCATCTCTGCACTTCCTGATTTTGGTTAGGAATAGAAACCAAAATACCGCAAGAAAAGCTATTCTTGTTGTATTTCCAGCCTTTCAAAGCCAAAAAGCACTAGAAATCTCATGAAGAAAACAGTTCCCACCTAATTTCTAGCCCCAAAAGGTTGAGATAAGTTTGAATAAACTTTGGATAATGTTGCATCTGGTACTTGAAGAACATCTAAGATAGGCAGTGATAAAAAGCTCCAAGATAGAAGGTGGCAAGGAAACAAGATGACAACAAATTGGACTTTTCTTCAAAGTAAACTAAGGACATAATCAAACCAGACTTTATTTGCTTCATGACAGAAAAAGACCATAATATCATAAATTTTGGATAAGAAGTTTGTACTCAGTTTTCTAAATTACATTGCCATTTATAATATACTCTTCACATTTAGATTATTATCTTTAAACTATTTAAAATGTAATCACCAGTAGCTGTTTTAAAATAACTTCACTTGTTACCACATCAAGGATCTGTGGGAATAAGTCATAATGTATAATTATAATGTTTCTCAAGCTTAATTGTATAACTGTCCATTGGTTCATTCAATGCTGTGTGATATCTACTTTTACTCAGCAAGTATGAGGTGCTGTATAAAGTGCCAGGGATCTGACGATGAGTAAGGCATATACTTTCTCTGAAGGACTGATAATATGGCGGGGGAGACAGACAAGTTAACTAGCAGGATCTAACAGAGTTAGCTAAGGGCTGTGATAGATACAGGCAGGTAGGATGTGGGGAACTTGCAAGAAGGTCTCTAACTTGACCAGGATGCTCATGTAGGATCTGCTGAAAGAACTGAGGTCTCAAGGAGGATGAAGTGAGAGGATGGAGAACCCTTTCTCTGTATCAAAGTCTTTTCTTTACTCTCTTACTGTTCCAGGGATAACTTGTCTGAATCAGGACTCAGTTGGCAGCATAGAAGGTCAAATAGGAATGATGGGATTATGAAGGCAAAACAGAGGCTCGAAACTCCAGATAGGAGATTGGGAAGAGCAAGGGTGTGTCTTGGAAGATGGAGAAGCCTAGTATTAGGATCATCTGGCAACAGCAGTAACAAGACACGCATCAGGACAGATGCTGGGGAGGGAGGCAGTTCCTGAGCAAGGGAGGTTGACCTAGGGACAGAAGTCCAGCTTCCCTTTGGATTCTGCAGGAACAAGGTTGTTATTATGATTATTGATGTTATTATTTAATGCAGTTTAGGGTTACAGAAAACCACAGGTTTTGGAGTCAGACAGACACAATTTTAATTCCTGGCTCCACATCTTATAAGTTCTGTGGCTTTGGATAATTTACTTAACTTCACTTAGCCTCTGTGCAGTGGGGATGATGATATCTTGTCCTGGGGTTAATGTACGAATCAAATGGGATCTGTCATGCTCTCCAGGAAACAGCGATGCCAGTAAATGGTCGTTTCCTTCTCTCTTGTTCCAAGGCCCACCCTTTGGCTTTTGCACCAAATTTCCCTCTGAGAGCAGAGCGACCAGCTCATCTACTCTCTAGCTGTCTCTCCTTAGGAATAGAATTTCCTCTCCTTTTCCACTCTAGCTTGTGCTCTTGGGGATTCACAGGTGTTTCCATTCCCCCAAACACCACTTTAGAAATGAGGAAACGGGCTGAGACAGGTTAAATACTTTGCCCAAGGGTGCAGCTGTGAAATTATGGTGTTAGCTTCAGACCCGAGCCAATTGACCAAGTCTTCGTTCTTTCCAGTCATTCTCTCCCTATCGGGTGCACTTATTGGGAAAGTGATTTTGTACTTTGGTATCGGTGCAGCAAGCCAGACTCCAGGCACACTCACGCTGAGAGGTCCCACTTTGGGAGAGGTTTCCATACATTTCTTTATTCTGCCAAAGAAATGAAAACAGGATAAAGAAAATCTTCATAATCTTTACTAACAACCAGGAGGGTTGCGAGCTAAGCAATTCCCTACTTTCTTAGTCCAGTGAGTACTTCTTTGAGGATAAATACATATCTGTTTAAAGGTATTCTATATAAGCTCACTCAGGTATTAAAAATATGCAAGGCAAACAATCCAACTGTCAATATTCTTGCCAAAAACAAGAAGAGAAAAAGGAGCTCACCTTCAAAACAGGCAGCTCATATGTTGGCCACCAGGGCAGATCTGAAATTTAAGTCTGGCTAAACTCATTGCACTTTTGCCCTGTATTTCTCAGATCATTTATGGAGAAGGAGAGAGTTTATCATCAGTATTACCAGGCTTTGTTGTTTTCTTCTCACAGTGGATGAATACATGTTCTGAGGAAAAACGTTTCATTTCTCTATGATTTTGTGGCTAAAAGATTGCCACAGTAGAGATACCTATTCTTAAACAAGTGGTATGACATGTATCTTAATCTTCTTTACATATTAATATTGCCTAGGTTTTATACAATGAACTTTCTCTTCTGAAAGAACTCATTCTCCCTTGCTAAAGAAACCTTCTAAGTAAAGACGCACTAGTAGCTGTCTGTTTGCCAGAAACTGGAGTTTCAGGTTTCTCCAGGGGAGGGTGACCACAGATGCCACTCACCAGTCTGAATTAAAGTACTCATCTATAGCTGGTGTTTGAGGTTGAGCCGTATGCAAATAGAATGAGGGCCAGCCTTCACCAAGATGACTCAAGATAAATGCCCGGAGACCTGCACTAGGCAGAGACTCTCATCTACAGTGGCCGTCCTTGGTTTTGTGGTGTCCCAAGCAGAGGGTTTTGTGGACAGAGGGGAGATGATGAAAGAGTTAGGGGAGGAAATTGCTCTATGAAGTCTTGGATCTCCATATTCTTCTCTCCTACCACACTGGCCTATTTTGACCTAACTTAAAACAATGATTTCCTCCATTTCATGGAAACATTTAGAGAGAATAATAGTGAAAAATAACTGTTATGGGTTGAACTATGTGCCTTCAAAATTCATAGAGTGAAATCTTTAAGCCCCAGTACCTCAAAATATAGCCTTATTTGGAAGAAGGCTCTTTATAGAGGTAATTAAGTTGAAGTGAGGTCATTAGGTTAGGCCCTAATCTAATGTGGCTGGTATCCTTGTGAAAGAGGAAATTTGGACACAGAAATAGGTACACAGAGGGAAGATAGTGTGCAGACAGAGAGAATACTCATCTGCAAGCCAAGGAGACAGGTATGGAACATTCTTCCTCACAGCCCTCAGAAGGAGCCAATTCTGCCAACAGCTTGACCTTGGGCTTCTAGCCTTCAGAACATTGAGACAATAAGTGTCTGTTGTTTGATCCACCCAGTCTGTGGTACTTTGTTGTGCCAGACCTAACAAACAAATAAATATCATTTGCTGCACACTTTTTATGATCAGTTAAGTGCCGTCTTACCTGCTTCACATACATTGCCTTACCTAATTATCACAAAAACCTTTAAGGTGTGTTGTTACTAACCCCACCTACAGGTGAAGAAACTGAGGCTCAGAAAAGCTAAGTATTTACCTGAGGTCACGTATTGGAAGTGGTAAACCTTTGCACCTCTCTGTTGCACCTGCCTGATACAGAGTTTCTGCAACACGGAGCTAGGACTCACAAGAAATACTGGCAGTTTGCTTCTCTTGAAGAGAAGCCATAGCTCTAGACAGAAAGCTGTGGGGGAAGAGGGAGCCCCATGTTTTTGATTGAACCCCACTGGAGTAGAGCTACTGTGAGGCTGAGCTCAGGGTGGGGCAGGGGCGGGTTGTGGCTCAGTGCCACAGACTCTTCTTGTTCTTATCAAGAGTTAGTGAAATTTCTTGTATAAATATTTTTCCATTTGCTATATACCCATAGGGCCCTTTCAGAGACATTAAATCATTATTTTCACAAGTTATGGTTGTTTTGCTGGGGAGAGAATCCACAGAGCTCCTTATACTTTGTAATGCCACTCTGGACTGTTACTCTGTTTTTAGAATCATGTTATAGTGACTTGATTAACTATATATTCCACAGTATTTATTCTAATGAAAATCAATCTTAGTTGCACAATAGAATCAACTGGGAATCTTTAAAAAACACCGATGCCTTAGGTTCACCCCAGATTTGTTTGTGGCACAAACAAATCTAAATTGGAAATCAAAATTGAAAAGTAAATTCTTCAGGTTGTTTTTATGTTCATAAGATTGAGGAGCCCTCTTCTGAGTGTTTTTTATGCCTTTTTTCGTGGGTTTGCTTTTTCTTATTTTACTGAGGTTTTTTTCTACTTGATATCCCTGTTTGTCTGCTGTTTCTGTTTAATGTAACTTTATTTCTGTGATTATGGGAAAAACAAAGGACATTTCCTAAATAAATGTTCAAGATTATTCAAGAAATATTCTGGACTTTTCTGGCCACATGTCCATCTTCTGGAATGGAGGACCCTTACTCAGTAAGGATATGCTGAACTATCCGTGGTCTTCCTGCTGCCGGTGCCTGTATTATCCTGTTCTGGAAACACTTCTATTGCCTACTGCTAGGCAGGAGTCAGAACAGAGGGTGTACCCGCCTAGGAATGCTGAGTGGTCCCTACACAGACTGTAGTTCTGAATGTGTCTGTGGAATTATCAGAACGTCACCTATCTTTTTAACTTGTTTTTCATATTTGAAATCTAAGCTGTGGTTAATTTAATTAATGTCATCCCATGTACTTTTTTATCTTTCAGAGGGTTCCTCCAAATTTCTGAGCTGTTATTGAACTTTTGTGTTCTAGAGAGGTTGTGGGTTTATTCATTTAGAAAAAGATCTTCTCTGCTTTTTCTAAAGATTTGAGGTGAGACAAGTAGGTAGGCAAATACTCAATGCAATTTTCCCCTTTCCTATAGCATGTTCATATATATACTACATAACATATTTTCAGATGCACAGTCCTGTTTACATGTGAGAAAGTGAAAGATCTTAGAAGTTAAGTAGGTTGTTTCTAGTTCCACTGCTCATTTGGTGGCATAATGGAGACATGGAGATGATGTCGCCTGCATGAAGTTCAGTGTTCTTCACACTGCACCACATTGCCTCATAAATATCCTCAGGTAATTTACACTTTCCACAAAGGTTTGAATAAACTTGCTGTTGATTCCTTTTCTTCTCCCTTAAATCTCTGAGCAGTTTGAGACAGGTTGATAGTTACTCTAATGTGCTGCATACAAATAGGCTAATTTGATACCTATTTTTTGAGTGAACAGTCAAATTCAATAAAGATGGAAAGCCAGTGAACATTTGAAAGCCAAATGCCTTTAATCTCTTTGGATTGTGAGAACAGGAAACAGCAAAAGTCTGTTTTTAGGAAAAGCATTCCTTAGGAGCATCTGCTTGAATGTACAGTGACTGTTGCCCTTATCTATTTGGTTGGTTAAAAATATGAATCAAGCAGGTAAATTCAAATGTGAAAATGTAAGGTTTTTAAAAATTTTATTTATTTGTTTTTAGACAGAGGGGAAAGGAGAAAGAAAGAGAGGGAGAGAAAGATCAATGTGTGGTTGCCTCTCACACGCCTCCTACTGGGGACCTGGCCTGCAGCTGAGGCATGTGCCCTGACTGGGAATTGAACCAGCAACATTTGGGTCACAGGCCAGCACTCAATCCACTGAGCCACACCAGCTAGGGCGAAACAGGTGGATGTTTATTAGGCAATTACATGCTTCAAGTGACAAGAGATGGGGGGTTCCCCTATATAATTAAGAGGCATATTTTCAGTCTTTCTTTTTTCAGAAGGGCAAAGCAAGAAATGAAAGGCTAGGCAAACTGGAAGAGGAGAATCAAAAGTCTTGCATACTACAGACAGAACAATTGTTACTTTTGAAGTTCAAACTGTCCTTGGAGTTTAGAGCTTACAGGGAAATAGACTGAAAGCAAACCAGCTTTGGTTAAAAACAAGTGGTGATTCAGTTTTAAATGCTGAGCAAAATTCCACTTCAACTCTTTTGAGACCAAACTTAGACATGTGAGATAATTTGGATATATTAGAAGCCTGATCAATTTAAAGAATTTAACACCCTCCATCCCACCTCATGTTTGGACAAAGAGGAGCGGTGGTGGTGGTGGTAAGAAATGGAGGTTTAGCCCATCTTTTATGGCAAATAAAAAGTTCAAATAGCTTTCGAATCTTTTTATAAAGGCTCATATTGAGTGTTGTTTGTCAAGGTCATGAGAAGTATTTGTCTTTTTATTGTTACTCAGAATCTGTCAGTGGAAAGTTGGAGCAGATAGAAGGTTCCTTTAGTATCCCATATCACATAATCATAAGTCAACTATTTAGGCACTGTGTTTTCTAAGTTACGACAACTCAACACAGAAATACCTCTGTCCAAAACCTTTATTCTTCCAGACACAGAGATAAATAGGGCTAAGTAGTTGGGAAAAAATCATAAAATGAGATTGGTCTTAGGTATGTTCTGCTAAATTTTCTATATTTAGCCACTCAGTGTACTTGATGTTTTCCGCTTCCTCCATAAGATCTGCGCCCTACTCTTTCCCACTTTCCCTGGGCCCAGGAGATTGACATGGCTGGAACTCATCAGCTGGAATTCTTCCTTACTCTTTGACTTTCCCTTGCCTTTGGCCAACGCTAGCCACTGGCAAGAGGTCAGAGGGTAGGAGGTGTCTGGAATATTTTCCCTTCAACCAACTCTCTTCTTGGCCAGGGGTTGGCGGCGTTCCCCTAATGAAGGCACTATTTCTGTCAGTAGCCTTCTCCTCCAATCTTAGCTATCGCTACAGCTCTATCTGGAATTCCCTCAGCCTTTCAGGGCTACAGGCCTCCTGAGGTTGGTAGCCTTTTGGTGTTTCTCCTCATATTCTTTCCTTTAGATCTGGTCTCATCCTTGTAGAAAGTCTCTACATGAAACTCTACTCAACAACCCTATCTGAGCATGCCATTTATTTCCTGTCAGGCTAATAATGGATAATATACCACCTAAATGGTATCTTGTCCTGCAGATGTAAAAAGTGAGCCAATATTAGCTACACTGTTCTTGAAATGTGTCTCCTACCATTCATTCATCCTCTATTTTGTAGTTATTGAACTTTCACATATATGTACAGTGGTTTCGGAATATTTATTAGCTCACACTCCCATGGGAAACAACTTTACCAACTAAAGTACAGTGCTTATGTACAGTTTCTTTTGCCTTTAGTCTTACAATCTTCATTAACTTAAGTTACTTAGGTCTTACAAAGTTTAACCAATCTTTTAAATCTTTATTTTATTTAAAAAATCCTATTGGGTGCCAACTCTGAGTCAGGCATGAAGTCTAGTGGGAGAGATAAACTAGTACATCTAGCCCTAACTTCATGACTAATTCATTCCCGAAAATGCTGCCACTAAGTCCAAAGTTGCTAAATGAAGAAACGATTTCCATCTATTTTAACAGAACATTATTTGTTCTCTTTTAACCCAAGATGCACTATTTTCACAGATAGAAAAACATTATTTGCAAAATTAAACATGTTTGTAGAAGTAAACATTTTATATAAACAAGTTTATATAACTTTGAAAGTGAACAAGTGAAATTTGTATTAAAAGTGTAATGTTGTAAAGATTGATTGTCCTTGTCAAAGTGAAAAGAAAACCCTTGAGGGCCCGCGGTGGCTGGTAGGAGGGAGCACAAGGAGGCAGTCTGGGGAAGATGCCATGGAGTTAGATGATCCTGTATCACACACTCTTATTTTATTGAATAGTTAAAACTTCCAAAATTGAATCTCTCTACACAATACTTTTTTGCCAAATTCTTCAACTTTTGGCTGATTATGATTTTCTTGCATTCAAATTGCACTTAAAGTTATAGCACAGAAAATTACCTTTAGGGAATAATCAAGGCAAAACATGAAAGCATGTGAAAACACCTAGGAATAGCTCTTACACACAACAGACTGAAGAGTCCTAGAAGATGATACCTCTTTACTTATGTTTTAGGTATAATTCACATAACAAAGAATTAATCATTTTAAAGTGAACAATTTAGTGGTATTAAGTATGTTCATAATGTTGTATAATCACCACCTTTTCCTAGTTCCAAAACATTTCATCAGTCCAAACAGAAACCCTGGATTCATTAGGCAGTTCCTCCTCCTTCCCCTCTCCCCCCTAGCTTCTGGCAGCCACCTTCTGTTTTCTGTGGCTGTGGATTTACCTATTCTGGATATCTCACATCATAAATGGGATCATATAACAGGTGGTTTTTTGTGTCTGGCTTTTTTCACTTAACATGATGTTTTTGAGGTTCATCCATGTTTCATTGTGTATCAGTTCTTCATTCCTTTTTATAGTCAAATAATGCCCCATTGTACATATTATATCCCACAGTTTGTTTATTCATTCATTCATTGATGGACATTTGGACTGTTTTCCCCTTTTGGCTACTATGAATAGTTATGCTATGAACATGCATGTGTATGTATTTGTTTGAATATCTGTTTTCAGCTTTTTGGGGTATACACCCAAGGGTAGAATTTCTGGCTCATATGGTAATTCTATCTTTAACTTTTTGAGGAATTGCCAAATTGTTTTCCACAGTGGCTGAGCCATTTTACATTTCTGCCAGCAATGCACAAGCATTCCAATTTCTCCGTACCTTTGCCAACACTTATTATTTTTCATTATAGCCATCCTAGTGGATGTGAAGTGGTATTTTATTATAGTTTTCATTAGCAATTCCCCCAATGACTAATAATGTTGAGCAATTTTTATGTGATTGTTGGCCATTTGTGTATCTTCTTTGGAGGAATGTTTATTTGAGTACTGTTTTAGCCCATTTGGGCTGCTGTCACAAAAATACCATAAACTGGGTGACTTATAAACAACAAATATTTATTTCTCACAATTCTAGAGGCCAGGAAGTTTAAGATCATGGTGCCAGCAGATTTGGTGGAGAGAGTAACCTCACATGGTGGACGGGGTGAGGATATTATCTGGAGTCTCTTATACAAAAGCACTAAGCCCTCATGACTTAAGTATTTCCTAAAGGCCTCAACTTCTAATGTCATCACGTAGGGAGTTAAGGTTTCAAAAGTATTTTCAAATATTTTTTCCATACTGTAAGTTATCCTAGCAATTTCTTGAGAGTGACCTTTTATATACTTGAGGCTCAGGTAAGATTTCTTAGGGAGATGCTCATGTTGGCTGAGACCTGAAACATAAGAAAGAGTTAGCAGCAAAGAGTTGTTGGTTGGGGATAGCAATGAGCAAAGTGACAGCATATTCAAAAGCCCAGAAGTAAGAGATCATGGGCTAATCAGGTTAACACAAACCATTTAGTATATCAGGAAAGAATGACAGTTAATGGACTAAAAAGAGTTCATCAAGTCAGGTTAAAAAAATTAATATTTGTGCTGAGGACAATGGGGATCCACCAAAATATTTTGAACAGAGAAACAACATAATCAGGTTTGACTTACAAGTAGATTATTTTGCTAGCAGAAGAGACAATGTACTGTGTATGTGTGTGGAAGTGGACATCCAGAAATATGATTTAGTTATCCTGATGAGTGTAGAGAAAGAGAGAAGTAAATGTATAAGAATATTTTAGGAGATAGAATTGATTGGCCTAGGAACTGATCGAATAACAGTGTAACAAAGAGGACATTAGGAACCATTTCAAAGATTTAGAACAGAGACAGTATTTGATTTATTAGATATTAAGCACAGGACTTGACTCCATTATTCACTTACCAAGTAGTTACTTCAGGCTTGTAAAGTCAGATACTGCCCTGGGCACTGGGGCTGCAACATCTGTCAAAACAAACAAGATCCTATTATGAATTTTTCAGTCTATTGACATAATACACTGGAAGAAATGAAAGAATGTGACTGGAATGTAAAAAGCATGGAAGAGAGTTGTGCCAGATAGGCCTGAAGAAGAAGTCAAGGATCAGACTCTGCCGTATCTCCTAGGCCATCAAGGATTTTGGACTTTTTTCTAGAAAAGAAGAAGTCATTTATGGCAAACAATGCTATAATAGCTGGTCAATAAGGTCTCCTTTCTCCTTCTTCCTTAGTAATACAAGTGCAGCTAGACAGGGTACCATCTAGAAAGAGGCTGCATTTTCAGTATTGCTTGTAGCTAGATATTGCTAAGTGTGTGCCAAAGTCATGGCATCACTTGCCAGTGCCGAGTGATATGTGCCACTTCCCACTTGGAGCATTACATCCAGTGCAGAATCCTCCATGGCCTTTCTCTTCTCATGAGTTGAAAAAGGTAGAGCCCATGACCAAAATTCTACAATGTGCAGCTGAAAAAAGAACTCCAGAGTGGGGGTCAGCAAACAATGGCCTGGTTTTGTAAATAAAGTTGCATTGAGACACAGGCATACCCCGCTTGTTTACATATCCTATATAACTAATTTTGTGTTCAAGTGGCAGAACTGAGTAGTCACAGCAGAGACCAGAGATGGGACTTAAAAGCTTGTTGCACCTGCCCTAAAGGATGGAAAAGAAATAAAATGGGAGGAACCTTAGTTCTGAAAGATTATGTGAAACTAAGCAGCCTGGAATCTAGCCTTTTCTCTCTGTAGCTGTTACATAAAAGAAATATAAAACTTTATGTTCTTTAAGCCACTGTATTCTGAGGTCTCTTTTATATAGGAGCTTAGTTTTCAACAATGACATCTGTGAAGATTTTAAGATGGGAAATAATAAGCTCTCCTGGCTTCTGTGTGCAGAGAGCTTCAGGAAGGATACGAGCAATTAGGAGGTTGTTGGAATCATGCAGACATGAAATGAAATGAAGTTAGACTAGTCATGGTAGAGTTGAAGTGAAGTGGATTTATTGGACTTAGAGTTAATACGTAAATTCATCAAACTTTGGTGCATAAGTATTTAACAAATGTTCTTTGCACAGGCCAATGGGAAAATTTATAGAAACTATGTGCTCTCATCCTGATGGCCGCCATACTCTGCATCAGGCGGTCACTGCCCATGGGCTGCCTGAAGGGAGCAGGCATAAACTCTCCAGTACTCCTGTCTGTCTCTAGGTCCAAGGCAAAATGACTTGTCAGCCCAAGCACAGACACCCAAAGAGAGTCTCAGGTGCAGAAACAGGACTGTTAGAAGCAAAACTATGCAGAAGCCGGGGGAGTGGTGTATAGAAATGGAAAAAGAGATCCAAAGAAGGTCTCAGATGAGCACCAAAGGTGTCTGCTATTCCCTGACAGGTAGGATTACGAAGACTCTAAGGAAGAAACATTATTTGAGGCAGATCTTCAAGGAAAAGCAGAGTTTGTAAAGTGAGTAAGAGAAGAAATGCATAAGCAGAAAGTTGCAGAAATGAGGATATAAGCACTGTGAGAAATAAGGGGTATTTATATTTATAACTTCTTGATCTTCTAATAATTATGCAGTAAGATTGCAACTCACAACATCTTGTAATTATTTTGAAGGTGACCTCAAATATAATATCATGCCATTCATAAATACTGAAGTATAAAGAACTAAAAATAACCTTTAAAAAATAACTATCATATTTGAAAAAACTAACAAGAATTTCTCAATACCATCAAATATCTATGCAGAGTTCAAATTTCCCCAATTGTATTTTATGTATACAATATATGAATACATAATAGCATTTTATATATTATATATGTTATATAATATATAATATATTATATATAATATAATATATAATATATAAACTGTATGTTATTACTATTATAATACATAAATATATAATATAATATATAAACTGTATGTTATTACTATTATAATACATACTATATATTATTATGTACTATTATATTCATATATAATATATGTACTACACATTATTTTTACTATACAATGTATACTATACATTAATTAAATGTATTTATAGTTAGACATAAATGGGTATGTGTGTGTGATTTAGTCAGTTTTTTGAACTCAGTATCCAAATGAGATCTACACATTGAATTTAGTTGGTATGTCTCATAAGTTTTATATTCTTTAGACTTCCTCTCAGCACCTACCTTGCTTTTCTTGCAAATTATTTGTTAGAGAAGCCAGGTTATTTTCTCGGTAGAGTTGTCTGCATTTCGGATTCTCCTAATTGCATCAATGTGGTATCATTAAAATGTTCCTCTGTTCTGCATATTTCCTGTAAACTGCTAGTTATACTTAGAGGCTTGATGAGATTTAATTTTCTATTTGTTTGTTTGCTCATTTGTTTTACAAGAACACTTCTTAGCATGAACTGGATTTTACAATAGCTTGCAAAACTAAATATGCATTTACTTCATAACCTGACTTTTAGGAATTTTCCCTTAAGAAGCACCTTCCAAAATACAAAATAACATATGTAGACGGCACTTTTCCAACAGCAAAACATGAGGAACAACCTAAATGACCATATGTAGAAAATTGGTTGACTACGCTATGGTACATTCATATAATAGTACCATGTAGCCGTTAAAAAAAAAAGATGGAAACCTCTATGAACTGATATGGACTAATTTTCATGATTTATTAAGTAAAAAATAAATCAAAGACCAAAATAATAGATATACTACGCTGCAGTTTTTGTAAGAAAGGGAAATATATACACATATATATTCATATATTCATGTGCTTATTTTTACAAAAAAAATACAAGGTTAAAAAAATTAAAAATAATTTTCCATTCTAGAGTAGAAACAAGATGAGAGAGTAGGGAAAGGGATAAGTTCTCAGAATATATGTTTTCATAATATAAAATTTTGACTTTCAAATTATATACATGTTTTACATATATAAATATGCCTTATGTATACTTAAAAATAAAATGAAATAAACAATACATTATGAGAAATAACTTTCCATTACTTCACATAACTTTCCTCCATGTACATTCTTTCAAACTATGGTCAGAATACATCATTTTACAACTAATGTATCTTTCAGTGTGGACTCACCACCCCCACACACACACCCGCAGGCAGATATCCTATCACTGTAACTCACTGTATGAAAAGCTTAGAGTTATCTAATAAAAAAGCTTTAGGTTGCATTGTGTGTGTGTGTGTGTGTGTGTGTGTGTGTGTGATTGTAACCATTACATAATCAGTTTTATTGTTGCTCAGAATATCCTAAATTGATATTTTGACAGACAGTGATGCCTTATATTTTGAGTCGTTTAAAACTGATTTGACATTAAATCATTCCTTAGGCTCTGCTTTGAAAGAGAACCTTAAAACCACATCATTGAGGATATGTAGACATAAATTAACATGAACAAATAGTCTAAAATCTCATATCCAAGATAATATTTTAGGGGGTCTCAAAGCAAAAATATTTGTAAATGAAGACGTTTCTTATAATCTGAATTAGCAAGATGTTCCTTTATAAAAGCTGCAGGGGAAAACATCCTCCAACAAAATGAATATTGAAGGCAAAACGAGTGTTGCTTTTCTCCTCTGCATTGTCAGGACTGTTTGTGACTGCATCAGGAAGACCCTACACAACAGTTTGGGAAGCTTTTAAAAGTATGCTCAGATAATTTGAATAGGCAGTTCATGAGAGTAAATTTTTTTTGTATAGGTGAATGCAAAAAAAAATGAAAAACTTAACAGGGATACCACAGAATGTATCTGCGAGACCACACCAGGGAGGGCAAAAAACTGCTCTGATGAGGGGAAAATACAGTGTGGATATTGCTGACGGAGATGTTTTGAAATGTGATTGAATGGCTTAGAGGGTGGAACAAGCAGTTGTCGAATGTGCTGCTTCAGAGGTGTCAAATTATTTCCCCTCAGCTAGAAGAATCAGCACTTCAGTGCCCGCTGTCTGTGGACTTTGGCAGATGTCTTATCCACTGTTGGCATATGTGACCTGCAATATGAGAGAATTTTTCAGCGATGTTATATAAAATCATAATACTTGGTTTCTGATGTTAAAAGAAGAGGGTGTCTGTCATTATTCAACATTTAAATGATCAGTGGAATGAGGTTCCAAGGTCTCAGAGGATATCGGGTCTCTCATATCCAGTTGCTTTAGGTGACCTGGGGCTAGGTAGGTGGCCTCACCAATAGTTCTTGTTCTCATGATTTTGTACAGCTTCTGACATTCCTTATAACTTTCCTTCAAAGCTTCCTGAACTTTGTCTTCCTTGCGATGGCACTGTGTTGGTTTTCCTAACCCATGTCTCTTCTATCTTCCTTGTGTTTTAAATCTTCATTCACCTACTCCTAGAGCTGATATTATTGTATTAACTTTATCATTAAAAAATACATTTCCAGTTACTAGTCCTGGGATTTTAGAGTATACCCTCATATCAAATACAAATAATAATTTTTTTCTCCTTTTCAAGACTGTATTTCTGTTTGCTGTGATATTTCTTTGTCAAGAACTTAATGGACAGTGTTAACACTTGAAAATTTTGGAGTTGCACCATATGTCTACTGCATTCTCTGCTGTGCCCAGTAATTATCCAGAGTTATAGACACTTGTAGAATGGTTCATTAGACCCTAGCAACCCCAACTCCTGCAGATGATGGCCTAGAGGGAAGGGAAATATTTAGAGAAATTTTTGTAAAGATTCACTTCCTATTGTTTGAAACTCCTGAGAGTTATTAAAGATATCCCCAAGTGAACCAGAGGAAATCTTTGCTGGTAAGAAGAAGCCTCTTGAGGGATATCAGAAATGGCTTGAGCCACAGACTTATGATAAAGGGTATCCCTCATTTTTGTGCCAGGTCTTCATGACATTTATTGGCTAAAGCCTCCCGTTTGCTCACTCCATCTTGCCTGAGCTCGTCACTACAGATTTGGTTATGGCCCATTTGTTGATCACTTTGAAACTGATGATTTGCTTCTTGAGACTGCCTCACCTGAGGTGCTATTTGTAGTCTCTCTCTCTCTCTCAAGACAAATGACAAAAAAGAAAAGATGAAACTGAGGCTCAGAGAGAGCCATTTATTTATCTATTTATTTATATATTTTTAATTATTCAATTATTGTTTACATTTGGTATTCCCATGACTAAAGAGTTATAACTCCCAGTCTCAAGGACAAGAATAGCTCTGCAAATGTCTGTTAGTTCTAGCAGGTCTTTCTAGATTGCTCTTGAGTAAAGAGGACTCTGAGCCTTATTCTTCCCATTGGATCTCCAGCTCCCATCTGGCCCAGAATGGAACAAAGTCTTGCACCTCCATAGAGATTATGGTTCAGCACATATAGTCAGGTCCTGACCAACTTACCACCTCTCCGTGCTGCCGTCTCACTAGAGAGGTGGTTTAGACTCAGAAGAAAAGAGCAGAAACACCAGAATACTCCTTTATAATTATTCTTTTGTCTTTTAATGAGGGTGTTTAGCTCATTTGTACTAATAGTCTCTTTATTTTTTGTTACATTAACAATGATTTACTTGCTGTATTTTTTGGCATGACATACAAAGTAGAAATATTATTTTGAATTATGTTTATGATTGCATTTGAGTTTAACAGTTATATATATTTAATCCTACATTTTTTCTAATTATCAGGGTATCCAGTTTTATTTATTGTTTGAATTTATTGTCTACCACTTACTAGCTGCATGACTTTATCAGTTTACAAATCTATAAAATGGGGACATAAACCTCATACTACATTTATATGGACAAAATGAGGAAATACAGGTAAAAAATGAGGAACAGCGCTAGAACTCTGTCCAGTGCGTAATAACTTCAAGAGGAGTAGTTATTATCATTCTTATCCATCACAGAAACAGCCATTATTTATTCTTAACTCAACGTTTTGTTTTTCATGATTGCCTCCATTTTTTTTATATAAAAATTTTTGTCTGCATGGAGTGTGCTTTTAAAAATAATATTGAGTGGAGAACATATTTTAGAGTAATAAAACACTTTCGGTGATAAGTCTGGTCCAATAGAGACCTAGCACCAAGTGCTCATGGAAACAAAACAAAACACTCTTGCTGTGCATTACATCTGCTTATTTTTAAGGGTGCGATTTGTCAAGGCAGTGGATGATAACGCTGTCATGGACTTGCATCACGCATGTGCTATCTTGTAACTATGGGTGACAGGGAAAGTCTAATATTCGTGAACAGCTAGTTGTAATCAATTGCTGAATTGCTTCAATTACATTTATTTCACGGTTATAAACTCTAATGTTCCCAAACTACCTTTATTATTAATATTTCCGTGGAAAGAATTAGTGCATACTAATTTATCTACTTAAAATATTGTTTTTATGATATTTTTTGATAACTCTAGGTTTCTTATGAACACAGTTATCACCATATATTTATTGACTATGCTAAACATTTTTGTTCTTGGTTTTTATTTATTTCTTAGTCAACTGAAACAAATAATCAAATAATTTCCTCAAGAAAAGGTGTATATTTTAAGTCTGAATGTGAGAATATCTTTATGTTGCCTTAAGATCACATAAAAATTGTGTGGTATATTTTCTTGGAAGCTTGGAAGATATTTTTTCCTTTAAATATGTTTTAAAAACCATTTCTAAAATTTATCTACGTGTGGGATCCACCTTCTCCCTCATCTCAATAGTGCCCGTTATTTAACCCAAAACTCAGGGATACTTGTAATCTGTAGACTCAGATATTTGAGCTTCAAAGGACATTTTTTCTTGCTTTTTATATTTTACTTTTTTTCCTGATTGTACTGCTTCTGTCTCTTTTGGAATACCTATGAGTCTTAAATAGGATCTCCCTTGTTTGTCTTTCATATGAAATATCTCTTTTATCACTTTTATCTGACAACTGCAATATTCCCTGTAAATTCAACGATTTCTCTGAATGTTTCATCTTTTTGTTGCCTCCACTAAAACCAGACTCCTTCCAAGTTCTCCCATGAATCTTCATAAGTAAACTTTCTGTTTTCTCTTACATCCCACGCCCGTTACCGCCAGAAGGCGAAGGCTCTCCCTGCTAGCTGTTACTTTCCAACAATCCATCTCCCTTTACACTGAAACAAAAACCAGGCTAAGCAAAAGGTCGTCTTTGAAACTTAGGCCTTCCAGCTACACTGTTCTGTTCCCCTGATTGCTATGTAGTACACTGACCCTGTAGTCACTCACCTTTAATTTAATGACTGCAGAGGTTAACTGTAGATCCAGACTTTCTAACCACCTCTATGTGATGAGTATTTTCTCTTCCCCTTTTCATGGCTTTCTCTTAGTCTTTGGCTTTTAACAGCTGGACTCTGATGTCCCTAGGAGTGGATCTCTTTACATTTCTCCTCCTTTGAATTCATTGTGCTTTTTAATACTTAGATTAATATTTTGCATTGAGTTTGGGAAGTTTTCAGTCATTACTTCTTGAAACATTTTTTCTGCCCCTTTGTTTCTTATCTTTCTGGGATGTCTATTAGATGTATGTTGATATGCTTTAGTCCTTCAAAAGCTTCCTATTGTACTTAAAATAGTATCTTTTATATTTTATGGAGGTCTGTCTAGGCCCTGCAGGATTTCACTCCTGTCTACATTTTCAACTTCATGTTAATCCCTCTCTTTCTCTCACACACTCCAGTTACCTGGCCTTACAATTGCTCCTAAAAGAGAATCTATGAGGAAGGAGACGTGTGCCTAAAGCCCTTGCAGTGGCTATTATGGATGCTTTAAGTGCTCTTTTTTATTCTTTACGTGGGCCTTTCATTTTATTCTTATCATACATGCTATTCTTAAAGAAACCTTTCTTGGCTGTCCTATGTACTGTAGCTTCTCTTCTGCCCAGATACTTCTACTACAAAATCAAATGTATTTCTCTTAAGGCATTTTTAAAAATCTGGAGTTTTTGTGTATTTATTTATTTATTTATTTGTAATTGTCCACTTTTTATTAGAATGTAAGAACTATCATGTTAGAACCCAATCTGTCTTATTTATTTTGTATTTCCAGTGTCTGTTACAGTGTCTGGCATATAGCAGATGCTTAATAAATAATTTCTATAAATAAATTAGTCTCTTTGATCATTAACTCTAGAATTCTGGGTGGTTCTCAAATTTATGTTTCAAATTGCAGATTTTGATTTTGCTAATGACATTGGGGTTTCTTTACATTCTATCAAAAAATTAAAAACCTTCAGGCTAGTGCTCCTGCATGTGTTGTTATTTCAATCTATTTGCCTTTTATGGATCCCAATCCAGGTTCTTAATTTATATTTTCTGGGGCCTCCCTCTCCCTTGCTTGTTTTGTGGAAGCAAGCAGCCATGTTAGAGACTCTGACATGGGGGAACAGCCAGTAGCAGTGAAAAACTGAGAGTGGCCTCTGGCCAAGAGACAGAAAGAAGCTAAAGCCCTCAGTTATACAACTACAAGAAATTGGATTTTGCCAACCTGAGTGAGCTTAACAAGGGATCCTTCCCCAGCTTAGCCTCAGATAAGAGCATAGCTCTGGCTTGGCTGCAGTCTTGTCAGACAGTGAGCTGAGGGCACACCTAAGGCATGCCTGGGCTCCCGACCCAGAGAAACTGTGAGGTAATAGAATTGTGTTGCTTTAAGCCACTGTTTGTGATAATATTGTTACACAACAGTAAATATTACACAATGCTTTTTATTTTTATGTATTTTGAAATATTTATAATAAATCATTTTTAAACTTATTTATTTTAAAGATTCTATTTTACTTTATATTGTTGTCTTTCTTTAGGCTTCACCAAATAATTTTGTTTGCTAATTTTTTATTGGGAAGTGTCCAAGGATTTGCTCTCAAAGTGTATAAATGATATAAACTAGCTAGTTCTCTGTTCCCCTCAATGTTAGCAACCCTGTCTATTACTACCCCAGCCCATCTCCTGACTCTAAAGGTAGTTTTCACCACCTGCTGAGTGTGATGCCCAGGAGGCAATCATACATTATGACTCTCATGTCTTCATCGGGGATCTTCTCTTACTCAGATTGTCTGGTCCTGTGACAAAGCTAGAAATTCAGATTCGATTTACAGTGCTCTTGTCAACAAAAGAGAACATTCAAGACTTTGCCCCCAGCACCTGCTGTGCCCATTATGCTTTCTCTTTCCATCCCTTCTGACAATACTTTTCCTTAGGTGACAAAATTATCTCAGGATATAAACTTTCTGCACCTGTGTACTCTACCCAACTGCTTGCAATGATGTCCAGGAATGTTAGTCTCTATATGGCGGAACAAGGAAAGGTTGATAATTTTGACAAAGGGGCTAATGAAATGAGCAACCAGAGAAGGCGATGACTTAGCTTGAGGCACAGTTCCTCAGCATTTGTTGAATGGGTTCCTGTCTTCCAGAGCAGTGCCCATTCTCAGCCTTTGAGTTGGGACAAAGTTTTTGTTACCTTTTTTGGGGACTTCTGTTTAGTTCTGATTCAGAGGGTGGAGTATATGTTATGTAATTCAAGAACATGCATTTCATTCCATCCTCATATGTGATTCACTCAGGGGAAATTCTGCCTGCAGTCTGGGCTACGGTGTTTCCTTATTTTGTATTTACAGTACTGTCATCACTTTGTCTTTTTGTTTAAATTCATAGATATTTTAATTTAATGGGAAATTTGGAAAAGTTCTATTAGACATAGTGTCTGCTATAACCTTACCTTGTAAATCTTAGACCTTTTTTGGTTTTAATGAAAGGCTATGGGATTGGGTGAGGACAGTGACCTTTTAGACTCATCTTGTACTGATTCCAGGTTCCTGTCTATCGTTTTTTTAAAATCTCCTTTTATTTTAAGACAGCTGGGAAGGAAATGGGATCCCTGAATATTGAGTACCTCATATATGCCAGATACTACAGGGAACCGTTCCACATGGCAGTGGCAAATGTAGCCCAGCCCCTGATTCAGAAAACCGGCAGAGAGTGAGTCGGCACACAGGAACTGAGCCCACGGGTCAGTTTTCCCATGGGGAATCAGGCCTGCTTTGTTCCTAGGCTACTTTGAGTCTTGCTTTTTGCTAAAAATCCCTCACCCTGAATTGAGGCAGCAAATGTTTACTGCATATCTTTAAAGTAACTTCCTAAAATCTGTGCTAAACCTCCCAAGTATGGAGTGTAACCAGTTCAACCACTTTCCCCTTGATTTGCAAACATCCTTTTCTTTGAAGCAATTAGCAACATTTTTTCCTTTGTTAACTGTAAAAGGTAACCACCTAAAGTGAACCTGTGCATAGTAAATGAGGACCATCCTCTATGTAATGTGCCCAGAAAAGCAATAAAAGCCTGTCCAGGCAGAGGTTGGGGTCCTCTCTCACTTAGAGAGTGGCCATGCTGTCCCTTTTTCTCCACAGGACTTCTGTAGTCCATGTGAATTTGTTCATTGCAGCCACAACACACGGACCCTGTTGGCCGGAGTCTGCATCAAGATATGGCAAAAGAATTTCACATACAATTTTGCATTTAATCCTGACAAAAATCCCATGAGGATTTTTCCATTTAATGAGGAAACTGTTTTAGAAAGTGTAGACACTGTTTCATAAATGCATATGTTGCAAATATTTAAACCAAAGTCTTTCAACCTCAAGTTTCATAGTCAGGAAAGCCAATGTCCCAGTTATGTGAACATCCTCGAGTCACTTCATCTGCTCTCACGTTGGTCAGGTATGGTGACCCCTTTGCCCTCTCTGTGGTGGGGTTTATGAGTGCCCTGGGTCCTCGAGTTGGGATTATTACAAATGAAATGGGCTACCAAGTGCTGCTGAACTACATCGCTGGCTCAGATGAGCATCACTTACATGAGCTCTTTGTAACCTGGATACCTGCCAATAGCATCTCCTTCACTGGACACACTAAGGCTGCTGGCCAAGTTATCTTACTTGATGCTGATATATTTTGGCTGATCTGGATTTCAGAGAATAGCTGGCTTGGTTGGATGGAGACGTCCTTCTGATCTTCCCTTGTCTATAAGGGCTCTGCCTCTTGTCTTCTTAGCATATCCAATTTGTGATTCCACATGGCCTCTCAGCCCCACTTAAGCGCAGGTGCTTTACCTTCTGATGTTCAAATCAGGAGTCCTCAATTCTCTTGTTCTTCTTTCAGTAAGTTTATTCTTCATATTCAATTTCACTTTTCCTCTCTCAGGGTTCTTTGAGTCTCAGTCACTTTTCTGTCTTAGTAACCACTAAAATCTGCTCTCCTTTTCCAGCCACTTAAAAAATATATTTAAATGGAACCATGTCTTAGCTCTAATTTTCTTTTATTTTTACAGGGGAAATTGTTTCTTAAAATACCAAAGTCTGTTATATCTCCATCTGATATCTTAGGTATATGTACTATTTCTGTGTCAGCATAATTTTCAAGGTGAAGGCATCACTTGTATCAACTTTCTTTAGTAGTTATTTTGACCTTTGTTTTACTGAGAATTTCGGCAGCTTTCCCCCTACCCTTGTCCTGGTGCAGGTTATATTCACAGTATGGTAGAGACCCTCATCTCTTATTTATTCCATAACAAAGTCCTCTTCTTTTCTGTGGGTAACACTGCAACATAGATCTCTAAAATCCACAAGAGTAATTAGCACATGGTAGATCAAAGGCAGACAAGCTGCCCAATTTTTGGATGAGTCCTACCTTGGCCCAGGATGAAGGTCAATACTTAATATTCCAAGACCAAAATTCCTAATGATTTACAGAACTGGCTGAGAAACATAGCCGGGGCTATCAGACTATTCCACCCATTAATGTGTGGGCTGGTAAACTTTCCTGTAAAGGGCTGGATGGCAAATATTTTAGGCTTGTGGGCCATATGGTCTCTATTGCAACCACTCAACTCTGCCATTGCTGTATGAAAGCAGTCATAGACAATATGTAAATGAATAGGTTTAGCTGTGTTCCAATAAAACTTTTTTTTAATAAAACCAAAAGTCAGCCCATATTTAGCCTGTAGGCCATGGTTTGCCCACCCCTGTACAAATGCCTAGACAACTGGGGCGCAGAATCTGTCCTGAAGTGAACTTTCAAAAGAATTAAACAACACAATACAGTCAAGGTCAGAGATGTGTATGCCCCTCCCTAAAGCCCAAGCCTCAAAGCAAGCATCCTTGTTCCATCAAATGCCTCTAAGCATTTTTGTTGTTATTGCTTTTTATTTTATTTTGTTTTGTTTTTCCTGAAAATTCCTTTCCCTGTCTTCTTTTTCTCAGAATTCACGGTCCTTTGCACCAGATATTAGGGTCATGGCTTGAGGCAGCAGTAACGGCATCTTTTCCCTCCCCCAAGTTCTGAACCAGCTGAGAAATAAAATGAGGAAGTTGGCATGTAGAACTCAACATTTAACTTTCCTCTGACAGTCCTGATTGGAGGCTGTGATTTATAACTGCAGGTGAGCTGAGTTTCCTAACATGGAGTCCCAAGCTTAAGCATTCTTATCAACTAGGCTTCCTGCTTCCTGCAGGCAGATTGCATTCAAGAGAAAGGAAGAGAAAAAAGCTCTGCTTACCTTTTCTGTCCACATTTACCATCCAGGTAAGTAATCCCACTGGCCTGGGTGGGGGGTGGGTGTGGGAGGGAGCCAAGAGAGTCGGGGAGTGCTGTGCCAATTGGGGTTTCCTCCAAAGGGGAAAGAAGCATTTCACACAAACTGTGTCAAGTGAAGCCATGAGTTTGAAAGGCCATTTTGTGGTGAGATAAATAAGGCAAATAAAGATACAATAATAGATGGAGGAAGCCGGCAGGATTTTTAGATTGAATGACATCCACAGAACTATTTAAAATCCTCATGTTTGAAACAGTCGTCTTGTTTTGTTGCTCCTCAGAGGATGTAGAAAAGTCAAAAACATTCTTAAAAGAATTTGTTTGATGACGTTCCAGGTTTCTTATCTTTAGAATCATTTCTTCTGCAATTACCCAAGAGCCTTGAGGGCGACTCTTATGGGTCTGAAGCACCATGACTAGCAACCCTGTTTCTTTCCCTCTAGCCAGCACCTAACACAGGGCTGGTCAAATAGAAGTCCTCAAAAATATTGTTTAAACAAATGAATAAGTACAATCTTCTTAGGTCTTGCTTCCTTACCCTTGCCATGTTGTTTAAATAGTAATACAGCTCTCCTTCACAGTGCCTATCAGTCTTTTAAAGGAGCCTGCTTTTTGCCTCAGACATTAAATTAGTCTTACTATCCTATTCTTCTAATTGCTCTTGAGAAAAAATAAATGCCATAGTCATGCCAGTATCTAATGCATAGCACATAGCCAGAGGTAAAGGTATAAACAAAAATTGATTATCATTTTTGTAATAAAGAGACATTTGCTCATTTATATTTAGAAACTGCTGTTGTCTCTGAGCCCTTAATGAGGTCAGGAAAGTATACAGGCTCCCTTAAAAAAAGGAAATGAAATAAAAAATTGGTTTCATATTTTCCTTGGTCTGTTGCTTAAGAAGGTTACTGTAGGAAATGTAAATAGACCACAGGAAGCTTTAGAAACTCAGCTCCTTGATTGGAAAAATGGAAATTTTGTTTTTTACGGAAATAAAGTAATTCTATGAAAATACAAAATGCAGTTGGTTATCATTTGAAAAGGGTTAGTCTTTTGGATTATGAGTTTTTTTTGATATAGTATAACTCTGGCACAGGTCATTCCAAGTATATTTCTGAAAGCCAAATAAATGGGAAACTGTTTTCTCTCTTCATTAATGTCTTGCTCTGTTCTATTTGTGGAATGCCAAGGGAAGGAGCCCAGAGTTTCCCTGGATCATTTTCAGAGAGAGAAGGATGAATGGGGTGAAGGAGTTGACCCCGAAAGAAAAGAATTACTCAACCAGAAGAAATCATGCTCCCCAGGCTTGGAGCGCATTTAGAGCCTCTAACTGGGAGAACGGACACGTTTCCTAGACCTCCAGGGCCATTCCTCTTAAATGAAAAGAATTTTTTAAAAAAGTGGAGTGAAGAAATTTTTTTTGTTTGTTTACAAACTATCAAGTTCTCATGACCCTTCCAGACTTGGAAATTTTTGTTTTGGATTATTCTTTTAGTATCCCTCCCACACACACATTACCTCTCCTCTTTTCTTCTCCATTCACCTTGAACTTTGTAGCATCTCTTGGTGAAATTCAGCTTAGCTTCCTTTCTTTCTTTGAATAAACTTTAGTGTGAAAACTGTAATATCCTGAAGAAGGTACTTTTAAATATATAAACATATATTTGTTATCAATATTTTTTGGTCAATGACTACACACCAGGGCTTGGAGACACCATGGAGAATAAGTCAAATATAGTCTCTGTTCTCATAGGACTCACTGGTTTTCTGGAAGATCTAGAACAGCTATCACCAAACTACAGCTCATGGGCAAATCTGTTTTAAATCCTTTCAACACCTGAGATTTTCCTCCTTTTTCATTTCAACAATTTTCTTGTATATGTAGTAGTACTGGACTGAGGTTTTCTTTGTACCTTTTTCACGAATCGTTGTATCAGTTATCTACCACCACAATAATGCTGCCTAACAAGGAACCACAAAATGTTAGTGATATTCCCTAGCAAGCATGTGCTGCTCCCAAGTTTGCAGTTAGCTGGGGGGCTGGTTTGGCAGCTCCACTGCTTTTAGCTGACGTTGTTCATATGCCCGGGGGTGTAAGATGATCTAGGCTGGCTGCAGCTGGAGTGTTTGGAGTTACTCATCTCTACTCAGTCTCCAGCGGCTAGCCTCAGCATTCTCATGGAAATGGCACAGGTGCAAGAGCAAACAAGCGCAGTGGTGCAAGTGCTTTTTCAACCTTTGTTTGCATGACATTTGCTAATATCCCATTGCTCAAAATGAGTCACACAGCCTAGCTCAGATTCAAAATCAGTGAGCGCCGCAAGTTACATGGCAAAGGGCGTGAAGACAGGCAGGATGGGAGAAGCGAGACATTTTTTGTGATCTATTGTACTTATGAAGTTAAGTGACTTTCATATATTTATTGACCATTTAGTCATCCTTTTTGGTGACAGGGCTGCTCAAATCTTTCCACATTTTCCTTTGAGTTGTCAGTACTCTTATTATTGATTTATAGATCTACTTCTAGATATAGGTCTTTTCAGGATATATGCATTGTGAATCACTTCTTCACCTCTGTGAACTGCCTATTTATCCCTCAAAGATGTCTTTTGAAAAACAGAACTTCTTAATTTTAATATAGTATATATATATTAATATTTTTCTTTTGGTTCAATACTTTTTGTATCTATTAAAAAGTTTTGCCTACTCCAAAGTCATAGAAATGCTTACTTATCTCTTTTTCTAATCTTTATTATTTTTATTTCTTACACATAGATTATAATTCATCTGGAACTTATATTTGTGATTAGAGTGAGAGAGGAGTCAAAATGCATTGTTTCCTTGTGGTCATTTATTGGGTTGACCAAAAAGTTTGTTTGGTTTTTTCCTTAGATGGCTCTAGTAGTGCTTAGTGGTTTTAACTTCACTTGAAAAAATTTTGTTAGATTGTATTGTGACAGCTGTCACATCAGTGGGCATTTTTTCAAAACTTACCAAAATTGGTGAATTTTTGTGTAGCCATTTTAATGTTAAAGATGGAAGAAAATATGCAACATTTTTGGCATAATATGCCTTATTCAAGAAAGATGAAAACACAGCTGAAAAGTAGATTTGTGCAGTGTGTGGAGAAGGTGCTGTGACTGATCGAACGTGTCAAAAGTGGTTTGCAAAGTTTCGTGCTGGAGATTCTCACTGGAGAATGCTCCACGGTTGGGTAGACCAGTTGAAGTTGATAGAGATCCAGTTGAGACATTAATTGAGAACAATCAACATTCTACCTCATTGGAGATAGCCAAAATACTCAAAATATCCAAATAAATAAAGTTATTGGTAAAAATGGAAAATGTGTCTTTTATTTTATGGAAAGAACCACACAGACTTTTTGGTCAGCCCAATAAACCACTTTTTCTTACTGCAGTACAGTTTCGTCTTTGTCGTAAATCAGATGGCCATGTGTATGCCAGCCTTATTTTCATACTTTCTCTGATATAATCTTGAAAATATAGCTTAGTTTTGGCTGCTTCTTGGGAATTATCAAGTCCTGTTTCTGTACCTAGAGAGAGGCGGTGAAGATTAGGTTGCATGAGCCTGCAGATTTCACCTGAAGGGCATGGGGAAACATGAGTGGAGAAATTGGATTTGAAACAGTAAAAGTTTATTTCATACTACTTCTTAACTGACTAGGGATTCGAATAAACATGTTGTGAGGAAACCTATATTTCCTGGTTCAGTGTATTTGGCAAACAATTTCTGAAGTATTCGTAGTTCAATCTTTTTTTCTTTCAGTTTAGTCCATAAAGTTTCTGCCATGACATTTATTGCTATGTCTGTTATGGCTTTTGATAGTTGCTATACCAGGAAGTAGGTAGGCACTGGTGTATGAGAGATTTGCTTCCTTTCCTTCTGCCCAAGGAGAATTATATGATAAAATAATTATTTTGTATAAGAACAGAAGATTTCTTACTTGTAGATTAGTAAGAAATATGGCTCTAACCTTCCAGATGGAGAATCAAGGATAGAGATTGACATTCTAAATTTTTTAGATCAGTTGAAACTGCAGTCTAATGGTCCAGGAAAAAAAAGTTTTCATCATGATATGCCTGAGATAATGATTCCTATTCAAGCCAGAAACCAAAAGCTTTTATTACTGTATGTTATCTGCTAGGAATGAATATACACCAGAGATAGCACAGTATAAATCTAGGGTAAATACCAATTTCTAAGATTTGTTATCTAATCAAATACTTGAGGCTATTTTACTAGAGAAATAAATGGCTGGAAAGGCAGGTGCCTGGTATACAGTTGTCAATGAATCGATAAATGCGTCAGTGAGAAGAGCTGGGGTAGTCTCGAAGGTCCCAGCCTGACTTTACTGGGAGGCATTTTCCTTGCTAGCATTTCTCAGATAGGTTTCCTCTCTCCTCCTCTCTCTCTCTTTTTTAAAATATAAGGATGATATGTTTTAAAACATTTTAACAAACCTAAAAAATAAATTTAAGTTCTGTTGCAGTTTTGAAAACTGTGAAAAAGACAGTAGTATCCAAGCCTGAATACAACTTAGAAAATGACATATTTTTGTGTAATTTCCTCTTTGTGCTTCAATTCAAGAAAAGGGAGGGCACCATTATTTATCTGGTGGCTTAAGGTTTGTCCTCCTTACTCATAAAAGAAGAGACATTCCTTACTGTTGTATTTATTCAGTAAGCACGCTCCACTGGCGGACAGTGGTCATGGCTGATGGGTAAATGAGTCAATTCTGCCTTGGATCACTTCTCAAAAATTCTATACGTATATATTGCACCTGTCTAAACTGGTTACCAGCTTTCAGAACATAGAAGCTTCATCACTTTTAAATTCTCTTCTATGTTTAGTGCTACTGAGCAGAAAGCACATTCTCCAAAACTATTTAAAAATGTAGAATTTCAATAATCAGAGAGTTAAGAAATCTTAGTGTTCTTTTCCATTTTTCAAGCTACATTTATATCCAATGCCTAGAGAAGAGACATATCTGTATGGTGTAAAGTTAAGAGGACTTAGATTAGAAGTGCAGGAAGTAGCAGTAGAAGCAGGAGAGAAGAGGCTGGATAATCATTAGAGGAGACAAAATAATTAGTAAAACAATAAAATGGGAGACTAGAAATAGGATAGTTTAGAATCCAAAGAAGAAAAACGTTTCAGAAAGAAAAGAACAGTACATGATGTCAATGTCACTGAAAGGTCAAGTTGAGGGAGGCTCGAAACAGATTCTAAAATTTGGGAAATAGAAGGTCATTTATAACTTCAGGGAAAGCCGTTTCAATAGAATGGCCAGCCGAAGTGAGGTCAGCAGTGATGAGCTAAGGGGTGAGTAAGAGAGGGCATGGGGAAACATGAGTAAAACCATTCAGGAAGTTTTTTAGTGTTTTGAAGAACAATCAGTGTTTCAGGAGTTCAGAGAAAGAGCAAAGAAAAGTCATGGAGAAGGTGTGAGGAAGGGAAAGGAAACTCATGACTCACTGGGAAAAGAGCATAAATAATTGTTTGATGTTAAAATGGCGCATCTAGGGGTGACATCAGGAAATTAAAGGCAGGAAAAGATATCTGAAAATCAGGGCGATAGATGCTACATGATATGACAATTGGTTGAGCATAGACAAGTTGGGAGGTGGGTGATTTGGAACTTTCAAGCTTGAGTTATTTGCAGTGCAGTGGTGCCACGAACAGAACAAGTAGACTTTGCAGAAGGCAGATAATGAGTTTAATCTAAAAGCTATTGAACGTGAGGTGCAAATGGAACTTCTTGGTGTGAATATCGAGATGGCAGATGGAATTGTAGGCTAGGGGGGTGACTTTACCCCAACCAGTCACTGAATCCCAGTGCTTGATCTCCCAGAGTTTGACACATGCAACCTAAATTTGTGCTATAACATTATTATTATTGCTATTGTTCATTGACTAATTCCAAAGCATATTTTCTGGTCTATGTCACTAATAGCCTTTATGGATAGTTCATCCAATAGTCGTCCACTACACAAAAAAGGACCTCTTCTATTGTGGCACAAAAAGCACTTGACATAGTGCCTAGTCGCAAATACTCAATGAAATCTTATGTCCCCTGAGCACATGACCCTCATTAGCTACTTTCCCAGAGGAAATCCTGCTTACTCTTTGTATCAGTTTTTTGTTGCTTCAGTAACCAAATACCATACACTTAGCTGCTTAACACAACACAAATTTATTCTCTTAGAGTTCTGGAGATCAGAAGTCTAAAATGGGTCTCACGGGGCTAAAGTCAAGGTTAAAAATCAATCAGCTAAAATCAGGGCTGCATTCCTTTCTGGTGGGGAGAATCTGTTTCCTTGCCATTTCTAACTTCTAGAGGCTTCCCACATTCCTTGTTTCATGACTCTCTTCCATCTTTATATTCTGCAATATGAGTCTCTCTTATGTAACATCACACTGAGTCTTTCCTGTTTCCACTTTTGAGGATCCTTGTGATTACGCTGGGTTCAGTCATAATCCAGGATGATTTCCCCATCTCCAGGTCAGCTGACTATCAATCTTAATTTCATCTTCTTCCTTAACTCCCCTTTTCCATGTACTATCTATCACCTCTTCACAGGTTCTGAGAATTAGATGTAGGTATCTTTGGGAGGCATTATTCTACCCCCACACCCTTGCAGGTCTTAGATAGGTGCCACCTCTCCTTCGAAGCACAGTCGACTGCCCAGAATAGGTTGAATCAGGTCCTTCTCAGAATTTCTTCCACACATAGTGGCCACTTTTTATTACAGCTTTTAGCCCACTGTGCTGGGGTTATTTGTGTAACAGCTGACTCCTTCACTCCAGGGGAGCCAGACCTCTGTGCCTGGCAAAGAGCAAGCACTGAATGGAAAACTGTTGAACTGACAAATGTGGAAGAGGTAGACAGAATATTGGTAGTGTTCTCTTAGCAGGGTGAAGGGTTGAAGATAGAAAAGTGAATTGCAGGGCCTTATGGTGAAAGGATAAAAATATATGAATGAGACAAGGTTGAGAAGTCAGTCTCAATGAAACAGGCACAATGAACTAACAACTGGCAATGGCTGGAATGTGTACAATTTTATCTCACACTGGAAACCAGTCAGTGTTTCTTTATGCATAGGAAGCTAAAAAAAAAAGAAGTAATAACAATAAAGAAAGAACCATCCTTGTTTGTCCGTCACTCTCCAGGGAGACTGGTGCTTTGATTTAGATGATAAGCATAGTTCTATTTTCTTCTTAGTCTGAGCTGTCCCTTGGGTGGAGAAGGTCAAAGTTGGGTTGTAAGAGTGTGATGCATGTTTCCTTCAGGCAACAATCAATTTCCTTTTTCCAATTCTGTGCTCCCCACACACCCACTGATAAATAGTGTAGTCTCCCAAGGGGAACCACTCACCAGGAAGGGAGTGACTGGTTCACATCTGACCAGTCCTGTTCCCAGGTCTGGTGGTGGTTGACCTGCTGAAAATTAATAATAAACTGGGCCCTAGTTTATAACTGTCTTTGTTATTAGAATGAATCAACTTTCCAGGGCCTAGTGGAAGTCTAATAAATATAATGTACTTAAAAACAGATCAAGGACCAACCCTTGATCCCAGCCAGCCCAGGAGGATATAACCCTCTCTGGGGCCTGTCCGGCCCCTGCCATCAGGACGGTGATTTTTGACTCACACAGTTCCACGGCCGAGGTGACGGCATACTTCCATGTGGCAGGCAGGAGGCAGTCACTGGAATTTCCTAAATAGGGAAGTAAGAAGGTGAAAATGGAGCTTTAGAGAAATTAACCTGACACTGCTTTGCACAGAGGATTAAAGGGTTAGGAGTCCATTAAAATGATACCCGAGCTGGTGAGTTTCTGGACTAAGAAGCAAAGAGATGGAGGGGCTGTGAAGACATTAGGAAGGAAGAAACTGACCACTCCCATGGACACCGGTATGAAGAGGAACAACAACCTAAAAGGAGACTTTGATTTTGATTATGGACACCAAAGTGAAGCTAATCTGAGAGAATCTGTACTTATGAAGTATTTAATACAAGTTTTAATGGCCCCTGAATTAAAGGTATAAAATAATTATAGTATCATTTTCTTTTTTGCAAAAGAAGTCAGGAAATTTTTTAAAACACAGTTTAGTAGCATCAATTCATATGAAAGATTAGTGCCCAAACATACCTGTGAACTATGAGAACAGTATGAGTTTCAAAACCTTAGCTCTCATCGTGTTTTTTATGAATTAGTAATATCGGATACAACTTCAGGAGGCAAGTACAGAACTAAACATTCTCTGCAACATAATGCTCAAATTAGTAGAAAATGATAACGGCATTTTGAAAACTTCAATTGGCTACCAGAAAAGACTGATTTGAAGTGATAGCGATGTGCACAAAGTCTCTTCATAAATTATTTTAACTGCTTAGAATCAACCAAGAAATATTTTGCAAATCCACTTGGAACCCTAACCAGGAGCTGGGAAACAAGACTGCAGGTGAGATCCGAGCAGGGTTCCAGGGCCCGTGATAGCACCAGACCGCGCACCATCTTCGAGAGACTTGCATTTCGTTTACAGTCAAGGTCGTGTTAAATTTTGTGTAAATACTCTTTGGCTGGACTCCATATCCAATAGTCTTTTCTAAAGTCATATGAACACAAAAGTAAAGCTAAGATAAATAAATAAAACTCATAAAGAACAAGAGCCTCATTGTCTAGCCTGGCACATTTACCTGAAGCTGTTCTCCCTCTCTTACATACACACACACATACTTTTTTTTTAAAAAAAAATCCTTAATTGAAAAATTGAGCCTCCAGGAGCCAAAACATACACTGCAAAGCTAAAGACGTTTGGGCCCTGGCATCTCCCAGAGCCTGGCACTTGTGACTGCTGTAGCTCGTTTTCACACAGTGAGGCTGCTTTTGATTTATTGCTGTCATAAAACAGAAATAGGTGTAGCGTTATGATGATTTGCGATTTGTTCCTAACTCAAAGGACTCTGGTGGCCTCTTAAACTTATTATAACAACTCATATTAGGAAAATGGAACTAACTCGACAGGATTCATTCCTTCAGGTCACACGGAAATTGTGGGAGTTTTCCCTCCTCTGTGTGGGCTTCGAGGGAAGGGGGAGATGGGGGAGGGGTGAAGAGGGGATGAATGTGCTCCCTGATGCCCTTGCTCTAGAATAGTCCACTTAGGTTGGAGGGTTGAATATTAGGTATTCAGGATTCTCCCTGTGCAATTAAAAACATTCCTAAAAAATCACTTCCGTTTTCATTTCCATTTTACTTGCTCCTCTTTCCATTTTTCACTCTGTTGTGGGGGTTCCAGTGGGACAGGTTCCTGCCAACACTTGACAACAATATCCACACTGGCTCATGGCAGCTTGATGGGGCATCAGGGAGAGAACAACTCAGAGGGGCAGCCCAAGACCTCAGCCTGAGTGAGTGATTGGGATGGCTCCCCACCATGTGTGTTAATATTTAGAAATACAGAACTCAATGCCAATGGTTTGCCTCTCCAGAGAGCACTCAGATCTAAGCATGGGGGCTGAGGGGAACACCATGCCAGCCTGGAGTTCAGAAAGGAAAGTATATGTTATTTGTTTTACATCACTTGTCAAAAGTGAGTATTTTTTCTTGCCCTGGCTGGTGTGGCTCAGTGGACTGAACACCAGCCTGTGAACCAAAGGGTCACCAGTTCGATTCCTAGTCAGGGCGCATGCCTGGGTTGTGGGCCAGGTCCCCAGTAGGGGGTGTGCAAGAGGCAACCACACATTGATATTTCTCTCCTTCTCTTTCTCCATCCCTTTCCCTCTCTAAAAATAAATAAATAAAATCTTTAAAAAAATAAAAACAAAAGTGAATTTTCTTTAGTTCCCTTCTTTAGGAGGAAAAAATATAAAAGGGCCTTTGGCATCAATGGCATTGCCTCAACACTGGGTAGCACTATGAACGCTGAGATGGGGCATCCCCTACCGGAATGGCTAATACGTCTAGCAATACTCAAAAACAAAGAATTTGGAGATAAAAGATTGGGTGGGAGCCCTCATTCTGCTGTTCTAACCCTTAGCCACCCTTACAACTTCTCCAAGTTCCAGTTTTCTCATTGACAAAAGGGAGTAGAAATTTTGTCAGCCTAACAGGTTTGTTGTCAGGAAGGGCAATGCTAGTCCACGTTAGGGAAATGTGAGGTCGTGCACTAGTGGCTGCGTGTATGTGAGTGTGTTGGAAATGGGAGGAGCTTTTGCATTGTGCAAAGTAGCATGGATTTAGTGAAGTTGGAAAGGGGTCCCATGCCCACCGCAGAGCTAAATTAATATCTATGCTTGATTTTAGTCCCAGCTAGAATATTAACTATTATCTGAACAGGTAGAAGCACTAAATGTATTGGGACATCACTGTGAACAAGCAATTGTTCAGGGTCTCACTCCACAGATTCTTCTGTAAAAGAAAAATTGTAAGAAAAATTTATCTTTGGCACTTCTACTTCTCTTCCCAAAGTCCTTCCTTCAATTAGTGTGCCAAAGGAAAAGATCTCTCTGATGGCAAACCGTGACAATGGTCCTGGGCGGCCCGATCTCCCTCTGCAGTGATTCCCTGTGATGGGCTGCACAAAGGCCTCTCTCCAACCTTGATCACGCCCTTCACCTGCCCGAGATGAAGGGGCTCACCTCAGCTTAGTTTAATAGAAATTGCACGATGTCAGGAGCCAGGACAACACAGGTCTAGTCATGACTCTACCAATGACCTTGAGCAAATTACTTTACCTCTCTGAGCCTGTTTCTTAGTCTACAAGATGTAATTGGTCAGATCTGGAGTAGCTGGATGAGAGGGTAAACTGTGTTTAAGCTTCTTCTCAATTCAGACATTTCTGATGATGATGCTGTAAAGCAAGGATGGTCAAATGAAACAGCTAGAACATGTTTAGTTCAGTAGATGAAAGACAGAGAATAATAAAAGTACATACCAATCATGTAGCTCTTTCCCTGTGCAGAAGCCTTTTTAAGCAACTTACACAAATTTCTCATTTCCTCCTCACACCCACCCTGTGCAATAGGTGGCATTGCTGTACATAATGTATAAATGTGGAGATCAAGGTGTGGAGAAAGTTCGATTTCCCCAATAACACGTCTAGGAAGTAGTAGATGCAACATTTGAGCCTAGGTTGTTTGACTCCAAAGTTCATGTGCTTTACCTTCAAAATATAGTGGCTTTTCGCAACATTGTTTTTAGAAGAATTTAAAAGCCTCAGTAGGAAATGATTCTATGATTGATATTGATATTTTCCAAGGGCACGGAAGTATGGAGTACAGACACTCACTCTGAATGTCTGCTGATCCTGGTTACAGCATGAATCCTCCAGCATTCCTGCATGGGAAAGCCCAGAGGAATATTTACGGTTTTTAATGCAGTGCATAGATACCTTTACTCAGGCCCCCTAGCAGGTTAAGACAGACTGGTGGCAGATGCATCCATTCCTCTCGTTGAAAAGACAGAGACATAGAGCATAAGCCTCTCCCCCACTGAGATCAATAAATCCAACATCTATTTTCCCACCCCTCACTTCCTTGTTTGCTGTCTCCAGAATTTCGTGAGCCTTTGGAGGTGATCCAAAGTAATTCCTCTGCAGGAAAAGGATGGGATCTTTTCTTTAATGCAAAGGAACAGTGGTATTCAGGATGAATATCCCAAATGGTATGGAGAATTTGCAGATGTGAAAATGTCTTGTAAGCTTGTGCTTCCACAGGATGTGAATTTATGTGTGAAGGAAAAAAAAAACATATCTTTTGTCCATCCGCAGATGATTTGGATATTTTCTTCAGTGGGTAGAAAGAGACAGTTCTCATACTGTCAATAAATAGAATCAAACTTAATTCATGTTGGAGAATTAGCCTAACTTTAATCTTGGGTCAACTGTCATTTTGGAGTAAATGTTAATGTTTGTATAGAGGACAAAATGAGTATACTTTATACACACTTGAAAACAAACAAAATTATTAACCAGTAGGATCTGGGATTTGATTAATTATATAAAAATTTGATTTTCTCAGGAACTGTCTTTAAGACCAAAACAGGACTAGTGTAAACTCAGTGGAGAGGAACTCTATTTGGTAGACATCCATTTTTTTCTTACATTTGTTTCTTTTTTTTCCAGAGTGTCTTGTCCACACCTCTCAAGCATGAACTATATGTACATTTTTCCTCTATTAAACCCAAAGTTTCTCAAGGGCACGAGCTATCTCTGATTCATCTTGAGGTCCAGAGAGTCCAGGACCATGTCCAGCACAAAAACTACCTTTGACAACAATTACTGCAAAATGCTCTGTGATAAACCACGCTAAAACCCAGCATCACACAAAATGTAGCACTTAGACTCCAGCACATGGTTCTGAGGTTAACCGTGGATCTGAAGATCTAGGCCAACCTCAACTGGGGGATTCCTTCCAAGCTGTGGGTCCCGTTGGCTGGACTCCTTGCTGTAGGCTGTGCTCTGGTCTGTTTCTGGGACTCAGCCTGAAGGGGCAGCAGGAAACCAGAAGGAAACATTCCCATGATAGAGACAGGAGCACCAACTGCAGACACACGTTTCAAACTTTTGATAGTGTTATGTCCATTACTATTTTATTGGCCAAACCGAGTCACATGATCAGCTCAACATTAATGGAGGGGGGAACTGTACTCCATGTTTGGTGGAAGAAACTTCAGAGTCACATGGCAAAAGGTGTGGATACAGAAGAGTAAAAACCTGGAAATATTAATGCAATCTACCATAATAAGTATTCAATAAAATCTTAGAGAATTAATAAATTCATGTTCCTATTCTGTCTTTATAGTTCCTAACTAACAACTATGTTAAATACTCTGGGGTTTTTTCCTCAGAATAATATTAGTAGTTGGTAAATATTAAATAAATGAAAGTCTAGAAATTATTCCAATGTGATCTGAACCAGAAGTTACTTACCAAGGTAGGACCGTGCGCTCTGCAAATATTCTTTCTGGCAGGATATAGCATGTCTTTTCATGATCCAAGCCTGGGACAAGAAAAAAAAGAGTCGGAAATAGAAAAGACATAGAAATGCCCATTAGTATTTGAGCTCATAAGCATGTGGTGTTTGTTGTTTTCAGTTCTTTTATTTGAAGGTGATAGTTTGAACCAGTCAGTTTAACTCACCTATCCCCATCCTAGGCACAACTAATAGTTTTTCTTTGCAAGACAGAGAATGACTCTGACCTGCCCAGTGAGAACTCCAACGCAAAGGCCCTCCAGGAAGTTGCTGCCCTGCGGGGACCCTAACCTTCCTTCCAGAACCACTGAGTGCCTTCTACCATGTTTCTGAGGCTGACACACCTGCTTTGAATATCAATTTGCCCATGCCTTTGGATTTCCAGGTGGTGATTTTTATTGCTTTCCAAAGCATGAAATTTGAACTTGAATTTTCCCTGATGTCAGATTAGCAAAAGCACCTTAACAGTGAGCTTTTTAAATAAAGCAGCTATTTCTGATGGTTACCTCATATTTTAAGATCCCATTAGAACTATATAGAGAGTTTGCTAAAAGGCAGGGAGAAGAGTGTTAGACATTTAAAGTTTCAACTGGTCATCTCTCTATTAAAATATTAGGTGTAGCGTGGCTTTCATACTCTTTCATGTTACAAACCACACATGTGAAGGGAGAATAATAAGCCTCAGAGGCCAGAAGTGAAGTTTCCTTGTCTATTTTTCAAAGAAACTTAGGATTTTTATGTTGGGGGATGGGTATAGGGAAAAACAAATTGCACAGGATCTTGCTGGTGGCTACAGTGTGAGGTCATTTCACACTGCAAGTCACAGAGCACAACACGATCCTTGTACACTCGTAACCTATTTTAGCAAACATGAGTAATTACAAACAAAACACCACACAAGTTGAAATTTTACGTGGTAGCTCATTTAACCAAGGCCGAAATGTAAAGCAAATAAAATAAAACTCTGCCCCACTTGCCATGCAAATTGGTTGCCTGGGGTATAATTATCTGATTAGCCCTTGAAAACCCTTCCTTATATGTGCAAATTTGATTTAGAGGCCTCTCACAAGACTATAGCTAACCACTTTGTGTAAACATTGCCTCTACTGCATGGAGTCCAATGCTGGGATAATTTTGCAAATCTGCTATGGCTGTTCTATGCGTGAAGGAAATGGAACTTGTGGGAATAAGCAATGCAGCCATATGCATACAAATAATGTTTATTGCCTGCTTTTATTCTCCTAGAAAAAAAGGCATTTGCATCACTATTCTATTCTAATCCATCACAAAATCTTTCCTACAGAAAAATTTCTGATTTGTATTTCTTCTTTGTAAGCAGTTATATTGATTTTTTAAATGTTTTAGTAATGTCTTGTGAACTGGATGAGAATGTAAATCTTTATGGCCAGGTGATGTATTAGTGTTTGTTGAATCCAAAAATTCAGAGGGACAAGAGCATGTTCAGGTAACAGAACACTCAGATTAAATTCCAGACCAGCCACCTTGCGTTAAATGCTCTGTTCACCATCTGAGCTGCTTCTCATAGTAAAACCATAGAGCAATTTGTATTGGATTTTATTGGTCTGCAAACTGAAACTGAGAAGCATACAATGGATACAACTTGAAATTAAGACTGAATGTGGTCTCTCCCATTCTTCACTCAAACTACTCCCTTCAAAGAATTTGGTTTTGCCCTTTTCTTAAGCATAGCAAGTTAAAGGTATAAGAACATTTTTGCTGCATCCTACTGCTCTACTACCCAATGTGGTAGCCACTAGCCATATGTGGCTATTTATATTTAAATTAAATAAAATTTAAAAAATCAGTCCCTCATTTGCACGAGCATACTAGCTACGTTTCAAATGCTTGATAACCACATGGATGTGCCCAGTGCCAACCATACTAAAGGGGACAGAATATCAACTTTCCCAGTGTCATGGAGAGTTCTATTGGATAGTTCTGGTCTAGCATCAGGAAAGGAAGTTTTGTGCTTTCCGATCTCTGACTTAGGCCATGGCTAGGAACATTTTCAGAGACTGTAAAACTCCTCCCTGAGAAAGTCCTGCATCTTAGTTCAAAGATGCTATAACAAATACTATAGGCTGGGTGGGTTATAAGAAACAGAAATTTATTTTTCACACTTCTGGAGCCTGGGAAGTCCAAGATCAAGATGCAGGCAAATTCCATGTCTGGTGAGAAACCTCAGTCTAGTTCATAGATGGTTGTCAACTCACTGTGTCTTCAGAAGGCAGAAGAAGCAAGAGAACTCTCTGAGGTCTCCTTTGTAAGGGCACTAGTCCCATTCATGAGGGCTCCACCCTTGTGACCTAATCACCTCCCAAAGATCCTATTTCCTAATATCATCACATTATGGATTAGGGTTATCACACATTAATTTGAGGGCATACAAGCATTCAGTCTACAGCATCCTGGTTTCTGTCTTTGGGTCACAACCTTAATACCATCTGCTTGTGTGCAGGAATTCGAGTTTTTAGGCTTTTCATAGTCATATCGATATTTCTTTCTCAAACAGACAACGAACTACACACATTTTCATTCAGATTTCTAAAGAAGAGAAATTAGGCAGTATAGTTTATAGGAAACATACCTTCAGACTCTTAAGGGAAAATTCATCACTTCCATTTTTATTTTCTGACAAATTTTATCAATGAAAACCTGTATAAAGGACCCATGGACAAGGACAATGGGAAGGGGGGAGCATTGAATGTGGGAGGACAGGGTAGGAGGGCAGGGGAAAGTAATGAGGGGGAAATGGGGACAACTGTAATTGAACAAAAAGAAAAAAATTTAAAAATTTAAAAATAAAAATAAAGCATTTAAGGAGTTGTTCATTTGAGCTTACCAAGTGTGGGGTCAGGAAAACTAAATTTTCATGTCACTTCACTGATGAAATCAATGCTATGGAGCCACAAAGTCCAGTGAGTGTGTTGTTATCGATATTGACTGCATATTGCCAATACCTACTGTTACTAGATAAGTTGGTATTTCTAGGTAAAGAAGCTTTTAAAATTATGTGGGCTTCAGGAACTGCATCCTTGTTGCAATGATTTGCTCCTCTAACATCTTGAAATGTGTTTGATTTTTCAGTTTTTAGAAGAGAAACTAATTTCCCAAGGTTGTGATCTACTGGAGTAAAAGTCTTTGTAAGGCAAGGGAAATTAAAATAGTGACAAAAATAACACGGGCACTGCCAGGACACTAAACTGTTGGAAAAACATAAAATAATTAAATACTGTATAGTTATTTGGTGCAGGAAATGATGAAAATTTCCTATTCGGGGTCACTATACATAGTGATTAAGAGGATGGGCTCCAAAGTCCATCCTACTGCTTAGATAGAGTCCAAAACCCAATCCTACAATTTTCTACCTATGTAACTTCAAGGAGTTTCATTAACATCCCTGTGACAAAGTCTAGAAAAGCCCCTAAGAAGGATGCCACCAAAGATGGACTGAATTTGTGAAACAATCCCCAAACTAGTTTGCCAGTTATCATTGTCTCCTCATGTTTCCAACCCTAAGTTTTCAACTCTTGCTTCATTTTCCTTTTTCTATCTACTTCATTCACTCAGTTAACCATTAGCAAAGCAGACCTCTATCATTTTCTTCCAGGAGACTAACTGTTTGTCCTTCTTTTTTAAAAAAAATAACCTTTTCTTTTTACTTTTTTAAGTATTTTATTCATTTATTTTTAGAGAGTGGGGAAGGGAAGAAGAGAGGGAGAGAAACCTCGATATGTGGTTGCCTCTTGTGGGCCCCCCACTGGGGATCCGGCTTGCAGCCCAGGCATGTGCCCTGACTGGTAATCAAACTAGTGACCCTTTGATTCCCAGACGTTCACTCAATCCACTGGGCCACACAAGCCAGAGCCTGTTTACCCTTTTGATGAAGGTGGTCCTTCAGGATCTGCATCCAACAGGACATCTTGAATGGATATAATAATCAACTAATCCTATTTTACACAGCTCAGGTGCCTCCCTTTCCCCCATGCACTGCTGCAAGCAAGTCCTGACCCTGCAGGGATCATCTCTGATAGCCTGTCTTCTCTTCTTTCTTCCAAAGCCCTGAGGATTAATGGGGACATCACTTAATTAACCTGTTGCCCTTTGCCTGGTCAAAAGAGGGTGCAATAAATGTTAACAAAAGCAAAGATGCTCAAAATAGTGTGATCTATAATTACCCTTTACAGAGTTATTTATATAGTGATTTGTATTGGGAACTCTGGGGAGTGGAAGTCATTTAAAACATGGTCCTTCCAAGAAGAAACTTAAAATTTATTTTGGAGGCATATCATGTAATTGAGAAGTCTATTTCAATAATAAAGATAGGTTTCTGGATTCCATAGTTATTGCAGAAATGTCCCCAAAACTGGCCTACATGAAATTTCCACCAGCTTGCTAGGGGTGAATATTTCCTTCCTGCAGCATTAAAACTTCCTATGTGTTTATGGCTATGGGAGATTCAGTCCAGCCCAGGAGAAGTTCTGGTTCCCAGGAGATAAGCTGAGCTTTATGATTGTAAGGAAGGGAGGGAATGTAGCTATTCTTCCTGGCACCAAAATGGAGAAGATATTCTCTTATTAATGTCAGCAGGGCTATCCAAATCACCAAGGTGATGGTCTTAAACTGATTATGTCAATCATCATCTATTAAAATGTTCATTTATTAACATTTGTAGTTTATTAAAAGCTATTTTCCTTGTTGGTAATTTGTGCATGGACAATGTGGTCATATTCTTTGGTGGAGAAGGTCACTGAATTAGTTTCAAATTTCTGACTCCTGCGGCTGATCCTAGGAATGGATCCTACTGGACTGGGAGAGGTAGCTCAGGAGCTCCCCAAGGCAACAGAAATATAGAGGGGCCCTGATGGAGGATAGACAGCTTATTGGTGGGATGGACAGTGGGCATAAAAGGGGGAGATTATCCTATGCTGCAGTAGTTAGGCAAAGCTTACCAAAGAGCCCTGGAAGATGGTAGTGTGCTTTAAAATGAAGGGAACTTAGTATAAAATTAAGGGAAACAGCAAAATTCAGCAAGAAAGAACAAGTTGCATAAAACTCCACATTACAAGATCTGGGTTTCCTTGCTATCTTTCTATGGTCACCTTCCCTATAGAGTTCCCAAGTCTTATTCCATTCCAGTTCCAGCCTGGGAGCTCCCCTTCCTGCTTCCTCCCTCACTCCTCCTGTTCCTTCCACAGGAGATGTCTTGGTCACACAGAAAGAATGGAAGAGAGGTTAGGGGAAAGGATGATGTCACCTTGTGTGTGAAAGTTTGTATGATTGCTGTACATACTTTCTGGACTGTATTTTCCCACAGCACTTTCCTTAATGGCAGAATAGTGTCAAGAGTATGAATATCACCTATGGGTTGTCCTTGGATTAGATGGCCAAAGAGGAGTTCCTCTTGTACAAGGCCAGAATTAGGGGGAAAAGAACAAAGCATTATCCTTGAGTGCTCCATTTAATGGGATGCCAATAAGTCAATAGTCGACATAATATTTACATATTTAATATAATATTTAAGAACCAAAAATAAGGCAAACATTAATATTTTGAATAAAGACAGGATGGTGTTGCTTGTTTGTTTTATGACCTGTGTGATTGTGCAATAAGGGGATTTGTTTTCAATCAGACTGTGGGTATTGGATGCTGTGGTTTTTCCTTTCTCTCAGGTAGGTTTGGGAAGATTAATACTGACATGTGAACTGATTGTTCAATACAGAGTTTGATATGCAGTTTTGTTTTGATTGTAAAACTTTTATTAACTTTCCAGCTTGGTTCAGACTATATAAGAATACTTTGATTAATGCATGTGAGGGCAAACATTTTTCTTTTGGCCTTAGGCTCCAATATGACTGGGTATGGTACTGATATTAAACAATTCATTCAGCTTTTGGAGAGGGCAGTGATTAGAGCAACTTTCTACAGAGCAGCTAAGGGCAGGGCAGGTGATGATAGACATCCCTAGTACATTGCTTATATGTCAATGGTGGGAAGTGGTAATCCATGAAGACCACCATGACATTGGTAGGAGTAATCCTTATAATTCAAGTGTGAATTGAAGGTGATATTTGCAGTGACAAAATCAGGGTCCTTTGGTAAGTCCTCCCTTTTACACTTGGAAATTCTTTCTCTAATAATAACTTATCAAAGGGATATATTATCTTATTGAGAATGTGAGAGGACTAGGGAAGTCTGTGAATTGATGTTAGGAGATAGAAAAACATGAAACAATTTAAAAAAAAAGCAAGTGAATAGTAGGAAAAAAATTCTGGAAGAAGACCAGGACCAGATTTTGAATGATTTTAAATGTTATCATAAGGAGTTTTAATTGTAACTAGAACTTAGGACTTCTGAGATAATAGAGGCATTTGGGTGGCCAGTCCATGTACTACAAAGAATATGGGAACTGGGATCAGATGTGTCAGATTTGACTCCCAGATATGAAATTGACTCACTGTGAAACCTTTGGCAAATTATGCTTCCCCCCCAAATTTCAATGTCAATATCTATAAAAGGATTGCCTGTCATTATTCTATTAATGCAATAAGTACAACACATGACATACAAAATCACTCTGTAAATATTGACTATAATTATTAAGTTTAATCTTATCAGATTTAGTGATTGAATGACAGGGAATATCTAAGAATCAAAGATAACGCTAAGTTCAGGAAGACCGAGACTATGGTGTTACCATGGACATTAACTAATATGAAGCATATTAGTTCCCTATGCTACATGACAAATTTAGCAACTTAAAACAACAGATAAGCATTTACGGGTCAGAAATCTGGGATATCTTCTTTGGGCTCTCTGCTTATGTTCGCACAAAGCTGTTACCAAGGTATCAGTTGGGCTGTGTTTTCTCTGGAGGTTTGACTGGGGAAAAATATCTCTTCTAAGTTCATTCAGGTTGTTGGCAGAATGTATTCCTTTCGGGCTATGCAACAGAGGACTCTTGTGTTTTGCTGGCTGTCACATGGAAGTGGCCCTTAGATTCTAGAGGCCACCCACGTTTGTTTGCCATGTGGATTTTTTTCAACATGGCTGCTTGCTTCATCAAGTCAAGCAGGACAGCCTGTTGCTCCAGTCTGCTAAGCTGGGGTCAAATAACATAATATCATCACAGGAGTAGTATCCAATCACCTTTCTCATATTCTGTTGGTTAGAAGAAAGTCACAGGTCCAGCCCACATCAAAGAGGGGAATCACACCAAGACACTGACACCAGGAGGTGAGAAATCATTCAGAGCTATGTTGAGGTCTTTTTGACACACAGAGTGAGTAGGAAAATTATGACAAACCAGTTCTGAGCTTCAGATAAAAGTTTGGCTTTAGACATGTTCTATTTAAGACTGGAGAAAGAAGAGCAGACAATACAACCCAGCAAACACTTCAAGGTAGAAAATCAGAATTACAAAGAAAGTTTAGGATAGACTATGGATCAGGTGTTTATCTAATATAAACAATCACTAAAACTGCAGGGGAAGATACAATTTCTTGGGAAGATAGGGTACAGAAATGATAAAAGAATGAACATTGAGCCTTAGTCTAGATTTCTGAAATGGAGGAAGAGATGTGAGGCAAACAGCTGACTACACCATTACTTGAAGAATTATGATGATAATAAATAACAATGATACACAATGATAGAATACTAATAAAAACTTCTTCTAATGAGCAAACTTTCCTAGTGTGCCAGGATTCCTCCAAGGACATTACGCATATTGGTTCATATATTCCTCACAAAACCCTGTTAAAACTATCCCCATTTTACAGAAGTGGAAGCTGAGCCACTGAGAATTTAAGTAGCTTGTGTGAGGTTGCACAGCCAAGGCTGACATTGGAGCCTGGCATTTGGCTGCCAGAGAAGACAACTGGCAGGGCAGCTTCAGAGGAACTGGTCCTCACACAGGAGGAGGGATTCACTGGGTCAGGATGGCAGAGGCTACAAGTCAAAATCACTGTCTCCAGGGGCCAAGTGGACACTGTTGAGAACTGCATCAACAGAACAATGGCAGGGCAAAGAGAGAATGGGGGAGAAGAGAGGAGAGGTTTTATCCACTGTGGGCTTAATCACTATCCCCAGATAAAGGAAGATGAGCTTTGAGTTTTCACTAATTTAGCTGTTTTTCATGGGTTAATAAAAGTAACTAAATTCAGTGAAAGAAAATCACTGCTTTGGATAATACATCAATGAAGATAAAATTTATTCCTCTTGAATATTGAGAGTAAATTCAGCTTGACTAATAAATAATGAATTACTAACATATTAATTCATGCTAAAAGATATGGTCCCTGCTATCATTAAATTTGCAGACCCAGTCAACACATGTGATGGTTAATTTGGGGGGTTATGAGGTACACAGATAATTAGTCAAAAAATATTCTGAGTGTTTCCGCGAGGGTGTTTTTGATGAGGTTGACATTTAAATCTATAGACTGAGTAGAGCAGACTGTACTCCGTAATGTGAGTGGGCCTCATCCTATCAGTTGAAGACCCAAGTGGAACAAAAGGCTGACTGTCCCCTGAATAAAAGGGCATTCCTCCTGGCTACTGGCCTTCGGACTTGAACTGAGACGCTGATTGCAGATTTTGGACTTGACGGGCTCCAAACTGAGTGAGCCAATTCATTATGAAATCTTTCTTTGTATAGCCTATTGGTTGTGTTTTTTTGTAGAACCCTGACTAACACAGCACACCGTGGTTGACATTCTGCCATTTTTTACAGTGTTGTATCCAGTGTACGTGTAAGTGGTGGTGCTCAGGATTTTAGAGCTCATATTATATATACAGATTTGTCTTCATGGGATTTTTTTTTTTGCTTAACATTGTATCATGCATTTATTTTACATTATATAGTGATTGAAAAACAATTTAAATACTGTGTAATATTTTGTCATATGGATATGTCATTTCCCTATTATTGGACTTAAATGTTATTTTTAGTGTTTTTGCTAACATACATAAAGCTTCAGTGAACATCTGTGAATGCAAAATTTGCACCTTATTTCCGGTTATTGTCTTGTGGTAGATTTCTAGAAAGGAAGTTATTATGGATAGACATAAATTATTGTGTCTGTCCAGCAGTGTCTGAGAGTGTCCGGGTCACCTGAGCAATATACCATGCTCGAGAAACTGAAGAGTACCTCAAATATGAAAGATGATTAATTCCAGGGGAGTGGCTTAAAGATATTTATTTACCTGTCCCTCCTACCCATTGGAATCTGTTAGAAATGGAGTCCTATTGGACCACACTTGGAGATTCATCCTTACCACCTTGCTCAGAGAGAGGTTAACCCTGTCTGCCTTTGAAGAAAGGCTGACTCAGAACTCACTTCTTTTAGAACTGGTTCCCTTTCTTCTCCTTTTCTGTGCCATAATATCCTCTTTTGAGGTAATCAAGCCATACAAAACCACTCCAGTCTTCCTCTTGATCACCATTGTACTTAAGAACCTTTGAGTCTTTCTTATTCTTATCAAAACAACTAATCATCAGTATCTTTCTAGAGTTTGAATGAGGATCATGTCTTTGTTAATCAATGATAAAGTTATCAATGATAAATTAGCTAACTTTAGAATACCTAGAATATTAGAATATTTTCTAGGTATTGGAATATTTAGAAAAGATATTATTTTATTCTCTCAGGAGTATTAGCATTTTGAGGGAATATTGCTAGAGACACTGATCTTACATATAAAGAAACAAACCTTCACAGATGCTGTTTCACAGACGTGTGTGGTGGTCTGGTGGGGATTTAGGGATGATTTTTGATGAGTGACCCATAAAATGTCCAAGAAATAAAAGCTTTATGTATTAGCAAATGAGAGGGTCTTGAATTACAGTCATAATACTTCACATTCATATGTAAGCACCTTCTAATACTAAAATATCATGCTTTTTATGTGGTATGTAATTTAAAATTCAGCAATCCACCACACAGCTACAAGATAATAATAGGGGAAACTGAGGGCAAGAGTATAAAGGAACTCTCTGCACTTTCTGCTCCACTTCTCCGTAAAACCTAAACCTCTGTAAAATAAAGTCCATTAGTGAAAAAAAAAAAAGTTCAGCCACATTCTGACGTAAGAATTTTAACCTGCATGTCACAGACCAAGAACAGCGCTAAGGGCAAAACCCGACTGGTGACTAAAGACCGAGCTCACGATCCCCATTTGTGTCTTTTCTACCTGTGGAAGGAGAGCCCCAAATACACCTATATATGCTGCTGCTTCACGTTCATCTTCAGGGGCCTTGGACAAATTTGTCCCTGAGTTGGGAGGAAAAGAAATGAACCAACCAACCAATCAACAAAATGACATTCAATGAAGTGTCAGCATGTGGATCCACAGGGGACTTGTGCAAACTGAGAGAACATGTATCTCCTTGTGTTTATTTTTCCTTTTCTATGGTGACAACATGACAATGTTTTAGAGACTCATCCCTCAGGGTCACTTCTAAACAAATCAAGTGACTCCCCCTATGGTATAGAGATTTCTCTATGCCAAGAATAAAGAAAGCCATTCTTCTCGAGCCCAAGAGTGTCATCAGTGGAGAAGGCACCAGCATCTCTGTTGGAAGAGCCGCCATCTGTATTTGTGATGGCAGGAGAGGCACAGAAAGCTTCTGAGCATCTGCGGTACTCTTACCGGGCACCTGGTGTTGGAGGCAGGGCCATCTACCCAGAAACCTGCCTCCAGGTTGCTCTCTCTGCTTAGCAACCGAGGACTCAAGCCAGAAGTGATTTTGGCTCATACTCGCCTTTTCTGAATTCCTCTGAAGAGTGAAGGAGAGAGAAGAGGGGAAATTTTTTTCTTTTGTTGATAAATTACATTAAAATACATAATATCTGATTATGGAAGCTGAAAATCCTTGGATAAGCACAGAGCTCTGATTGTATGGATAGAAAGCTTGTTATTTGATAAATGTAAAAACCACATACACACAAAACTTTTTCTACTTTTTAAAATAGGTGGAGACCTCATAGTTCTGAAGCCAGGCACACAGATTTTAGGTTACCTTTTCTGGTCTGGCACCTTCCTGCTGCTGGCAATAAGCTTGGCTCATACAGTGAGATTTTGAAGAGAGGTCTGAGTTTGATTAACTGTGCCTTTATGAATAACATCCTCAGAGAATTCCAGTCTGTGTTCAGATTCCTGAGTGCAGCGCCATGGGACATTGGTGTATGGTGAAGCTGTTCCTTGCAACAGAAGATTTTGGCAGATCATAACTCTTCCAGCCTACATCAGTCATCACCTTTTTTTTCCCCGCAGGATGATACTCCTAATATTTTCATTTTACTTACTCTTCAGCTGATTTGTCAGTTTAGTGGAGAGCATCAAGTCCATTTCAATATGTAGTTCTTTCTCTGCTGGGAGGTGGCCCGTCAAACATGGCCTTAGGGTATTCTCAAAGGATTAAGAGGTCCCTAAGTAGAGGGTTAAGACAAATAGAAGAGAAGGGGGAAAGCCCTAGTATTTGTTTATATTTGATGTATTTCTTACTAGTTCAATCTTAGCATCTCCCTTTGGTGACAGTGGCTGTCTGTGGCATCTCCACATCACAGAGAATCAGCCATGGTAAGATGTCCATGCCACACCCATGGGGAATCCCACCACTGGAGGCAGGAACTTTCCTCTTTGGTCCCTCTGCCAGTTGGTGAATGCAACTGAGTGGAAAAATCAAATGGCAACTCATGTTTTTTCTTCTCAGTAGAGACTGCCAAAAGGAAAGAAAAAGAACCATCCATCTTTCCTGTGTTAATTAAGAACACTGGATGCCCTTATGTAATCATTTCCTCTGGACTCATGCTACTCATTTGTATCCTAGTTCAAGTTTGTTGAAATTGTAACGGTAGAAGGCATTATCATGTCACAGAGTACCATATTGCGGCATGATTGGTTTTCATTCTACGTGGTTCATAAAGCAAAATAAATTTTGAATAACAAATGGTGTGAGTTATAATTGTTATATGAGTATATGTTTTCAGAAAAAGAAAATGTTCCAATTACAATATACCGCACTGATAATTAAGTTTTCACTGTGTACTATTAAAGATGCAAGGTATTCATATTGTGTTCTGATTTTACCTCTTTTTTGCAGAAGAGGTAAAAATCTCTGTGCTATCACATGTCATATGCATGTGTGTTTTGGAGGATAAAAAGACTTTTACCGTATTGATGTTTTTAAATTAGCAGTTTCTCTAAGAAAATTATTTCTAGAAGAGCCATCATCTTTATGGAGTTCCCTGTAGCAGAGAAGATATCCACAGTTGCTAAGCAATTGTCAGGTGGACAAGTTTACTTACAGTTCCCACTCAGTCTTCTTTCCTTTTAGGAACTCCCCTCCTACCCTAGCTACAAAAGATACACTAATTTCTACGCCACTACAATATCTCCAATAAGGTTTTTTGGACACTACCTCTTACTTTGGGCCTTTCTTATTATCTGCTTTTCCCTTCACACCCTTGGTAGCATTTATTCCTTCAGAAACAGTGACCAAAAAGAAATAAATAAGATTTCATTCAGCACCAGGCATCTCACCAGCAACAGAAGCTAAAGATCTTCGGACTTCTATATGAAACTTCTTTTTAACTCAGAACTTCACTTGTAGCCAAATATCAATCAAATGGAAGGCCGCAATGAATCAGAAAGCAAGGCAAGGTCTCCAGCTGTTTATCTTTCACAGATCCTTTCTTAGAAAGTAAATTGGACATGTATGTCTGTTAAAATGGTTCTGCACCCAGTTCTCAATGTGCGTGGGGGTGTATAGTTTCCCACACCTCCAAGCAGCTCTCAGACAGCAACTGGGTGTCCTACAATTTGACTCAATTTTGACACTATCTAGGTGAAGGCAGCATCAAATTCCACATGTTAAAAGTTCAGGTCTACAGGACTGCCCCTCTGTGTCTCCCCACACTGCCCCCACACGTAAACCCTGCAGATGCCGATTGCAGACCTGCACCTGCACTTCTGACCAACTGGCTAGAAGGTAGAGGTTTCCACAGTCCCTTCCTTGGGTTAGATTAATTTGCTAGAGCAGCTCACAGAACTCAGGAATCCCATTTACTCACTAGATTACTGATTTATTACAGATTACCAATTTATTATAAAGCATATTAAAGGGTAAGAGACAGCCAGACGAAGACATACACAGGGCAAGGTCTTGAACAAAGGAGCTTCTGCCCTGTTAGAGTTCCAGTTCCAGCATGGTATCACGTGGAAGTTTTCTGGTACTCCAACCCAGAAGTTCTCCAAGCACCCTCCTTTTGGGTTATTGTGAAGGACATTGGTGACTGACCATTGGTGACTGATTCAACCTCCAGCCTCTCTCCCATCCATGGACATCAGAGGGTAGGACTGAAAGTTCAACCCCTCTGTTCATGGTTGTTTCCCCTGGTAACCAGCCTCCATCCTTAGGTGCTTTCTAAGTCACCTCATTCACATAAACCCAGTTGTGGTGGCAAGGGGCTTGTTATGCATAATTTATGAATAATAAGACACCCATTTTACCTTTATGGCTCTGAAGCAATTACAGGAACTGAGGACAAAAAAACAAATATTGCAAGAAAAGATGCCCCATTGCTCTTATCACTGAGGAAATTTCAACAGTTTTGGGATCTGTGTGCCAGAAATGAGATGAACAATGAATGAAGACCAAATATAGTATATTTGTTATATGATATATTATTTATTATATTACACATGTGTATACGATACATATTTCTTATTATGAATCACATTATCACCCCTATAAAACAAGGAAGTAAATCAAGAAAAGCAAAATGGCTTCCAGGGATCACTGAATCCAAAGAAAAAAGGGAATGGCATCTTACCCCAGATTCACCAATTTGAAGCAGCCCTAGCAAATCCGTATCAGAACAGAGGATTAGAACCATCCAGCTATGGGTGGAAACAATTTGAGTTTCTGTTACAGGTAAAAGACAGACTAGAAAAACAAAGACAACTCATTACAATTTGATTGCAGGATAAGTTTTATTTGAGTGGCATAAGTATTATGATATTGGATAATGATATCTATAAGACATGTAACAAAGATGTATAAATGTAGCACATTATGCTCCGAGAGTTAAAAATTTATATGGACATGATGTAAAGGGTGTTAATTGATTTTCAGCTGCTGGAATCAATTTATAAACAAAGTACATAAGAGAACTGTAATTGTAAAATGAAATGGAAATATTTTTATTTTAGGGAGAGGAGATGTGGGAGCAAGTATTAGAGTACTAATGTCTTCATTTCACAAAATGGGGAATTGTGAAGTCAGAAAATGGAAACAACAAAATGGGAGACTCTTGACTATTTATTAAAAACCAGAGAAATAATACAGCTATAGTCACTACATATTCTGTGATTAAATTTGGGCTACACGGTTTAACAGAATTGTTTTCTGACTTGTGAATTTTGTTATGTGGAAAACATTTTCTGGCAAGCAATTGATTAAAATCACTAGTTTGCAAGTTTTTTGGTCTCAGGACAAAATCAGTATTAAGACCCCTTACATATTATTGATGATCCAAAGAGCTTTTATTTATATAGGTTGTATGTAAGGAGATTTGCTCTATTACTGGTTTAGAAATTAAATCAGAAAATCAAAATATATTTTATACTAATTTATTTAAAAATAACATTAACACACTCATTACATGCTAACCCAAGGGCATAGTTTTATGAACAATAACTATATTTTCAAAATACAGTTTAGTGAGAGGAGAGGCACTTTCACATTTTTGTAAATCCCTTTAATGTCTGTCTTAATAGAAGGCAGCTGGGTTCTCGTCTCCACTCTGCATTCAATCTGTTGTGACATCTCAGATGATGTAGGTTCAAAAACCTCCACCAGACCCTCAAGAGAGAACGAGAGGGAACAAGGCAGATGATGTGTTAGCATTATTATGAAAATAGTTTCAATGGCTTCACCGAAAGAGTCTTGGTGATCCCCACTATTGAAATTTTTATGTTCATTCTCATAATGGTCCTGTCATTTAAGAAAAATGAGGAAACTGAGGCTTGGGAAGGTTAGGATCACCTGGTGGTGACAACAGGGCTGGGAACTGTTCCCAGGTGGTTGGCTGCCAAGTGGGAGCTCTGCCAAAGCACATGTCCCATCTAATTGGTGCGCACTTATTTTCTCCCTCTTCCACTGCTGTTGTTGATGGGATATCGTTCCCTTTAGACTTGTTTGAAGAACTTAATAAACTCAAGAGCAGTTTTTCTTAATTTTCTTCAAATGTCTCAAGGCAACTTTCTAATTCTTTTGGATTAATAAGAGGCAATTTAGAGTCTCAACAGTTATCAAATGACTTTTCTCATCCCCACAGATGATAAATCATTGGAAATGATCACAATACTGGCAATAAGAGCTTGCTTTAATTTTTTCTTTGGTTTTAAATACAATCTGCTCTATTCTAACCCAATATTTGACACTCTAACAAATTTTCTTTTACTAAAAAGCCCTACAAACTTATTGCCTCAATGGAATACAAAGGGCATAGAAGCTAAAGTATTCATGATTCACAATAAAAATTTATTTTATGCAGGAATTTTAATAAAATTTTTTTTAGAAAACCACAGATATATAGCTATAAAAGCTGTGATTATTGGTCAAAATCAGGCTCTGATTTTGACATCTTCTCTTCCTGCAAGAGCAAAGTCGTTTTCTTTTTCTAATAACAGCAGCACTACTCAGCGCTTCTCACTCATGCTTACCATTTTATCACTTATTCATGTTCTTTGTTGTGGTAAATCGAGCCCAAAGTCACAAACAAAGCAGCTAAATTGCATGACTGTTTATTGTTGTCGATGTTAGTGTTTGATTGTATGTTTTCATTTTTTGTCTTTCTTTTCCTAGGTGTCAGTTGCAAGTCCTAGATCCCTGTTATATTATGACTCATAGAATGTCCACATAATGTAATTAGTCCTCACTCTTTATTAGATCAGATTATAACTATTTATGTTGTAACAAGTTACACTGTAGAAGAAATAAAGAATATTCTTGTACACACAAAACGTTGAAATACATTCAAGCACTGTGATGCATGAATTGAGGATACTCATAGGACATGCAGGACACATGGTGACACAAGATACTCCCTAACTCTCTATGGGTGTGGTTTGCACAGTGAACTGGTACCCAATGTGGTCATGAGGAAATCTTCCTACAACTGCATGTAAAATCTTCTGTTGAACCTTTTGAATGAGAGAACACACCTATCATGAAGTCCCTCAATTTTTAGAATAATCAAGGAGAGGATTCCTTGAGGCAAAATGGAAAGGAAAAGATAGACATTAATGCAGAGGAATTAGAGCTGCCTTATTAAAATCTCAAGATAATTCCAATAAATAATGGCACTCAAATTTTTAAAAGGCATTCACAAAGTCAATGTTACATAGCAAAAAAGGAAAACATCACAGAAGGGATGGCTTTGGGTGTTGGTCCAAGAAAGCAGAAGCACTTACAAAGTCTGGTCCAATTTACTGTAAACTAGATTTTAAAAAGACTAAAAGATGTTTACTAATTTCAAAGAAGATATTCAAATAAAGTAAAAGAATCAGTGCCATCAACTACATTCAAATAATCCCTGGCCTTGTCATTCAGTTAATAAGCAACTCACCTCCCACCTTCCCTGGGTGCCCGAAGTCCTGTCTACTTCATTCACTAGGGACCCACTGAGTGTCCTCTCCTGTCAAATTCTTACTAGAGGTTTAAAGCTTATAGGACAGGATGGCACTTATCCTCTGTATGGCCTTTGTTTTTCCTTCTACCCTCTACTCCTACCCACCTGCTGACTCCAGATTATATGGGTTTGTCAAAATTCTATCCAGGGAATGTGTGTATAAATGGACAATTCTTTAAAAAATCAACATAGAAACTGAAAAAGAAAAAAGAATAATAAATACCCTATGTATGTGTATACTCAGTTAATAGCAGAGAAATGCCGAGGAGATAACAATTTTACCTATTATACTGGAAAAAAGGGCACAACTTTAAACTGCTAGTCAGAGAGTAAATTAATACAACCACCTAGAAGGCAGGTTGGAAATAGATGACAGAAGTCCTGTAAGATGAAAACCTTTTATCCTAGAAGTCCAAATTCTAGGACTCTGCTCAGAAAGAGTTGAAGAAGACAGAGTTGTATGTACTAGAATGCTCGCTATGACATTTTACAGAGGTTGAAAATTAAGAGCCTACTGAGGCTAGACAGGTCAGAGAAATTGCTGAAGGGACAGAACGTTTGACCACAGCGAGCAGCAAACTATTATATCCAAAGGCTTTGAGGTTTTAAATTCATTAAGGACCAAATTATACACCAGTTTTACACAAATTTTCATAATAGCCAAAGCTTAGAAACGATCTAAATGTCTGAAACTGCATGAATGTAAACCAAATTATAATGCAACCACTCAATAGAACACTCCTTATATGTAAAGTTGGAATACAAGGCCATAAGTTCTAAACTTACATGACAACATATTCTTAAATTGCCAACCAGATGGTTGGTGTCAATAAGTGTTAGTTTTTCTTCTTTTAAATATGCATTCTCCTAGAGAGAGATGTGTTAGGTCCCTTCTGATTACAAGTCACAGAAACACCACCCTCACATAAGTTGCTTAAGTACAAAGAAAACATTTCTAGATAGACTCACATAATTGGGAAGTTTAAGAGGCTGAACTTCAAGTGTGGATGGATATAGACATTCAAAAAACACAGGGTTTTCTTCTCTCTCTTTCTCCCTGCTCCTCCAGATCTGTTTTTCATTCTATTGGTTTCATCCTCGAGCAGATGCTTTCCATGCTGTGGCAAAATGTCCAGGTGTAAATTATATTAGTTTTGCAACCTCCTCTGAAACTAAGCATCTCTTCTTTGGTGGCCCTACAAAAATCTTAAGTATGGGTCTTCGTTGACCCGGTGTTTGGTCATGTATTCACTTTGAGCCAATCACTGTGACTCAGTTGGCCAGTCTTGGGTCAAGAAACCAAACCAGGAGCTGGGGAATCTAGTATCTAATGCATGTGCTGACAGCGGGGCAATCTCCCAAAAGTGAAACCAGGATGTTGTATCCAGGACAAGGGAGATGGGATGCTGGGCAAAAACAGCAGTTGTTCACTGTAGCAGACACCGAACCTTACTTATCTTTATCCCTTGGCTAAAGCCCGATGCATTCATTGTCTTGAACACATGAAGGCACATGGTAGGATCTCAATGAGCAGCTGTTGTACTCATTCATTGCCAGGAGCCTACAGGAGTGTCTCTTACTTATTTTTTCTTCCATAGGTGGGTGTCATTAATACAGGTATGCAACCCAAATGTTAACAAATCCCATCTTGGCTCCCTTGTTTATCCCTACAGCGCTATTGCAAATTGTTGCCCTGAGAATATAGGTGTTCTTTCAAGTGTATTATTATCATCACCACCTGCTTGTTGTGCAATATGTAATAATAAATACAATCATAATGGAAGTCACGAACTATAGTGGATGCTTACAGCAGTGTATCCAAATAGATATAAACAGTTCGAGGTGAAAACATATTTTTATATAAACACGTTTTAACCAAATCACAGACTCATCTTTTAACAAGGACAGGGCAAACGTTTGCATCAAGCCAGCCAATTGTTAGGCCAACTTAACTGCATACATGGTCAATATCATAAAGGAACATATTATTTCTGTATAGAGAATGCCCAAGGCAATACTTTTCTTCTTCCTTTTTGGAACATAACTTCATTCTGTGGTGTATTTTTCTAGTGGTGTAATGAGCCAATTTTAAGAGAGATGAAAGCAGGGAGAATGACAGGATTGGCTCTGAGAACTTCATTCTTGCAGATTTCCATCATTTCTACCATGGCATTCCTTTTGTTAACCTCCAAAGATCATGCATGATCGAGTTGGGGGTGGATGTTTCTCCCCCATTGCATATCCCACATAATGAGCCATTTGTGTCACGGATTTCTCATCCCATCCTCCCACCCAGTATGATTTCATATCTTCTTTAAGTGCAAACCTTAGCCACCCTTATTGTGTGCGGGAGGAGGGAATGCCCCTTTCTAGCATTTACTGAAATTAAAGTCCATGAGGCCCCAGACGCTGAGGTCTGCCTTTTGGAAACAAAAAGCAAATAAACACATGCACAAAGCTGAAACAAAGACTGTAGAAGCATTCTATGTGCTAAAAGAAAGCCCCTGTGAGTCCCCTCCCTCTACCCGGCCTCCCTCTCCCACCAAAATAGCATAGTAAATTTTTGTTGTCTGTGGGAGCAGTTTCCCTGAGCAAACATTTTTGCATCAGTTAGTTTAGTTCCCTGGAAAGAAGGCTGTTTTCCAATTGTTCTCCATTAGGGCCTGATTTTTAGGAAAAATCCTTGCTCCAGCTTTCTTTTCCCCAAGTGCTTACAAAGTGCAAGCATGAGAGAAGCAAGGGCACAAGGATGTGCAGCTTGGAAAAAGTCAGGGGCAGGGCAATAACTCGCATTCAGTTTTCAGGCACTTGGGAGCTCTAGAGTCCTTGGCAGACCCAAAGGCAGTTCTTAGAGGAAAGTGTGTTCACTTAGACCTGGTAGCATGTCCGAACCTATTCATTTGCTCTCTAACTCATTCTTTCATTTTTTAGAAGAAAAGAAGCTATAGCTAAACTAGTGCTATGGACAACAGACTTCACATCTTCATGCTTTGATCCAATGCAAGTCATGATAAAATGTGCCTCATGGGGTTGCCATCAGGTATGAATAACTGATAAATGTAGAGCACTCAGCACAGAGCCTGGCACCAAGACAGCTTTCAGAACAGTCATTCCTGAGAATCCTGTTTATTTTGGCATACAAAGAAAATCCTGCATGGCTAAAGAAACCATCATCAAAATGAAAGGGAACTGGCTGTATGGGAGAATGTATTTGCCAATGATACATCGGACAAGGGTTTAATCTCCAAAATATATAAAGAAGTCATACGACTCCACTCCAGGAAGACAAACAATCCAATTAAAAAATGGGCAAGGGGCCTGAATAGACACTTCTCCAAAGAGGACATATAGATGAACCACAGAGATATGAAAAAATTCTCGACATCACTAGCTATCAGAGAGATGCAAATTAAACCCACAATAAGCTATCATCTCACACCTGTTAGAATGGCCATCATTAATAAATCAACAAACAAGTGCTGACGAAGATGTGGAGAAAAGAGAACCCTAGTACACTGTTGGTGGGAATGCAGACTGGCGCAGCCATTGTGGAGAACTTCAAAAAGTTTTGTGGAATTTCTTCAAAAAGTTAAAAATGGATCTGCCTTTTGACCCAGCAAGTCCACTGCTGGGACTGCACCCTAAGCATCCCAAAACACCAATTCAAAAGAACTTATACACCCTTATGTCCATAGCAGCGCTGTTTACAATAGCCAAATGATGGAAACTGCCAAAGTGCCCATGAGTAGATGAGTGGAGTAAAAAAATGTGGCACATTAACACAATGGAATACTACTCAACAGAAAGAAAGAAGGAGCTCCTACCTTTTGCAGCAGCATGGTTGGAACTGGAGATTATTATGCTAAGTGAAATAAACCAGTTGGTGAAAGACAAATACCATATCTCACCTATGAGAGAAATCTAATGAACAAAATAAAGTAATGAGCAAAATAGAACCAGAGACATGGAAACATGGAACAGACTGACAGCTGCCAGAGGGGAGGGGGGATAATGGTGGAAAGAAGGGGAAGGGATTAGTCACAAGACATGTATGAATGACCCATGGACATGGACAACAGTGTGGGGATTGACTGTGGGAGCTGGGCAGGGGGTGGGGGCTGGGTAGAGGAGGCCAAAGAGGGAAAATTCGGACAACTGTGATAGAATAAACAATAATAAAAGAAGAAAAGAAAAATATGACTCAAACTACAAATGAGCTAGAGATCCTTCCTGTATGATTTATTTGCCCTGTCCAATGAGGTAGTCCCTAGCCACATGCAGCTACTTATGTTTAAATAATTAAAACTAACTCAAAGTAGACATACAATGCTCAGTCACTTGCCACAAGACAAGTGCTCAATAGCCATCTGTGACCATCAAATAAGGGCAGATGACAAATGTTACCTTTCTGTCACAGAAAGTTCCACTGGACCACAGTGTTTAGGCTGCATTCTCCACATTTGACTATGCATACTTCCCTTGCTTAACTTTACCCCAGAAAATACTCATTGATCTTACATGAAAAAGCACTGTGTTGTATTCTGAGGGGTTACAAAAATGAATAACCTTGCCTTTAGAGACTACAGGCTCACCATCTGAATGGAGAGCTAAGACATGCTAATTATTAATGACCATACATGCAGTGTATTGGTGGCTCAGTATTCATTAGTATGTGCAATACACAGGGCTAATAGTGGTGGATCTCTACAAGGATAGGTCTTTCCAAGAAAGAAATTTTTATTGATAAGAAAAACTGTAGGAATTTCTGAATTCTAGGATAGAAGCAAAAGTCAGTTCATGTGGGGAGATCTTGAGTTTTGAAAGCTTTATAACCTTCAGAAACCTTTATTTATAATCATGCAGCTATAAAGCAAGTACCTATCCATTCTTCCTAGGGAAGTTCTTTTTTTAATTTTTTTTATTTTAGTTTATTCAGTACAGTTTCTATCCTTTATTTCCATTCCAGCCCACTCACCCATCCCTCCCCTCCTCCCTCCCATTTCCAACCCCCCTAGTTTTGTCCATGTGTTCTCTATATTTGTTCCTATAAACCCTTCCCTTCTCCCCTGAAATTCCCTCCCCTCTCCCCTCTGGTCACTGACAACCTGTCCTCTATTTCAGTGTCTTTTGTTATATCTTACTTGTTTCTTTGTTTTGTTGTTTAGGTTCCTGTTAAAGGTGAGATCATATGGTATTTGTCTT
>CM052539.1:33077577-33104841 GCA_028533065.1 Trachops cirrhosus
GAGAAGCTGGTTAAAAGATTAGGGATCTAGACTCAGAGAGAAGAGGCATACAAAAAGGATTCTTGGGAGGGAAGATGTATGGACCTTCTGCATGGCAGCAGCCAGAAAGGAGCTGAACACAGGGCAGCCAGAGAAGTTGGTAGGGGGCAGTAAGGTTGATAGAAGTGAGTGCTCATTACTCTCTGGTTTTCTTCTCCCTATTGTAGTTTCTTCATGTTATCCTGTAGCATTATTAGAGTTTGTCAAGATGACTGCACCAGGTGTGCTGTACCTTGGAGAAGAAAGTGAAGGATACAGGTCATGTATCATTTGCTTCAGGGCTGCAGGGAGCTGAGACTCGGTCACAAGTCAGTATGCAGTGATAGGAGAGATGCTGGGGCAGCATCCAGAGTTCACCTTGCAGTTCTTATTATAACTTAATAGGCTAGCATTTTAATTTCCATGCACCAGGCTTTTGATAATGTGGTTATTGCCAGCTATAGGTTGATCAGTTATGAAGCTGGAAGAAGGCCATGCCATGTGGACAGATTTATGGGTACTGCGGCCCTAGGGAGATTATTTTAGACAGTTCTGAGATAAGTTGACTTTCCACAGGATATATGTATATACTCAACTTTCCAGTGACATAAGCAAATAGAGTTGGGAGAAGAAACACTTGATTGGATTGAATGGGAAGATTTTATGGTGACTTTTGTGTTTGTTATTAAAGGCCTGCCACAAATGGCCTTAATTTCCCCACTTCCAAACAATTGTACTCTGATTAAGGTGTGGAGGGTACAGACATTTTCTCTTTCCTGCTGTGCAATCCACAGTCCACTGAAGGAGTCAGAGAGTGTTCCCCACACTGCTTCTCATCCACAGTCACAGAGACCCCTATTATAGCAAACCATGCCATCACCTGTAACAATGCCTCATTTATCTGCTCTTCTTTAGCATCTGGTACGACCCTGTGCTTGAGTTCTGGCTAATAAATATAAAAGAATTAGGCATGTGCAACATCTGGGATGTGTCTTAGAATGATGCCCCCTTTTTATTTCATTTTGCCCCTTCCTGAAGGCACAATGAAAATGTGGTGGTGAGCCATTTGAACAGTGCACAAAGCTGAATACCCCGGAAATGGTGGGGCTGCAACTAGGAGAAGCCTGGGTCCTGATAATATTGCAGAGAAGTTTCTTCACCAATTGGAATTTATGTGTGAAAAGAGAAATGAACTTCAATCTCCTTCAAGCTGTATTTCTTGAGGTCCTTGCTCCACTAGCCCAACTGATCACATAATAAAATCTATCGCTAGAAAAGGGAGTGGTACATATTAAGCCTTTGGTGGTATTATTATTTAAAAATACTAGTGGAGTTAATTTTAAGCACTATATAATTGTCTAATCATACATAAAAACAATAATAAAATTAATCATTGGTTGAGAATACATACTGGTATTTAATACTCCTTCAAATACTCATTCCGGAAAACTCTTAAAGACCACATGACCAGCTAAATGGTGCACGTTGCTTTCCAGTTTGCCAAACTGAATATATGTAAACTTATTCTGCAGGGAAATCACCTCCTTGCCATTTTAAGATACAAATTAAAAAATGTCTAAAAGGATCTTTTCTTATCCATGTGGTCCAGATGTCAGCCTGGGTCACCTTGCCCTTAAGAAGTCTGATGTCTTCCCAAGAGTTCTTTAATTTGTAAGGACTTGGTTCCTTTTAGTTACATCTGGCTCTGGGTTCTGGCATCTGTCAAAGTTGTCCTATCTGCATCTTGCCGGTGGGTAGTTTTCTCTTCACAACCCCTTCTCCGCCATTTTCTCCCTCCCAAGTACATTCACAGGTGACAGCTGTGTGTGTTAAACAGCGGTCCAATGGCAATGGGTAGAAGGATTTGGAACAATCCAGCACTTAACTTCAAACTATACACCAGACTTCCCAGTTCTCCAAATACCCTCTTGGCCATTTTTTTCCAGCTTAGATTCCAGTCACCCAATCCTTGTCTGTCCTTTACTTCATTTCTCTTCTGTTTTTTTTTTTTTCAACTTAAATTATAGTTGCTTTCTTGGACAGAGTAGTCTAGTTTTCTTATTCTCGGGGGAATCTAATCCATTTTCTCAGGGCTATACTTTCCTTCTCTAAATATTTTATCACAGTATTTGCCCTAAAAGTGACAGTTCTGTCCCTAAGATAAACTCTGGTGATTATGACTACATTTGGACCCATCAGCTATTCTCATCAGGGAAACAAAATTTAATTTATCTTATTTTGTGGTTAAATAGTTACTTTTTTGGTCTGTAGACCTTAGCTCGTTTTCCAAATTTTAGAAAATTTATATAATGATCTCACTTAAAATTTTTGGAGTAGAATCCAATTGAACATATTGAAATCTCAAACGGCCATTGTGCTGTCTTAATATTATTGCTTTTCTTTTAAATATGATCATGCTTGTGTTACCTTCCTCGGCAGGATCATTGCCGTGAGGATGACAGGAGGTCTTCCAGGTCTTCACCTTGCGTGCTCCACTATAACCCCAGCCTGACTCCCTACACCTTTCATGTCCCCAGGAATAGCTCTTTATACCTCATCTGTTACTAATCATTAGCTCATCTTTCTTTCTTTTTAATTTTTTAAGATTCTATTTATTTATTTTTAGAGAGAGGGGAAGGGAGGGAGAAAGAGAGAGAAAGAAACATCAATCGGTTACTTCTCCTACGTGCTCTGACCAGGGACCGAACCTACCACCCAGGCATGTACACTGATCGGGGATCGAAACGGTGAACTTTTGCTTTGCTGGATGACACCCAACCAGTGAGCTATGCTGGTCAGGGTTCATTAGTTCATCTTTCCATTCCCTTGTGTCCACTTCACCTAGCTCCTTATTAGGCCTGACTCCATACACTTATTCAAATGCATTTATTATGACCGCAAAATTCACTGCTTCCTTAAGCATTTTGGAGACATATTCTGTCTATTGCTTCCATATCTCCAATAGCTGTCAGTACAAAATAGCTCTCAAACAATACTTGTTGCACTAAAAAGAACATAAGAAGTATTTCTTCTGGGTGCTGAAAAAATATTTAAAGTATTAGTTCTTCAACTTGTAGAGGAATCCAATTTGTTTCTCCCTAGCAAATTCTCAAGGAATTAAAGGCCAGAATCAGGGAGCTGCTGGTTACAGAGTCCTGTTGAGATAATATCCATTTTTCTCTGCTTGTAAAATTTAGGTATTTATATGAGTATTTTATATTCTCACCACAACTGGCAATATTGATCATATTTTTCTGCTCTTGTTCAACTAACCTTCTAGAACTGCAACTTTCAACCTTTTTTTTTTTTATCTCATGGCACACATAAACTAAATACTAAAATTCTATGGCTCACCAAAAATATATTTTTTGGCTAATATGACAAAAATAGTTATAATTTTGATTGATGCACACTGGGTGGCTATTGCTGTGTTAGCTGTTTCATTTTTTTTTTTTTCTGAGAAACTAAGGGCAAAGAGTTCTGTGCCCCTGACCCTGACTAAATAGTCAGGTATTGCACGATTTAAAAATTCTTGCAGCACACCAGTTGGAAATCACTGCTCTAGAGGAAAAAGTCAGATGTAGAATAGTATTTAAGACTGAATTGTGAACACGTTAAAAAATGGTTAACATTGCTCAGTTTTTCCCTTTACCCACCCCCCGATCTCCAGGGCTTGTAGGACTCTGTTGGATCCTGTGTTCTATCATTTTAGATTTAGGATTTTGGAGAACAGAGAATTTTAGAGGGAAGATATTATTTTCAATGTTCTGGTATTTGCAGGCTCTTTTATATGCCTTTTAAATTTTTATAAATGGGTTATTAAAAGTAAGTACTTAATTGGTAATGAGTGTTTTCATATACTTAACTTTTGGGGGTAAGAATTAAAATTTAAAATATATTCTGTCAAGTCCTTTGCCAAGAAACACCCCCACACCCTGATGGTACCTTTGGATGCTGAAGCACATCCCCTAGTGCCTACAGCCACCGCAACCCCCTCTGCCAGTCTGCAGTTCAATCGTGGACGACAGGGTGGGTGAGCAAGAGCTGCACGGGTGAAGGAGTTATCACTCAGCGTGTTGCATGGATGTGCTCTCGTTCATATCCTTATTGTTCAGGCAAGAAATAGCACAGCTCCATTCTAGGCCGCAGGATATATAGAAACTGTCAGGGAAAGCCTTTGGGTGTCAGACTTGAAACACTAGCTTAGGTCACTTAGTTCTTCTTCTCCAGTCAGTCTTTTCTGAGGAATTTAGCTGGCACCAGACTCCTTTTCTTCTGAATTTTTATAGTTATTTTAGTTTACCACATAATTTAAACCTCAATTATATGCTTTTTATGCTAATGTTGTTATAATTGTGAAGTGCTAGCAGTTTTCCTGAGACTGGAGAGAGAAAAGAAAAGCTTAACATTGAATGCCAACTTACTATTTATTAAGCATTTCACTTTGCCTGAATCAGATCCTCTCTAAAGCTGTTTCCTGTGTGAAAATGGGAATAAAAACTTACTTTGCTGGGTTTTAGAGTTATTTTATTAAAAAGCATCTTTTGTTAAGTATCCCCTGAATAAATATTAGTTATTATAAATTGTCATATGTTTTATTTTTATCTCCTCTGATATAAATTTAAGTGGTATATTCAGCAAATATGCATCAAAAATTGTGAAGAGTAGCCCTGGTCAGACTGGCTTTATTGGTTGGAGTGTCATCCAGTGAACTGAAAGGTCGTGGGTTTGCTTCCAGGTCAGGGCACGTGCCCAGGTTCGGGTTCAGTCCCTGGTCAGGATGCATACAAGCGACAACCAATCGATGTCTCTCTCTCACATTGTGGTTCCTCTGCCTCTCTCCCTCCCTTCCCTTCTGTCTGAAATCAGTGGGCACGTCCTCAGGTGAGAATTAAAAAAGTTGTGAAGATTCTGAGATTTTACTCTATTTTCAAACTAACAATTGAGTCTACCACAGTTTTATGGATGCTGATAGAAGGTATCCACTAGAAAGTTTCAGATGCAATCACAAGAAATGAAAAATGCAATACTTCAAATTAAAAAAAATTCACTGTAAGGAAAGGAATGGTCAGCAAAATTGAAAGTATAGCAGTTGAAACTATCTAAAATAAAGTTAAAAAAGAAGATAAGCAATCAAACTTTTAACAGAGCCTATGTGACCTGTGGGAGACTGTACATGTCATTAGAAACCCAAAAGAAAGCAGGAAGAAATATTTCAAGAAACAATAGTTAACATTTTCCAAATGTAATGAATACTACAAACCTATAAATCTAAGATTCTCAACAAACACAAGTAGGATACATACAGAATTTTTTAAAACTACTAATAAGGAAACAAATATAAAAGCTACCAGACAGAATACAAGACATTCTGTATAGAAGAATAAGGATTAAGATTAAAGTACATTTCTTGTGTAAAACTATGCAAAACACAAGACAGTAGTATGACATCTTTAAAAAGATGAAAAAAATAAAGTTAACTTGGAGTTCTACATTCAGCAAATTACATTTTAATAATAAAGGTACAATAAATAATTTTTCAGATTCCCAAAAGTTGGGAACATCATCCCAGTAGACCTGCACTATAGAAAATGTTAAATACAATGCTTTGGGTAGCAGAAAAATGGTACTAGTTGGAAATTTATATCTATACTAAAAAAGCAGTGAAAATAGTCAATAAGTGGGTAAATATATAAAAACACATTTTTGTCCCTTTAAAATTTCCTTGAAATATAATTGACTAAAGCAAAAAAAGTTACACTGAACTGTGGCGTTTACAGGTAACACTAGATTGGAGATCTTCTGCAGAACACACCGCCATGCCGCGATCACGCAGCCCCACGCAGAGGAGAGCACCGCACTGGAGGACATCCTAAAGTCACCGATTCTACAATTCTGTAACACTGTCGATGGACAGGAATAAATTCCCATGTGGCAGCTTGCAGACAACAGCTGAGTTATGACTAAAGCTGTGAGTAGATTGCCACCAATCTTATTAATCATTTTTAGATTATATTTTTTAATTAAATACTTTTTACATAAAGGATAAAATATAAGCATCAAATGGGTAAAAGTACATAATATAAACTACATATCATTTTTGGTCTTTAGCGTTTGTGTATTTTAAAGACTGAAATAAGAAGTGGTCATATATAGGATTATAAAAATACATGAGAGAAATTAAAATAATTTTAATAATTGGAATGTCAATACTTAGGAAAATGCCTTCGTATGTATTAGAATATGTTTTTAACCCACACAGGTACCCTATGTGCCAGGTGGGGTAAATAGTATCCTCACTTGAGGTGGAAATGGACATAAAGTGACAATGATGACGTCCCCAAATCCACATGTAATAAACCATCCATCAGATATGTTTGGTTCCACATTCCCAAAATCTTCACATCCTAAATAATTTACTGGTTCTCCAAGACAGAGACTCACAGCTGATTTTATGATCTTTGAAATTTAAAACTAATTTTATATTTTAAAAATATCTAGGGTCAATGAAATCCAACAGGATTTTTTTTTTAATCACCTACTGTATGAGAGATACTGGAATTAGAAAGAGGAATAAGATACGGTCCTTGCCTTCAAGAAACTGATTGCAAGAGGGGAAAGTGATGTGTTTGCACTCTTACTGAATCTAACGGTAAAAAGAAATGGGGCACATGTGGGGGAAATAGATAATTTTGGCTGGAAAATTAGGTTTTTGTAGAAGGCTTTACAGAGGATATGATATTTAAAGTGGACATTTGAAACTAAGAAGAATTTCACGGGCAGCAAAATACATAATTTTCCTTCATTACAGCTTGAAAAACTTGTATGAAAACTAGTTCCAATGAAGAAAGACTACTTTTATCACCTCTATAAGGGAAAAATGGCTGCAACTAAATAGTCTTTCAGTGCAAAGTGAATTGTTTAGCACCTCCCCTTGGCCTTGTTTAGAGAGTATCCCTTTCTCATCATGCTCGGTTTGTGAATCCTAGGAGCTAGGAGGTGTGGTGAATGTTTAACTTTGTTTAGAGAAGAATTCCCTTTGCTAATAGAGACAGTGTGGAATATACAAAGAAGAAAGCCTTTCTGGGACTGGAATCTAGTTGCATGATGAAATATAGGGAACACATTTATAAGGAAGGAAGAAACTTCTTGAGGAGGCACCGAGTCACCATACTTCAGTAAGAGCTCAGATGCATCATTCTTATTAGAAGAAATACGAATCTGATGAATTTAAATGCTGTGACCTTCAGCAAAATGTTTACACTGGCACAACCTGCTTCGTCTGGAGGACACACAGTATCATGGGCAATGATACTGGGCAATGCCGTCCTAAGAAGACCAGTCTTCTCTACCACCCATTTTCTCCTGACACGCACAAGAATCCTCATGAGTGTTTAATCATGTCCAACGACCCTGCTCTGATTGCTGACCCCCAATCACACGAAATGAAAGGAAGATGGGCTCCTTTGAAGTTGGAGGAATCCACTTCATTCCCAGACTACAGTTCCGTCTGTCCTGCCCGGCTGTAATTACTAAGCAGGGGGCCACTGAAACTAACAGTCCAAAGAGATAGTCCTCTCCCACCTGTTGCTGGCACCATTGATAAAGCCAGAGCTATTTGTTGCCTCTTCCTAAAATCCTAGCAGTCCTTGGTCTTGAACTACAGGCTCAGAATGTCCCTGGCACCCACTTGCTGCAGTTGTTACTAAAGCCACAGGTTGGTGTGGTGCCTGCTGTAACCTTGGCTGCCCTCAAACATTTGACTTGATAACCATCTTGTGCTCAGGTCACTGCTGCTGAAATGCATCTCTGCTCAGAATGTAGAAGTTTCTTACAATGTTTAGAAAGCGGGTCCTTCCTTTCCTCTGTGGAACACGGAGGTAAGGACATTCTGAATCAAAATTGTCCTGGGTTCCCTGGAGTCATTAGCACAGCCACCGCCCCAGCACTAGTTGACTCCAGAACGGCTGGGTCATGGGTGTTGGTTTGGGCAGCTGTTTTCTTCCCAGTCGTTGGACGCCAGGTATCCACTGTGCACCATCACAGTAGATTCTGTCTCAGGTGAACATTCTCAGGAACTTCATTTTCCCTTCTGCTTAACCCGTAAACAGGGTCATCTCATCACTTTCTTTGAATGTCAAAGACAAGGGTCTCAGTCCATTTTTTCCTTAGAATGCCCTATTTTCTTATGTAAATTAATTTAACTACCCCTTATAACTTCCAAACTCTACATAACAGCAGGTATGTTGGGATTAAGTTAAAGACGCCATCCACACGTTTTATATACTACTGAGCTGATTTCTGTAAATCTCTACTGAACTACAAATTATTTTAAAATTGACTTGTGTGGAGTGCGTGTGTATGTTGAGAGACTGTGTGTGTGTGTGTGTGTGTGTGTGTGTGTGTGAGCACTGAAAAGGAGAGGGGGGGTCAGCTCAAGGTTCTCAGTTCTGGCTGTATCATTGACTGCTGTTGACTTTGGATGACTAATGTAAAATGTGTGTGCCTCACTTCCCTCGTGTAAAAAAATGGAGGGGTGGAGCTACATGGTTGCTCTGGTTACTTCCAGGGCTAGATAATTCTGTAATTCTTTTCAACTAGAGATAATTTGTAGGCAAACACACCCTTGTGTCTTGTTTCAGAAACTTCATTCCTGACCATTAGGTTCATTTTTGGTCACCAGCTTGATTTAGCCAACTCCTAATTACCCGTTCACAGATGCTTGTGGATTACCCATGGGTGGTCTGGCTCTTCATAAGCAATAGGCTAGACTAGGGGCTGCCCCCAGGCCCACCATAGGCAGATGTATCCAAATACAGAGCCGGAACCAAGCAAGCCTCCACATGGTTGGTGGAGCCCAAGGCAAGGTAGCCTGAGTTATGCTTTAGAATGTTTGTGTCAAACTGCCTAAAAGTTTTGTTCATAAATACATATTCCTATGACAACCTAACAAAAAGGAATGGAGAGAAGAGAGAGCTTCACAGAATTTCTCTAGGCCCTGGACAGGGGCTGCTTTGCAAGACTGTCATAAGATCACAGGCAAGGGTGTAGCCCCTTCCTAAAATCACTGTGCACTGTTTGTGTTTTCCTGATACACAGTGCTCATGTCAAATCAGAAATAAATCCGAGCCTTCACCCTCAGACACAATGTGAGTGTTTTGGGAGGTTCCAAACAACTTCGGTTTGTTTTTAAATTTTAATAAGTTCAGTACTTCCTGGGTTTGGCCAGGCCAAACACACCACAGGACATTTCCAGCCTGAAACCAGAAAGCGTGCAGGCACTCACAGAGGAGACTGATGCAGCGAGCTTTCCATCCCACTTGCCAGACCTAAAAGCATCCCGTGTGGTTAGCTGACTCGTGGTTATACCTACCCAGAGCGCATAATATATGAAGGGAGATTGTACGCATTGGCCACATCCTAGTGCCTCATGTGTGTGCTCACCCTCCTATGTGAGCTACTCCTCATGTTTCTAGGAAGGAAGGAAGACTGGCCTTTTCATTAAGTAGATGAATGTGAACATTTCTGGACAGCAAGGACAATATTTCCATGTTCAATTTACTATTAAAAGAACTCCAATAATAATTGCTGTTGATGAGGAGGAAATTGAGGCACTGACATTTTGAATAATCCAGTTCAGGGCTGTGAGTCAGTGATCCACAGTATTCAGTTCAACAACTATTTAATTGAATGCTACTGCTTGAGTACCAGGATAATTATAGTCACTATAGAGGATTAAAAACCTGTAAAATTTTAGGGCTTTGAGAACCAACTGGTCATCCAGGAAACCACGATGCAGTATCTGGCCCCAAAGAGGTTACACTTAAGCTTGGGAGACAGTGTTAACTCTCATGAATTCCAGGGCAAAATAAAAGGTGTAGGACAGGTGCCTCCTGTAGCCACTGCTCTACTTCCCTTCACACCTAAGCTCATTAAATGGCGATCTCTATTTACTTCCCAGCTTCTGGGAGGAACATACAAACCTTCTAACCGTTAACTCCAAATGGACACTTTTCAGTCTGCATCTGACTTGCCCTCTGCAAAGCATCTGACACCCTGGACAACTCCCTTTTGAAAACTCTCCTCATGTCCAAGACTAACTTATATTGTCTCTTCTTTCTTCCCCATCATCCCACAGTCTCCTAAACAGAGATTCTTTCTGCATTTCCTATCTTAGTAAACAACGTCATCATTTACCTGATTAGTCATGGGAGGAATGGTGGTGGGTAGAAGATTTGCAGGTGGCATGAAGATCAGTTGATAGTTCTTCCTTTTTTCATTTTCATGCCTGGAGTCACAAAAATCTTACAGGGTTTTCTTTATTAATATCACATGTATCCCTTCCTCTGACTCTCAGTACTACTGCCCAGGGGCAAGCCCTTATTATATGTCACTTATATTATTGAAGAATCTATTATTAATTGGCTGCTGGCTTTTAGACTCAATCTCCATCAATCCACCCTGCAGAGTACTATTCAATTTACCTTATTCAAAATAGAAAATTGTAACCAAGCTAGTTCCACATTGCAATCTGACTCCATGTTCCTGTTTCAATCTGACTCCATGTTCCTGTAGGAAAAACTCAAAAGTCCATCATGTGACACGTACGGGCATTCATGATTTGGACCCCCTTTATGTTGTCACCTGCACTTGTACCCTAGCTCTTCTGGACAACCTGTGGTCTGAGCCAGCATGTGTGCTATTCCGCACCCCGGTGTCATTCATCCAGGCCAACACTCACCTTTCTGTGCCCTAGAATCCCCACCAATCTTATTCATCTGCTTTGTCTATGCCTCTATCATAGCACTTACTAAATAGCTTAGAATAGCTTTCATAAAGAAAAGGACTTCTTAAAATTAAAAAACAAAGCAAAACAAAACCAACAAGGCATGTTTGGGAGCTACATAGAGTTTCACCTGGCTGAGCTCAGGGCCTTGGGGGCCCTGGAAGGCATGCAACATGAAATGAAATGGGAGGTCACTTACAGATTCTCACTGGGGAAGTCACTTGATCAGATCTGCATTTTAGAACCTTATTCCAGTTTTATATATGACACACTGGAAAAAGGCAATAATTATTAGGGCCTGAACAAAGGAAGGCAATGTGGCTAAAAAAAGGAATAGGAATACTTTCAGGTGTATTGTACAGTTGAATTATTAAGTCTGATGGTTCAATTTAATGAAGTGAGAATTTATCCATTGATTTAATGATTATTGAGTACTAAACATTGTCTCATTTTTCTAGAAGTGCAAAAAAGTGTAAAACTATGTACGGTGTCAGATGGGTATTAGACATATCAGGGTAATCACTTCAGAAGTCATGTAAATGTCTAATCTCTATGTTGCACACTGAAACTAATATAACATTGTATGACAACTGTAATTGAAGATTTTAAAAAATTAAATTGAAAAATATACAAAGCCATGTTTTCACTCTTACAGAAAGAAATTCATTATATGCCATACAAAGTACAGAAGTAGACTCAAACATGGATATAAGTTTAGTAAATAAAGATTGAGTTCTTTAATATGTAGTTTTGTAGCAAATGGCTAAACATTTGGGGAAAATATATATAAAGTTATATTTTCCCACTACTCATGAAATTCAGTTCCAAATAAGTTGAATGTAAAATGTGAAATAATAAAACAACAAAATAATCATAGGTTCATATGTATATACATTATGACATTGAAACCTTTCAAACAAAACACCAAAGATATAAAGCATGCAAGTAGAACAATGAATTTGACTACGTGGAATTGAAAATATGTTTACCACCAAAATCCAACAATAGCAGGATTTCAAAAGTAGTTTCAACATAAAAGGTAGATAAAGAATTAACACGATTTGGAAAGCTTTGCTGCAGTATTACACACTCGCTTTGGTTTTGGCTTATTCCAAAGGCCTCCAGAAGGAAAGCCAGAGGATGTGTTTGATCATACATGTATGTAAAGGAAAACCATGAATCTTTGTTTTATGAGGGCGATGAGTACCCCAATAGTGGTACCTTTGTACCAGAGAACTTTAGAGGCTCAGAGGCAGAGATTGAGGTCCCCCATTACACTCTTTCAGAGAAAGGGAACAATTACTCAGCCTCATCAAACATTTCTACTCTGAAGTTTTCTACAGAGATACTTTGGTTTCCTGACCCTTCGTTTCAAGAGCCAAATAATTTCAATACATCCAACAAGCAACTACTGAGAGTCCCTTATGTTCTAAGGAACCATACTGGATACCATCCTTTAATCAGTCAATACAATTTTCTTCTCAAAGATGCGGAAGACAACGCCTTTGCCCTGAAGAATTTCACAGGCAGACACAAAAAGAAGAAATAACACTTACAGGGTGACCTGTATTTGACTGATTTGAATTATCCCATGATCCCAAACTAGCTGCGTTGAGTATGTTGTTAAGGACACTGGAGAGAGAACATTTAATAGCTATAGCACAAGCTCTCCTTTCTGGCTAGATGGAGCCTTGGTTTGTGGGGCTGTCAGCACAACACCTTCTAAAATGTCACATTCCCTTTCCATGATGTTTAAGAGGCAAAGGGATGTGGATTTAAGAGAGGAAGAAAGTGGTGCTTATTAGTTTGAAAGAGATCACCAGAGTCACTCTTCTGCATCCTTAAAGGAGTAGAAAGACCCATGCCACAGACCCACACTAGTTAAAATGACCTCAACAGAGTGAAACATTTTGGTGAATGAATGAATATTGAGGATGTTATCATGTGTTCCTCAAATAGGCTTTTACATATAAACCCAGAGACTTCTGAAGCACCAGGAGGCTATCAACCTCACCACATGCGTGTCTCACTGCCACCCCAAACTTCATACCTAAGGCCATCTACCCTCTGCCAACTTCTCTTCTTGGTTTCTACCCATCAAGTTTGCCCCTTCTCCCTACCTCTGATTTTCAAATATCCTCTGAGCCTTCTTGTTTTGGGATGCTTCTCCCCGATTCTTTTTGAAAGGTTTATTTGGAGCTGGCTGAACTTTGTGTCATGGCTGACCAGCTTTTGACAGCTTCTTCACCTCACAGGCCCCTCATGCCTGCCCCATCCTCTATCTACCCCATCATCTCCAAGATCACGTTCTACAGATGCCTGTTTTGAAATGTCCCTCTTTTTCCCCTTCATTCAAAATTTCCCTCAAGACTTACCTCTTTCCCAGATGAACTCTCAGAGTTTTGGGTAAAACAAAGTAAAACAAAGCTAAACAAACAACAACACAACAACAATAGAGCCAGCCATTCAGGGACCTGCCTCACATCTCAAACTAAAAAAAAAAGAGAGAGAGAGTGGTTGAGGCTCTCGAGGCTCTAACTCCTTTCCTAATTGGCTTCATGGCTAAATTGGAGACCTCTGGAGAGCAATTCGGCGTACACACTTTGCTTCCGCTCCATTGCCTCCCCACCCCCTTCCAAATCTGAGGTAAGCTCAGGACACAGATTCTGGGATGCCTGTGGGTTCTTTCTGACCCTCAGTGATTATTAAATAGCATATTTGAGTTAGGGTTTTTTCCTCTGCCTTGCGGTTTATGTGATTAAGTGATGTACTACATAATGTTCTTGTAACTCCAATTACCTAACATTTATGTATTTTCATTTTTCTGCAAAAAATATAAAAGAGGTATTTGAAAAGTAGATAGAGATTTGTTTTTCCTCTCCTCTTGCTTTTAAAGATTTGACGAAATCTTAGAAGTGCTCAGAGGAATATTGTTCTGAGAGAGCAGTATGTTTGTAAGTAAAGAAAGACAAACTCTCTTTCCATAGCAAAGTCAGTCTGCACACACTCACCAGGGAATTAGGCAGGGTTTTCAAAGTTTGTGTGTTTGGTGACCTACTAAAAGAGGAGGAAAGGAAAGGGAGGAAGGGGAGGAGGAAATGGGCAATGAGAGGAAGAAGAAGCAAGAGAAAGAGAAGACAAAAGGAGGAAACAAGGAAGCAGTTGTGTATTGAACAGGTCTCAGTTAGTCTATCTTCCTTCATATTTTCGCCCCTGGGTTGCAAAGGTAGTCAATTTCCTGTCTTGCTCTAGGCCACATTATCACTTCACGTAATACCTAGTATTTTTGTATTTTGAATTTTACAAAAAAGTGATGCTAAATATTTTAACATAGAGCTTTGCAAAACAATAAATGACACAACTAGAACATTGTTTTCCACAACGGTAAATTTGTGCGATCCCCAGCACAAGTGAAAGGTGGTTTCGTTTCAAAAGGGCAAAGGTTCAAATGAGCATGTCCAATCCTAAAGAGCCTTAAACATATACAGAACTGCTTGTAAGAAAAAGACTTCTTCCAGGTGGTATATTTTGCTTGAAACACGGAAACAAAATCAAGCATGGCCTCCCTCTGTTGGCTTTGTTTTCCTGAAGTTATTGAAGAAAAGAGAGGTTTGCCAAAACTAAACAAAACACAGAACCATTTCTTTGAACCTGAGAACTCTCCAATGCCCAAACATGATTAAAAACCCTCTTGGTTAAGCCCTTTTGATCAGCGTGCCTGTCGTAAACTTGTTTGAATCCCTGGCAATTTTATGGTCTTATCTGTGTGGTCCTTTTCTATCCAGAACATTCAGCATGATGTCCTGCTAGACCTCAGCTAGCTGCTTGTGGAAGATGTGTATGGGCAGCTTGATGCTTATTGAGAATCAGGCCACCGATGCGACAGAGTCCCCCGGCAAACCGGAGAAAAAATGTGCCTTCTCATCTCACTACAAAAGGGACTCTGAGAAAAGGGGAAAAAACAGGAAGAATGTGAAATGAGTGATTTCAGGAGAGGATAAAGAAATATGCAGACAAATGCTTGGCGTTTTCAGAGTTTCCTTTATTAAACACTCTAATTGAGTTTCATTGACTAAAGTTGAGAGCCATGTCTAGCGCACACAAAGATCTGTTACTCTCCCATTCTGTTTGTATGTCTATGAAGCAGATCATTGTAATGAATACAGATGGGCAATAAGTACAAAGTTACTGCATAATTTTTCAAAATTTTATGATTGCTTTTCCTACTTCCTCTCAGAATAATGGCCCTTCTGTGTAGCCTGTAGACTATTCACTATATCTTAAGTATATTTTACCATTTCAGCAGATTTTAATTTATTAGAGACACACTAGAAGTGGTGTGTAAACAATCCACAGAATGAAACTGATTTGTAAGACATGGACAAGCTGAAGCAGTATTAAGTTACTTCTGAGATCACTTGATGAATGCAAATGCATATGTATTTTCCCCATTCTTCCCCTCCCTGCCTGTTTCTAAATTGGCAAAAGTTGGGACCTGGGAACTAAAGGCAAAACCAAATTAAAGCCACCCACCAGCCCATAACAAACAAAACAGAAAATGTCAGTCTTGTGATGGGATGTGAAACTAGGTGGAAAGTTTCTTGAAGGGTTTGCGTTTCTAAACCAGGCCTCAGCAAGGGTTCAGAGCTACCAGTTCTGAGTAAACAAACAGAGCTTACAAGATGAAGTATGCCAATGGCTGTTCCAGCCTCTGTGGACACTTTAAATGGAAACTGACTCTTTACTTTGATCAGTTTCTATGGCCTTTTACTTTATTACTCTTCTCTCTTAGTTTGAATTCCTCTCCAGATATCGTCACAATGAGAAAATCGTCTGATGTGATGATTCCAGGGCCTGCAGAACTGCTCCTCCTTCAACAGCCACTCTTTGTCATGTTGCATTACGTCCAGGACAGTGGTCTTTGCCTCCAGTTTAAGTTTCAAATATAGACTTTGAACTCACACAGTGACTTCGATCAACTGTATAGTCACTGCTTTAGACCTCATCCTGATGGGTGACGGTTTCATGTATCAATGGGATGGAAGCGCCTCAAAGGAAGTGATCTACTCTTTTCTGAGTGCAGAAAAGCCTTCGTGGGGCAACACTTGCACTGATGCTTGAAGAACAGGTTGAGGCTGCTGAGACCAGAAGCTGGGATATCATAGTTGATGGAAAAGCATATGCTTGTTATGAATCATCATATGGGAAGAGCTCAAAAGGGTGTGTGTGCTCTCATGGAGATACCTATTTTCTGTGAATTTGCAGTCTGGACATGTTCAATCTGAATATTCACACAAAATGGGAATGAAATATGGAAGGCTAGAATGAATTGAAGAAAATGTGTGATTTGTATATTTCTCTTTGCTTAAGGAGAACAGTTTAGATCTATATTGAAAAGTATCATTTCCAATGTAAAGATTTAATTTAACCAGCTTTGTTACATAGATTTAAATCCACCAAAGATGTGTGCAAAGTCTGGTGACACCACCTGTGAGTTGAGAAGGAGGCCGTGGTCCTCAAATTGTGTTCCTTATACTTCCTAAAAAATATTTGGAAAAACTAGTACCCTCTGATGCATTTGCAAGTTGAAATCTAAATGTAATTTTAAATAGTTGTAAAAGATGTGATTTGTGATGATTTAGGTATACTGATGTTTTAGGTATTTAGTAAATAAATTAAATGGAACTTAAATAACATATTAGGTTTATAAGTACCATCATCCATTAAGATTTTCTTTTTTGTTAATGAATAAGCTGCTTTTAGGTAGTAGAAATTTTTTTTCTCCTAGAACTTTGAAATTCCTTGAACTCCTTTAAATTCCACTTTCTTAACAATATTTATTTCCTAATGTAATATTTTTAGACTTGAAATTATTGTACTGCTCATCCTATCACATTTCTCTATAAAGAAAAAAGCATACAACTTTATTTTTCAAAAATATTTTGACATGAGATTCTAAATTCAAATGCTTTCTTTTGTATAGAAATGCTTTTAAACAACCATCTACTAATAACTTGATTAGTTTTTCAATTTTATTTAAAGCAAAGAATCTTGATAGTCATTGACACTGAATGCTAAAGCTTCAACAGGAAGGAACTTAGTCAAAGGAAGGAAGGTTCCTGAGTCTATAATCCTGAGAAACACTTATTCAAGGAAGTAAATGTTGAAAAGCAGCCAGTGAAACAACTCAAGCCAGGAACTAGGAACCAAGAAGTAGTGTCGTGGGAGTCAGAGAACAGACAGTTGCAAGAATAAAGATATTTCGAGTGTCAAAAATATTTTAAAAAAGAAAGCTTGAGGAGGCCTGATGCCATTGTATCTTTGAAGTTCCAGAAAGAATAAAGAACCCCATTTTTTCCTGTACATAAAACTGTGAATGTTGGCATTTTAATCATGCTTATAGAGAATCTATAGTTTTAAAACCTATCTTGACATGTAGGGGAGCATCTCTCCAGGCATCTATTTCCACCAGTGACGTGGATCTGGTCCTCTCCCTTGCACAGAGAACTTCCAGTAGGTGTTGGTTTCCCTTAAGGAGCTTGGTCTCCATGCCTACTGTTGGGAATGCAGGCCATCAGGCTTACTGCTTTGCATTTCAATTCCCTTTCTAATTTATTAAAGTTTATTTTGCTTTTGAGCATGATGTCCTTTTAGTCATCTCCTTTAAAACATTTTACTTATTATTACTATGTGGATTAGAGAATAAAGACCTAAAATGGATATTGGACTTCAGGTCAACTTACAAAGAATATAAAATAAGATTTTAAAAGGTTATGTATATTGGACATGCTGATTTCTAAGTGTCTCCATGTTAGGACTGTCAAGCATGTTTGAAGAAGCTCCTTTGATAGCAAAGTTTTTTATGAAACGCGTATTGATTGGGCCTAACACACAAAGCTACTAAACAGCAAGACTCTTTTAATGACCAATTAATATACAAGACCATTTTCATCACCTCAGCTCTGGAGGTGACCAGTGGCCTTGTTCCACCCCCGCCTGGTCCTTAACCATGATGGAAGGTAGACTAGGGTAGGATTACGCACAACTGCTGATAAACTACCCAAAGCAAGTGTTCTTACAAATCCTTTTACAAAATCAAATTTGAAAATACACAAATATAGTCAAAGCTCACGTGAACCAAGAATGTCAAACTGTTGTAAGAAGTCTGAACACTTCAAACATTCATGTAGTTACTTGATATGTTAAGAAAATCTGAAGACCTAATGAAGAGTCTCTGGGAAATCAGAGAAAGTAACATTCATTCATTCAACAAGCAATAATTAAGTAAAAGCTAGTTCTATAAGAATTTAAACCCATCTTCAAATAGCCAAGAACTTTTGAGGTGTAGAGCTTACTGAACTATTGCATCACTGAGGGAAAAATTCAAGCAAAGAGTTATGAACAGAGATGACTTTATCTTGTTTGTTCCTCTGTAGCAAAGTAATCTTTAAAATTAAAGTAAACAATTTTCTCTTTTTGCCTTGCTTCCAGAAAGCTCAGAAGTAAATTTTATGCTTCATTGTATTATTATCTAAGATTTGAAAATATTTCCATCCTTCATCTATTGAGTTTTGAATACTTTTTTCAAATGTTATCTCCATTATAAAATTCTCTTAAATTATTTTTAGCAATATGATATTGAGTAGATTGAAAAAATGAATTAATAGTATTTGAGCTGTGAGGGGGAAAATATTAATATATACCATCAGTTCAGTACTGAGTTTAACAGACATTCAACAAAAATCCCCTCACACCCATACCTCAGAAAATTGTCAAATACACTTTATTTGTATTTGTATATTATATAATGCACATAAGTAACTACTATATCAGTACTGTCTCACTTCCTTAGGAACTGTTCAAATTGAATTTTATATCTGGTTAGGTGTAATACAACATATTTTTTAATTTAAAAAAATTGTATTGTTATTCTATTACAGTTGTTCCAATTGTTCCTCCTTTGGCCTCCTCTGCACAGCCCACCCCACTCCCACAGCCAGTCCCCACACTGCTGAGGTGTAATACAGTTTAAGAAGGATGTGGGTATACTGGAGAAGTTATATTGGAAGCTACTTAAATGGGAAATTTAGGAACATTGGTCTATAAAGGAAACTTTTTTCAAAAAAGACTTATTCAGCCAAAAAAGAATCTATAGCAAAGATAGATTGGGTTTTTTGAAAGTTCATTAATTATTTTAGTTAAATGTTGAAAATACTTAGAGAGGGAGGTTAAGAAAATTTTTCTACGTAGAGGTTGCCCATAATCCACCCTTCCTCTCAATACTACTTTGCTCTTCAGTCCTCCAGACAAAGAAAGTTTGGTCAACTTTCTTTAGTAATAACACAATAGGATCAATGAGAAAGACCATACCAACATCCCTAAGGAGGAACTATGTTTTTCACCCTGGAATTGCTGCCAACTATCTTTCCGGGTAATTTAAAAACTAAAAATGCGTCTCTATTCTCCCAAGAATTTTGCAGCAGAAGCCCACCAGAATTCACCAGATGTGGATAGGACAGAGGAAAGGGTGAAAGGTTTCCTCTCCAGGAGCCAGAAAAACTGGATTCCAGTCCCGGCTTTCTCGCTAACCTCATTAAGTTTTGTTTCTTTGCCTCTAGAATTAGGTGGGGGTGGGGAGAAAGTCTCTGAGGGCTTTGGGAGCTCTGACCAGCTATGATTTCATGGAATTTTGAGACTTGACATGGCTGAGGTCAAGCAAGAGCAAAAAATAAGAAATAGAATTTTTCTCCAGACGCTTTCATCAGCAAATTGTTGCATAAGCATGCCAGTTGAAACAGACAGCTTTGTAGGGTTCACGGTGTCCTTGCTGCCCTCATTACTGAGCTTTGTCCTAACCAGACAGGATGCTGCCATTATTGGTGAACTTTGACCCACACCCTTTCCAAGCTGCAAGGGAGAGAGATGCACAAACATCTGGTTGCCTGTCTCTGACCCCACTCTCACCCTGCTCGGCTGCCACCATCATCTCAGCCTCCTCCAACACTGAGACCTTTATTTATGATCCAATAAATAATGCCCTTTAACTACTCAGATAGCTACTTTGATTGCATGCAAGCTTTCAAAGTTAACTAAACACAAACCCTCAAAGCCCAAAGGCTTTGAATTCTTTTTTCCTTTTTAGCATTGGCGCACTGCGGCCCTGCCCAGTGTGGAAACTGCTTCCACATCCTTATCCCCTGTTCACACTTTGCCCATCAATCTGATGACATGAAACCGCTCGACTCATAAACAGGAGTTAGAGAAACAGAGGTTAAACCACGGGCACCGAAAGTGGCTGTGAGTCTGCGAGTGTGGAAAGAGTGGGAAAATCCACAAGCGTGTGGCTTTTACCGTCTGCCTCAAGTGCTGAGCTGGAGAGCTGTGTTCAGCAAGAGCCTGCTACTCAAAATGAGACAAATACTTTGCCCCCTTTCCCTTGGTAAAGAGCAGTGCACTTTTCCATGAAATACCTTCCTTTCTGAAGTCTCCAGTAAGAAAGTAAGTGTGTCAACAGCTATCAACGTTCTTTTCCTTTCAGTTGTTAATGGGAAGACTTCTAAGTCTCTTTATTAATATTGTTCTGGATCGCTGATCTTCCGTCTTTTGTCATTTTCTGGTGAAATATAGAGTAGTAACTACTACAAATGAGCGTATGGTGGATATTACTTAGCAGAAACTGTTCTAAATCACTTTATGTGTATTGACATATTTAATGCTTAAAACAACTTCAGGGTTAATAACATGTATTGTTATTAGTCCTCTTTAACCCACAAGGAAATCCAGTATATAGAGGTTAGATCCAGGTCACAGAGCCAGTGGGTGGCAGAGCTTGAATTTGAACTTGGGCATCCTCGCTCCCAAGTCTGTGCTCTTAACTATCATCTTCTGAGAAAGAAAAAGATGAAAATGAAGGAAAAAGATGATGCAAAAGTGACGGCATCAAGACAGGGAAAGCTTTTGAATAGACCACTAGGTCAACTCCTCCTAAGATAGTCTACCAGGGACAACTCGCTGTGGAGTTAAAATTACTGATTCCCTTACTCTAGTTGTTGTTGTGTTATGTAGCACCTACAGAACTGCTACGCACTGAGCAGGTGCTTCACACCCTTAAGTTAACTTTAAGCGTTGCAGAGAGTAGACTGGTAGAAGAGACTGAGACTGCAGGTATCAATGCCAGTTTTGAGGCAATTCTGAAATGCACAAGGGGACTGGAATGTGGTAGTTAAATGCAGTCACCAGAAGGGTTTAACACTGAAACTCTACCAGATACTGGGATGTAACTGGACATTTTCCAGTGCTCTCCTGAGGGCAAGGCCACTGGCAACAATCACATGGGCTGAGATGACTGTTAACAACACTGTGCAGTGAAATGCACTATAATGTAGACTTTAATTATTACAATGTAGGTGCACTCAGCATAGCACTCATTTTTGCTGTTCATCCTCTCACTCCTCCACACCTTTCTGATTTATAATAAAGAGGTCCCTTTTTAGTTTCTCATTAGCTTTTAGCTTACTCCAGTCAACAAACATTCTGATGAGCATCTGCTATGCACCAGGGATTTCCCGAAGAAACTTACTCGGTTCAACAGGTTGATATATTTTTCATCCTTGCAGCCGCCCAAACTAAGTCATCCCTAAACTTGACACTGAGTTATAAGTAAATAAAGTATTTTGTTTTGACTGGTGGTATCCGAGAGCCCCTTCTCTGTGAATTCAAAGGTAATTGCACTGTAAAGGGAAGTTCATGTATATTTCTTCTGTGATTCGTCATCAATTTGGAGATTTTCTTTTGGTACAAATGAAATCAGAACATTTCCTTCCCTTACATCTTGTCACATTGTGTGTGGGTTTGTTAACTGCATGAGTCACATCATTAAAACTTTTGTAAATATCTGACTTAACAACAAACAGTGAGAGAACAGACCTCCTTTATCTCTGGGATTGGGTCTCCCGTCATTTACCGACAGTTGCCCAGAGCTACCAAGTGCCGAGTGAGTGACTGGCCTGGGCAGCCGGGCGGGACAGACATTTGCTCAGTCTTTATCAGTGTGACACTTTTCCGAGACCTGCTTATCTTCCACCTCTAACCTTATCGAGTCTGTGTCTCTGACAGGAGGAATGTGGTACAATTCACTGGAGTGTGAAAATTGTTCTTCTCATAAAAGGTTGATGCTATGTCATAAGAACATGAAATAAATGGATGTTTTATGATTTCTGCATTGGTTTCCTAGGGCTGCCGTAAGAAAGCACCACAAACGGGGTGGCTCAAACAACAGAAGGTTATTGCCTCTCAGTTCTGGAGGCTAGAAATCCAAAATCAAGTGCAAAATCAAGGTGCTGGCTGGGTTGCTTCTCTCTGGGGACTGTGAGGGAGAGTGTCCCGTGCCTATCACCTGGCCTCGTTAGCAACACCCATTCTTCAGCTAATAGATGCCATTTTCCCTGTGTCTTCTCATCCTCCTCTTCTATGAGTGTCTGTCCCTGTGTCCAAATTTCCTCTTTTATAAAAAGACACCATTCTTATTGGATTAGGGTCCACTCTACTGATTTCATTTTAACCCGATTATGTCTATAAAGCACCTATTTCCAAATAAGACCAGATAAGTTACCTGGGACTTAAATGTATCTTTTTTGGGAGGAGACAATTCAATCCATGACAATCACCAAGATATAAAAATGACACAGACTTAGAAATAAACCTAATTAATCTGCATTCTTTAAATAAAACCTTTCTGTCTCGTCCTCCTCACACAGCCTTCATCCTTAGGCAGCTTTTGGCCTGACTTGAATAAAAAAGACTATGTGAACATAATTTTTTCCACCTCTTGTGGTTCAGACTACAATTTGAGATGGAACCATGAATTTGGGGCAAGAACCCTAAATCCTAGTGGCAAATCTGGCATTAATTAGCTTGTTTCATAAGCCACTTTTTTTGAGGCTCCATTTCCTGCTCTGTCAGGTGGACATTAGTACACATTCCTTAGGTATCCCACTAGAATATAAAATCCCTGCAAGTAGAGAAACTTTAGTCTGTTTTGTTCCCTGAAATATCTCAAGCGGCAGCTAGAACCATCCTGGCACATAACAGAGAATCACTATTTGTTGAATTCATGAGTGGATGAACAGGCCTGCAGCATGCATTAAGGTAGAATGGTCTGTATTGGAGAGAGTTTGCCGCAGCAAGGAAGATGTGTGGCCATGGATGTCAGGAGATGGGATTTATTGTCTCGACACTGTTTACTCCCTGTTTGGATTCTTAACTGAAGAGGAGGGAGAAAATCACCTCAAAAGTCTTTTTCACTCTAAAATTCTGAGGTCAGCATTTTCATGACATGCAATGTCATGTTAATGTGTGTCCTAAGTCCCATGCAGTGGGGATGAGCCCTCTGGTACATACCATACCTGCTCTCTCAAGCTTTCTTAGGACTACCGTCATGCAATGCTTAACAAGAGGAATACGTTTTGATGAATGTGTCATTAGGTGGTTTTGTCATTGTGCAAACCTAGAGTGCACTCACACAAACCTAGCTGGTCTAGGCTACCACACACCTGGGCTATATGGTATATCCTGGTGCTCCTGGATGCAATCCTGGACAGCCTGCGACGGTACTGAATACTGTAGGTAGTTGTAAAGGGTTGTGCTATGACAATGCAACAGCTACAACTACAACAGCACTAGGCAATAAGACTTTTTCAGCTTCATTATCATTTCATGGGACCACCATTGTATATGTGGTCCATTGTTATGTGGTGTGTGACTGTAATATTAACCTGAAGTTTTCCCTTTGTTTATGGACTGGACTCTGGCCACACCCTTGAGAACCAGCTGAAATGGAACCCGACACCAAGTGTTCGGGGTGGAACCATACAAAAGGAACAGACACAATATTTTGTCAGCCTTTTTTTCTCACATGTATTCTTCTCCACTTTTGGTGCAGAATTTCAAAGAAGTTTATGTGCAGAAAGCAACCAGGAATGAAAAGTAGTGGGTTTGGATTACTTTCCCAGGATAGTGGGAATTTGGAATTCTTATAATGCAAATCAATACTAAGCCCATTTAGAATCAGACAAAGTGATGATTATTTTATGTCTCTAGGCCCAGAGCAAATCTGCTTCCAGCTAGTCTAATACCTATTACCATTTATGAAGTTCTTTCTAGTAAAAGACAAGTCTCCGGGGAATAGTCATGCCTAGCTATTTCATGCCTTTTCACCCTTGGCACAAACAGATCTAGGTTTTGATGTGAAAATCCTTCCTAGTTATAAGAATTCTGACTCTTGGACTCTACTCTTTCCTCCCCCAGACTTTTAAAACTACCTGGTGATGAAAGAAGTCAGTGGGGAGTAATTCCTGAAGCAGCACTAAGATTGTCCTGCAAGTGAAATCAGCTCTTTTGACGGAGTCATGACTCAAAGCAGGCCTCAGCGTGTTCTGCCTGGGATGGCGATTTTCACTGGCTCTAGACACATACGCACCATCTGTCCAGGGCACGGCCTGGGCACCTCAAGTACCTCTCTAGTACATGTTTCTAATAATGTTAACCATATGGTTTCCCCCACCAGACCTACCTTGTGACCATTGCATCCCCTCGAAGTGCAAGCACTGACTCAAACAGGAATCACCTGCCTCACACGTACCCATGTGAGCAGACTGTGGAATCCAGTGGGAAGTGTGTTTCCTACTCCCTGGAAGGGTAGATAAACATGAAAATCCTCTCAGCCCTCAACTCATGCTACCTTTTAGAATATGAACTCTGTGAGCAATCTTGATATGATTTCTCAACGGTATCCTCTTCCTGTCCACACGAAAGTGTCTTTGTAGCAGGAACTAGATCGGGGTTCTAGGATAAAAGGTAACCAGCACTTGAATTTGCACTCAGAAACCTCGCATTTCAGATAGAGAATAAATAGATAAAGAAACAATTGCAACAGCATGAGAGATGGGTAGATAGATAGGAGAGGGGGGGAGAGAGACAGAAAGAGACAGAGAGGGAGATCAGTAGGACACGTTGTGTAAGGGAGGATTTGTTCCATGTAGGAGCTCTAGGATGGATGGTCAGAGACCTTCATATCTGACCTGACTTTGAAGAATGGGAAGGAGATAACATTCCTGGCAGAGAGAGGACAACATGAACAAAAGCAGATTTCGATGTGTGGTAAAGCAAGGATGAGTAGTTCTATGCATGATTGGAAGACACAATATTTTAGGGGGAGTGGCCAAAAATAAACTGAAAATGTTGATCCATGTCTTAAAGCTCCTACTCAGCTTGAAGAAACCTCTAGGTTAGCACAGCATCTTCTGGCAGCTCAGCAGCTACCCCTACTGGCAAGGCAAAGTTGTATCCAGAGTTCTGAATAGGGTCTCTCCCCTATCTTTTACTTGGAACTGCCTGCGTGAAAGTATGTCCTGTGTATCATCCACCAGTTCCCAACCCTCACTACAAGCTACTCCATTCAAAAGGAAAGTGAGGCCTAATGCCGCATCTGTAATCTAGCACAGTTCAGCAAAAGGATTTATGGACAAACCTATGTCCAGCAATGCAGAGTATTTATAAAATAGAGATGTTTGGGGGGTTGCCATGGAAGTAGTGAGGGTGCTCAATAATTTTGGATGCTTCCCAAGCAATTCTATATCTTATCACATTTAACAACTATTGTTTCAAGCAAATGTAGAATGGAGAGTCCCACAAGAGCATGTATATAGCCTTAATCCAACTGTTTTCATTTTCTATAGTTTTTATTTTCAGAAAGTTTGTAGTACAGGGTGGCTTGTCCTCCTTTCCTCTTCAGGTTTTCTCCATCTCACTGTTTGATTTATTCCATCTTTAATACCAGTTATGTGCTCATCATGACCACAAACCATGGCCATTAGGAGGAGGAATTTCTATTTTCAGAGCTGCAGATGAGTATAACACGCTTTATTTTTGTTCCAACTTTCTATCAATTAGCTTTCCCAATATTTTCAAAGAAAAAGTCTACTTTCATCCCGCACAGAAATTTTGGATCATCGCGGTGAAGGAACTCCTCCCAACTCTTGAGTTGAAGGGTGTCTGCAAGAAGAAAATCCATGCAGTATTTTCCCTGGATCTCATGTGGAATTTCTGAAGGGGTAGGAGAAGGGATTCTTCCAGGGCTCAGACTGTTCTGGTAAGTTCCAACTCTTATTGTCGAGGAGAGTTGGGAGTCCCAGGTCACTCCATTTCTAGGGCACAAGAGACACCTCTCTGGCTTTGGTGATGTACCTCTCCTGCAAAAGAAAAGGGGACATTTACAGGAGTCATTGCTTCCCAGAATATTTTCAGGAATCATGTCTACCTTCTGCCAAGCTCTAGAAGAAATGGAGCAGGAACTAGAATTGTAGCAGGAGCTAGGATGGGGAGAGGAACAATCACTTGGAGGTGGCTTTTTCATTGTTTCCAGTGTCAGGAGAAGCTACCAGCAATCTTCCTCACTGTTTCTGAGTGATGCGGTGGGCCAGCCTGGGTCAGACTCAGAGGTTACTCAAGAATGTCACAATGTAGCTCAAATCCACGTGTTATGGAAACACAGGCCACTCCTCGTAGCTGTTCTGGTCTAGCTGGTGAGTAATCAAGTGCCAGTGGCAGCAGCTCCATTATAATAAAGGAGACAGTGAAAGCAGGGAAATAAGCTTAGTGTGTCCCAAATTTTGATCCTTGTTTTGTTAATCTGCTCAGGCTGCTATAACAAAATACCATAGACTGGGTGGCTGAAACAACACACATTTATTTTCTTACACTTCTGGAGGCTAAAAGTCCAAGATCAAGGTGCTGGCCAATTTGGTTCTTAGTGAGGGCTCTCCTCCTAGCTTGTAGACAGCTGTCTTCTTGCTGTGTTCTCCCATGGTAAAGAGAGAATTCTTTCTCTTCCTATTCTTATAAAGCCACTAACTAATCTTATGAGGGCCCATATTCATGACTTCATCTAATCCTAATTATACCTCACAGTGGCCCCATCTCCAAATATCGTCACACTGGGGGCTGGGGCTGCAACATATGAATTGTTGGAGAGAGGGGCATGGGAGGGACACAATTCACTCCATAGAAATGTGTTACAGAGAAAAAGGCTCAGCACCAGCGATGGGAAGGAGAGTAGAGCCTGGCTCGGTAGATAAACCAGATTCCTTTCATTGTAAGGGCTTCTTGTCCTTAATCTTCCTCACTGCAGGTGGAGCTGGGATTCTGGTCCCAGCTCAAGTCCTTTTCTGCACAAATCAAGAAAACTCGTATGTGGAATATAAACCTAAAAATAATAAATGAACAAACAAGACCACAAAAAAACCTCAAAGACACAGACACCAGTGTGGGGGTGAGCGGAGAAGAAGGGTGGTGGCGGGAGGGTAGTAAAAGGTAAAGAGGGTCAAATGTATGGTGACAGAAGGATCGACTCTGGGGGGTGAGCACACGAAACAATATACAGACGATGTGTTACAGAATTGTAC